>VXBA01005493.1:0-99901 GCA_013399895.1 Serilophus lunatus | reverse complement strand
TGTTTCCCCCCCCCCCCCCCCCCCGAGAGATCCCAGCCCCCCAGTACAGTACAATTGGCTAGGCAGCCAGCAAGTGCAGGTAGAAGGCTGCTCTACTGCATGTTAGCTACAGTTAATAAATACAGCACTTAGCAATTCCGTAATTTTTTTTTCTTCTCTGCAGTGATGATTCGTATCTTCATAGATCCATATTTTATGGGTAAATTTTAAAATTAATGCCTTTCAGATAACTGAAAATGCTTAAAATATGTGACTATTCTGTCGGGGATGACAGCAGGTCTGTCAGCAGCCTTGGTTGATGAAATTGATTTTGATAATATTTGGAAACACCCTTAAAATACGGGGTCATTGTGAATCTCAGCACACCTTTGGATAAGTAAAAGCACGTAACACTGTGTAACAGTGAACCACGTTTGGAAGAGCTACTGGTGCTAGCAGAGTGCCTGATGTTGACAATGTAAAAAGTAAACTTTGTAGCAAAAACATTGCAACTAGTGATAAGTGAGCCTTCTAGTTACTTCTTATAGTCCTCCAGTCATTGTAATAGAAAACAACTTTCTGTCCTATGAGAAAATAACATAATATCAAATGCTACAGCAATATAGTAGCCATTTTTGGTCATTTTGTCCAGCAACCCAGTGTGTCGTTCTTCTCCCTACTGCGACATCGTTCCATTCACCTGCAGTATATGGAAGTGGAGTTAGAATGGTGGCAGAATTGATAGGTCAGGCACATGATGTGACACTTGGGGATGGTTCTGTGCAGGGCTAAGAACTGGACTCAATGATCCTTGTGGGTGCCTTCCAATTCAGCATATTCTTTGATTCTGTGATATTCCTAACACTCCCACCCCCATTTAGCTATCAGCTTCTTTGCAAACATTTCCTATCACCCAGTCCAGCTTCCCTGTCAGACTCCTCGCTAACACAAGTTATCCACTCTCTTCATATGAAACAAGTTCATTGCATTACTACTTCACAGTATCACAGTATCAACAAGGTTGGAAGAGACCTTAAAGATCAAGTCCAACCTATAATCTAACAGCCCATCATCTAAACCATGGTACCAAGTGCCTCATTCAGCCTACTCTTGAACATCTCCAGGGTCAGTGACTCCTCCACCTCCCGGGGCAGCCCATTCCAATGGCGGATCACCCTTGGTGTGAAAAATTTCTTCCTAATATCAAGTCTAAACCTCTCCTGATGGAGCTTGAGACTGTGCCCTCTTATTCTGTCGCCAGTTACCTGAGAGAAGAGATTGACCCCTGCCTGACTCCAACCTCCTTTCAGGCAGTTATAGACAGCAATAAGGTCACCCTAGGCTGAACAACCCCAGCTCCCTCAGCTGCTCCTCATAGGCCTTGCACTCCAGCCCCTTCACCATCCTTGTTGCCCTTCTCTGGACACATTCCAGTAACTCACCATCTCTCCTATACTGAGGGGCCCAGAACTTCTCCTAATGCAGAATCCTGCTTTTGGTGTGATAATTGTATCACCTGAACAGGTGAATGAGAATGAGTTTTACCTGAGGAGATATGTAAATGGCACTGATTCTGGTCCTAGTTGCTAATAAATCAATTTTCTTTGTAAAATTCAGAACAAAAAATTCTCTGAGTCTTTGTCAAGTCATATTTTACTTTTTTTACAATATTGTCCTGGGAAAATGATTTTGTATACAGGCATCTAAAACACAATATGTAACCACATACTCTGTTAGTCAGGAGCTATACTCAATCTTCTTATATGCTCTTACACTATATGTTGAAGCACTTGTGGAGTCGACATATTGCTTAATTGCTGTCTAAGTCCTAATAACCTCAAAGAGAATAAGAGCAGCTACTGGCAATTTAACAGCACTAACATCACAAGATGAATCTAGGTAATGGATATAACATGTGAAGGACCAGTGGGCTAATTTACTTAAAACAAAATGTGATTAAATGATCTGAATACAAAATATCTTCATCAGGTCAGGTACTTTTATACCAAACTGTTGGATGGATGCCCAAATCAGCTCTGGAAGTGCAGTATTTCTAGGCTGTCAGTTCAGAAACCAAATGTATTATAGCTGGTAGCAAACTTTGCATTTTCTGAGGCAAAGGTGAGTCAGGAGTACTGCATTAAAAGTGCTGCTATGAAGCTCTGAGGAATGTGATGAAAATAAGTTCTAAGTGGAAAAAAATAGGAAATACTGAAGTACGATTTGTCTGATGTATTTAGATGTCTAACTGAGCAAAGATGGATTGTATCCTAGAGTGCCGATCTATTTCCTTGGAGTATAGGTGAACTCATATGAAGATAAATCTAGCATGATTCATTTGGATGCAGAAAGGACTCTTATGTCAGTTGAGGCACTAGAGTATCTGACACAGCAATTCACAGATGTGACACTCAATCTAGAAGAGCCAGTTCCATTCTGCTATGGTAGTCATGGGCCAAGTGTAAGATCTAGAGCATCTCAACTGGTATTACTAGCCTTCGTTGTAGAAGTATATTGAACTCCACAATGTATGTGTGAGACAATGAGATGGTAGACAAGTATATGTAGGTCTTCGAATGTGACTATCTACCTGAGGGCTCTATTTCTAAATGCCCTTTATGTTGTACTTCTCTGTAAGGGAAGGAATTTTGTTGTTCAAGCATAAGCGTTTTAGTGTCTATTCTGCCCTAGATTAGTTTCAACTGCTACTGCTGAATCCATACTCATACATGTTTTAATTGACAGGGTTGGGAGAGATACTTAACTGCCTATAGGTATTTGCTCCAGGCTGCACTCTGCAGGCTATGCTGATTGTGCTGACTCCATGACACTATATCAACTATAATGAGAGCATGTTCTGTAAGTAGTCAGCACCATTTAGACACCTGTATATAAACAAATTTATTTACAATTTGATAAGGCTTACCCTATTGCCTAAAGCTAAATCACATCTATCCAGTGCCTTTTGCTGAGTTTTTCTTTATTCCTACATGCTGCAGTGGTTTCGTGTCTGAAATTTACTTCAACATAGTTTGAATTTAACACATAGACTGGTCAGGCCTGAAACTATGAAAACTAATATGCCTTCTAGCACCTGTAGCAAAGAGCAGCAGATGAAGAGAAGGCTGCCTTCTAGCTAGCCTTATTACCTCCAGTTCAGGACTAATCTTCTCTAGAAGATTTTCTGCTAGATTTTACCTGTCACAATGTGTGTTTGCATTGTGGTTTTCAGTGTTTTGATGGGATAATTTTTCAGATTGGCACAATGCTAAGATTATAAGCCTTCTCAACTGAATAAAATCCCCAGAATTTAAGTGTAAAGTTATATATGTGGAAAAAATGGCTCAGCTTATGTCTGGCATATGCAGAACTAATAAAACTTATTAGCTATGTGTAGAAATCTGGATCTCCTCTTCACCGAGTTCTCGTTTCTAGGAACATTTTGCAGCTGATGAAAAGCAGCACCAAGGAGATGGACTGCAACACACAACTGTATATTATATCAATCCCATAGTGTCCAAGGAATACATGTCCTTTATCTCTCTTTATTAAAATTGAAATTCATATTTATTTATAAACTCTGATTTAATTCCACATGAATACAGTTCATTGTACTTGATGTATGCGGTGACAGAGAGCTGGGCTGCACAGCTGTCTCATCCCTGTCCTAGCAATACTACAAAGTGGTTTGTGAGTTGATTTTTCCTCTGTTCTCCGTATGTGAATTATACTTACTTCTCTCCCAAGTGAGAGGAAATTTGAGCTGAAATTTCAGCTGAAACAAATGGAAAATGCATGTATGTATATAGGATATATTTTTGAATACAAGTACATAAACTTTTCAGTTACTAGTAAATAATGAGGAAAACTTTAAAAACCCATAAAATATTTAAAATCTCTGCAATATTTCTCTTCAGAAAATAATTCCATCAGTAGTCCTGCCATCTAAGAATGAAGTGTAATCATTACTTGTTTGTGTCAGTGTCCTAGGTTGAAGTATATTCTATTACCATCTCCGTGAGCTGTTGAAGCAGTGTTCCTCACCTCCTCCCTCTGTACTCTTCTGTTAATGGGCCATCAATGCCTCGCCCCATGACTCAGAGATAGCTCCTTCCTGGACTATCTGCTGTTAATGGGCCCATCCGGCCTTATCACACGACTCACCATCCCATTGTGAGATGCTTCACCCAGAGGGAGGAGCCAACTATTCCATCCTGGATATAAGATGAGACTCTGAACACCACAGGAGCGCTTACCTACTGGACTCCCAGAGGACAAGAGCTACCATTGGACTTTCTCACCCCTTTTCTTTCTACAGGTTCACCGCTTCAACGGAACTGCTTTGCTTGGACTGCTACCACCATAGAGTGTCAGGGTGTATTCTGACTTTGTCAGTGTTCTTGTGCTAGTGCATTTATTTATTTATTTTAATTTTTTTTCTTTTTTCTATTAATTTATAATTCTGACTTGTGATCTCCCACTGGTTTGATTTCAAACTAGTACAGTCAGTCTTAATGTTGGTTATATGTTCATAATGCAACATTTCAACCTCCTTGTATTTTAATTGTCAGGTGAAAATACCATTCAGGATTTAAAATTGAGATCTACTGTGTGTTGCCAGCATTTCCTTAATTTACTAAGGCTTATAAAAGTAAGACATAGTTAGGTTGGCATGATTTCTCTGTGACTACTATATGGTGCCTACTTTTTATCACCTTGCTTTCCTCTAGGTGCTTACACACTGACTGCTTTAATAAATGTTCTAGCAATTTACTAGCTATTGAATTTAAACTTGCTGTTCTGTAATTTCCTAGATTGATTCCTCTGCTGTTTTAGTGGAGGCTATCCAATATTTTAGAGAATCCATTTCCGAGAAAGGAAAACGTAGTACTCTGAATGCTTTTCAACATCACATTTTCTACCTCAGGCACACCCTCATGTTCCTCTACTGTCAGTTTCACCACCACAGTAGTTCTTGGTCCTTGGTCCAGTTTCAGTTACATTTGAATCTAGACAAATTCCCTTGAAATGCCTTCAGTCTGATTTGCCTAAAAACCTGAAAAGAAAATGAAGCCTTAGGAGATCTGAGTATCAAATTCTTCTGGTAACCAAATAAAGTGTGGTAACAAACTCTGAAATCTGATGGCATTTGCCATTTTTTGTGATGAATTGTTTGTTTGTTTTGCTTCTATGCTGTATAGAATGGTGATTTAATGCTTTTTTTGTATACAAATTTTCTTTCTCATGGACACAGTGTTTCTTTATAGTTAATATCAGAAATAAAATTTGTGGTTCAGTGAAATGCGTCTATCCAGGTGACTGCTTCTTTGTACAACTCTACTCCAGGATGCAGAGGTTTGTAACAGCTTCTGTGTAACAGAAGGTAATAGAAGGTTTAGCATCAATAAAATACTTGTGTAAGGACATAACTTTTTAGAACACTCAAGCAAAAAAAAAAAAAAAAAAAGCTATTTTAAGTATCAATTTATTTCTATGTTCCGTGACTGGTGTCAGCTACTGGTTAATATCAGAACCTTCCAAACTTTCCCATGTTTTCACACACAGTGAATGCCAAGATCCTTATTATGAACTTCCTTGAAATGCATCCCTCTTTGGTAAGTCCTATAGAGTCATGTTTTTTTGGAAGGTGGTTCAAGAGACAAAGAGATAATGTAAGCAAAAACACTCTCTACAAGAAAAGCTTCTTCCAGAAAAAACTTACTTTGCATAAAACCATTCTTCATATTATCAACAAATTCAGAAATGTTCATTTAAGAATACGAAAGCAGAACCTCCCAAAAATAACAAAGATTTATTTTGATGGGTGGTATTACACTTCACACAGTTGCATCTAATTTTTCCACCTCATTCATTAATAAATTCAAATACACATGCTTGTGGATACAATGGGAAATATACAGATTTATTTTTTCTAGGGCATATAACGTTAGCATGACCTATCTTATGTGATTACTGTGTTTTAGGGACAATTTTCCTGCCATACAAAATGCACAAAGCTAAAGTATAGCTAAATAATGATCAGAAGAGTCTGAATTTATTTTCTTTAATGTTTCATTTATTTACTCAACTAGAGATGACAGGAAGAGACAGACCTTTGGATAAATAGGAACTTCCTGAAAGCAGTCACAGGGGCAGAACAGGTTCTAGTCCCTTCAGTCTCTCTTTTAGAAATGTATAGAACTGTTTTGAGCCTGTCTTCCAAGGCCTCAAGAAATAAGCTTAAGCATACTTTTCCTATGTGAGATACAAAGGAAATTTAGACTGGGAACATGGATCCAGACCATCTTAATTTGTGATTATAATAATAATAGGGGGGGAAAAACCAAATCGGAATAAAAGGAAATGGGGACAAAAAAAAAAAAAATAAAAAGGGGAAAAAAGAAAAGAGAGAGAAAAAGAGACATCAGGGAACTGCAAATCTAAGCTGCATGCTTGTGCCAAAAGATACAGCAGCATCTCTCTCAACTTGCTAGGCTTGCCAAATTCACTGGAGTAATGTCCATTACAATAACATCTTCCAGCAAACAGCAATGCAGGATTGCTGCTGTCTGCCAAAACAAGACAGCAGGTCCTTAGAACAGTATAACTCACATCTAGGTTCTTCTCTAAACATAAAAAAATTCAAAGGGCCCCTCAAAAATTACTATACAGAAAAGTAAAGGAATTGCACAAAGTGTTTTTGTTTTATTTGTTTTCTGTTTTTTATCATGCAAGATGTTGGCTGTTTTTAGAGTTCCCAGCTATATGTGAGCTGAGATTAGAAGGAATAAAAAAGAAAAAAGAAAAGAAAAAAGAAAGAAGAGAAAAGAAAAAAGAAAAGTGAAGAAGGAGAATTTTCCCTTTCGCAAAGTTTATTTCCTAATTCAGACTGCAGAGGTTGAAGGCAGCTCTTATGTGATATCATGTCCTGTATGTCATGTACAGAACTAGAACTTAGAGTCCACTGATACCTATTTCCATTTTTACTCTTGCATTTGTATGAGCCTACAAAACTGCTGAAGTATTTGAGAAGATTTCAACAAATCAAAAGTACAGAGATAACACACCTCACTCTAATTCCTAGTACTTGTGCCCACATAAAATATTTAACAAAAAATATGACTCTTGTAATACACATAGTAAAGATACTCTACATAACACAAGACATTTTACTGAAAAAAATCTAAGATCTAAGTGGAATTTGATGCTATGTAGATCTAAATACTTTTTAAGTATTGCAGGTGATAAATTCTAAACACTGAAGGGCCTCACATCATGGTTTTTGTGGTGCTAGAGTCTGGACAAAATGAGAGAATTAAACCTCTGATGTCTAGCTCCCAGGATACTATATGTTGCTAAGTCTAATGTAGAAATTATTTTTAACCTATTTGTCATTTTGTGCTCAGAATGTTATTATGACTTTTTAGATCTGATATGCATGGCCAGATAAACCAAAAAAGAATGAGTTGTATGAAAAATTTTGAGACATTTTGAGACTTGAAGCTTCGGGTTATAACTAAAATGTCGCATAGATTCAGTTTCTGGTTGAAGGCATTGTTCTCATGTAACCTGAAGAAAACTTGTTTGGTGTTAACCAGCATTCAGTTATCATTCCAATAAAAGATAAACCAAAAAAAAGGAGCACAATTTCTAATATGGTCAACATTTGCACTTCCTAATAATAAACATATTTCTATTTCTTAATCATATAGTCTTTTCTGCTTTTGCTTTGAGATAAAATATAATTTCAAGTCTCATGTGAAATTCAAAGTTTAAGCAAGGATAAAAATGTATAACAAATTGCCTTCTTGTTCAACACAAACCTGACAATTTTTCTTGATCCTTGGAATGAATTTCTCACATGTATGCAAAACAAGTTGGAGTGATTATCAAGAGATATTAAGAGATATCAAGAGATTATCAAGAGATATTAAGCAAAATCATCTCGTGCTTGCTTTGTATACATGGAAATTTGCATCATCAGATGAAAAAAAAGGGAAAGTAAATCAGACCAAATATCCATAGGTTAAGCACCCTGCTGTAACTATTGATGTGTATTTTTTAATTTTTTTAATTTCTATTTTTTATTGGAAAGCAGCTTAAAGAGGCAACTTACAAAGCTAGAATTCCTACCCATTATAGATGTAGTAATAACTTTCTAATTAGTGAATTCATTGCTAAGCTGCATAATCAGCTTGTTGAAGACATGCATTACAGTAAAAGAAAAAAACCCTCAATAGTAACATAGATATCCCATTAAAGTCTTGATTAACTTTATAACAATAATGCAATATCATTATGCTTTCATAAATTAGAAGAAAAATTGAATATATATCAAGTAATGCTCTTGTATCTTTACAAAAGCGTGCATGTTTAAAGTAAAATAACTCCAATGTCATTAATTTCTGAAGTAGGGGGGTGACATATAAACTCTACACAAAGATATAAACCAAATATTTCAACATCTCAGCAGTATTATGTAAAGGTTTCAAAGAAAGCTATAATATAAAATATATATGTGAGATATGTGCATATATATAAGTGACATACAGTAACATCATAAGCAATTGATGTGAGCAATGACAATTGAGATTATCTGCAACAGATAGGCTGACTCATCCAGGTTGAGACTCAATGCTCTTGTTTGGTCAGCAGGCACCTCTTACCATCTGCTTTAACTTATATTGGCTCAATCTTTTCTATTATTATGTAATAGAGACAAGGCCAGATGGCATTTTGGATGGAAAATGCACTCTGAGAATCACAGAACTTTCAAGATCACATTAAAAACTCAGATTAAGTTTAAAAAAGCAGTACTGATAGCTAAATCTCAGTTTGTATGTATAAGTAAGAAAACAAAGACAGACTTGCATATGCCAGAATTTTATATCTAATATCGAAATTAATTGAATGAAGCGTTCATAGTCAAAATAGGACCAAGGAAAAAAAGTCAAAGGCAATCTTATGAAGATTATATATATCACTGCCAGGAACAAAACTCCTCTCACCCCCACAAACAAAATCTACATCATTGCTCTGTAACTATTCTAAAAATATTTTTGAGACTATATTGCATAGCATCTTCTCAGGAATTGAGCGAATAATAAAGTATTTTTCTTAAATTCAATAGATAATAATCAACCAGCAACTTAAAAGAATGTACATTGAAATTCAGTCTGAAAGAGGAAAATGACCATAAAAGAAACAAAGACTGGGTCAAAACCCCAGTATGTATCATTATCCTTACATGACTGGCAATTTACTTAAAAATGTCTGTAGTTTGTTTTGTTCACTCTTGCTGTAAATAAAATGAATCCTGTTTAAGGAGAAAAATAATGCATTTTATCAACAACTTCTTCAGAATAAATTTATTACACTGGAAATCTCAACCACATTATAGTAATAAAATATCTATTAGCTGTTTTTTTTGGGTTTTTTTGTCATCCTTTTCCCAATTTGTTCTGCAAAGCATTCATACTATCTTATCCTTGGAGAAATCCTTTAGGTTTTTTCCCCCATTGCTTTCTGCTTGTGCAGAAATCTTTGAAAGAAATTGTGGTGGTGTTTAGATTTTTTTGGAAGTGTTACAGAACAGAAACCATGAGTTAGCTAAAAACAATGGGATTCTAGTGAATAAGACATCACATCAGTATCCTAATCATTTCACAGCCTAAAGACAACTGCAGTAAAGCCAACAAAAGAGCAAGTAGAGTCTGCCAATAAGCCAGATGCTACTGTTGGAAAAGAAATTTCTACAGTTTAAGATCTGGGCATGGTGAATACCTTTCAGAAGGCAAGAACTGTCCTACACTGCAATACAGAGGATGCTTATTCAAGTATGTATCATTAGCAGATGCTTTTATTAGAAAAAATCTTTAGAAGGTATTTACTTTTCAGTTGAATTTATTTAGAGAGAGAAGGAATGCAAAAACATATCCTCTATATTATAAAGCAGCCTTTGCACTCATTTTGAATTATCGAGAGTGGTTTATAGAAGTCTTGTAATCAATACAGAAGCTAATGTGTGGGTACCACTTCAATTTTATTTGACTTTAAAGGAAGCCTCAATTGTAAGCATGGTTTTACATGTGATATTGTGCAGCTTCTACAGGTCACCTGGAGATAATTTTTTCCTAGCAGATACATTGGATACAAGCTTTATCCATGCAAAGGTGTTGACTAAAACAGTGATTAAATAGATGCTGCACAACCTAATTTCGATTCATCTTTCTCTAAGGAGTGCAGCTTGAAGATTTTTTTCACCAGTGCATATGTGGGAAGAGAGAGAATGAGATTTTCAGTATAAAGATAGAAGTAACATTGCATTGACCATCTTCTCTAGCAAGATGACTTTCAATAGGGTGCTTGCATATTTGACACTTGCCATTGTGTTAAAAGAACAATTCAGGCAAATTGGCACAGGTTTCCCATTAGCAGAGCACATAGTTTCAATAAAAATTTACAGAAACATGAAATCCTAACAAACCACAAATTTGGCCTGATAGAGGAAAAGGACTAACATGAAATTTGTAATTAATTTCTCATTCACTATTAATTTTATGTGGGAAGCAGAATAATAGCAATGGACAACATTACGAAATCCTGGTATAGATAAGAGTCATACTTTATTCTCATTGCTATTATGGCATCACCAGCATTACCATGATGTCTTAGGGTACGCAAACCTTGAGTCATATCTTTTATGACTCTAGTTTTATCTCTAGACTACTAATACCAATGTTATATATCATTATCTAAAAAATAAGAGTTCTTAAAATTATGCAATAGCCTTTTCATATGAAGAGGGTGCCTGCAAACACTGCAAGGTTGCCTTTTTTCAAATGACCAGAAATGTACCAAGAGTAAATGATGTCTACTTTCCAAATAAAACACTGGCCAGGGAAAAGAAAATTTACCACAGTTCAGGAATAATGCCCATAGCCTTTATTTTCACATCATAATCACAGTTTCAGATCACAGTATTTTTTTTTCCCCTTGGGTATTATTTTACAGCCATTGACCTTAGAACCAGTTACTATATATTTGCTGTTTTTTTTTTTTTTTTCCTAGTGCAACATATACAATTTCATCCTTCTTGCATTGTGTTTCAGAAAGCATAAAACCAAGTAGAAGAATAGGAAAACAGTTCCCAAATGCTGCAAGAAGCTAAATAAATTCAAAAGCCACAAACTCATTTGCTTTAATGGACTGCAGTAGCTGATGTATCCTGCTCTCAGAAATTTCTGGTTTAGGTCATAGAGGCAAGTGAACCTCTATTGCTGGATGTTCGATAATTGCTACAAAAGTATCTTTATTATGAGTAATACTTTAGGTCAAGCAACCCTATGCTGAATTGTGCTTGGCTGTTAAGATGATAGAATCCAGTACCATAATTCTTGATCTTGGTTACAATACACCTTAGGAGAGGAACCTGAATGCCCTATATGAGGCAATTTTCTACTAGTCAAATTTTAGACTTATTCTATGTCTGTGGCTTTTCATTCAATTATAGATCTTCATTAAAGCCTCTTGGAAGTACCTATGGTAGACTGGAAAGACCAAGTAAGAACCACAACATACTACTGTTTTTTATATATGGAAGAAAATGTAACCATTATGATTTTATAATTTCTACAAGTTTTGTTGTTGCATGAATCAATGCTTTGATGTACACTGTTTATGATATTTTAATTTCATAATTGATTGCACATATTTTTAATGGACTTTTTATTCATTTACTTCTAAATGCTGCTTCCATTTTGTCGGCTCTGTCATTTCCAGCAAACGAGTAAATATACTTACATGACTTTGAAACTACCCTATTTCTGACTGCAGTTTTGTTACTACTATGAATGACTTTCACAACAGGAACGCAGGCCAATTTAAAGTCCAGGCACCAAGCAATTTGAGATCCACCAGCTTTATGCAGTAATATAATTATTCCCTCCGAGGCTCTTAATTGTATTCATCACACCATGATTTCTGCACAAATTAAGCATGCATTTACTGCTATATATAACTTGCTTTGCAGTTAACATCCTGGAAACAAATTTCAAGGAGATAGAATCTTGAACTTAGTCATCCCATGAAATCACTAGTTTCACTGCTCTGAAAAGTCACTTAGACTATAAGGTCATTATAATTTTTACACCACCAAATCATATACAAAAAAGCAGTGAAAAAAAAAAAAAAGAGTGTGATGGAAAGATTAGCAAGCTTGTACAAATATTTTGTTCAGATTTCAATGTTAAAGCCCCTAGCAAAAATATTCTCAGATATATTTTTCAGACACAAAGTAAAAAATGTATCATTATCAAAAGCCTTGCAGAATACAAAATGTCTGAAATTCATAAATGAAAAATTATGATTGATATCACATATAGATGTGTTTGCAAATGGATACATGCACATGTGTGTGTACCATTCTGACCTTTTACTTTGTTAATTTTATAACAAATCCCACATTAAAAAAACCCCAAAACAAACAGCTTACAATGCTTTGCATAACTGTTCAAATAATAACTTACTATCCACGTACTATTTTTAGGAAATAATTCAATGTAGTATACATTTGTATGTTTATTTGAGTTTCCCTGTATAAGAGTATATCTACTCTGCCAGCCAGGTAATTTTGAAACCTGTAAATTTTTGCAATTATATCAGAGCAGTGTTGGCCTATGTGAAATCAGAATAATCTAGTGCATTTTTTACTTGCTAAACTATTTCTTTGGAGCATGAGACAGTGGGATGGAAAGGAAAACAAAGTCTTATGGTGTGCCTGTCTCAAAAACCGATTGATCAGAGGGCCTAGAGATCTCTTTTTTATTTCTTTGTAAATTATTTTCTTTCTGTGGACATTTTTCTATACCTGCAATTGTAGAAGGTAGTCATCAAGAAAAGATGAAGAAAGAAACAAGATACAAAGCTTGTGATCCATCTCCACCTTTTCATAGTCATTCTTCCGGGATTTTAAATTAGAGTACCATTTTGACATGTTTGTAAATTGCTGTATAAATTGTCCTGTATCCCACAGTGTTAAGAATCAAGATTTTAGCCAGCTTCAAAGTATTTTTAGATAGCAGAAATATCCAGAGTTAATGACAGTTAAGGGCTAGAAACAATTAAAAAAGTGTGTGTTGGGGGGGCGAGGGGGGGGGGGGGGGGAAGAAGTAATGCTCTGTGATTTGAATTGGCCTCTACATATTGAAGCTCAAACTAGAGAACATCTCTGGAGTGTGAGTGTCTTGTGAACATCAGTAAAACAATGCTAGCCTAATATGATTGAGATAGTGACTGTTGCATCCTTTTAATATTATTTTCTCTTATTTCAATCTTTTTTCTCCTATTTTCCCTCTATTATCTGTAACATGTTTTCTGAGTTCATAAACTCCCTTAAACTCTTTCAGGGTTTATTCTATTTGTATGTAATGAAATTGTAAGGACTGATTCTTATAGTTAAATGTTCACTTCCTATCTTAATTATTTGAGGTGGAACAAAATAATGATAATATCAAAATGTGTTCAGAATCAACATAGCATTCAGTAAAGGCTTAGCATGGCCTTGATGTATTGGTTAGACTTGGTTAGACTCAAAGTCTAAGGTCATAAGAATAATTTCTACTTTCAGAAAGAAGCCTTAATCTCCAGATGTCAATGAAAATCATCTATTGAGTAATAAAATTAAATTGGATATTGTTATTTGTAATGTCAGCAGTATTGCACTGATATACTGAGAGATCACTTATCTCACCATGTATATATGATAATTTAGAATATTTCTGCATTTGCTGTATGCATGAGGGATAATCATTGTTAGAAAACTACCTGGGAAAATTCTGTTGAAAATCTCTAAGACATTTGCCTGACTAAGGTCCTAAATTTGAAGTTTCAACAGTCTACAGGGAGCACCTCCCTCACAATTAATATACCTAAGAATTATAACACTGAAACAGAATGGAAGGGACTTGGAATGTTATATCATGGCCAAGGGACTCTTTAAATTAATGATCTCTTTTAGGTGTAGTTGTGTGAATCCTCTACCCTTCAGTCTGATATGAGCATTCTCTCAGAGCCTTGCATAGTATTTCTATATTTACAACGCAGAAATGGTCCTTCAAAACCCATAAAAGATATCAGGCATCCTGCCACCAATTGATAAAAAAACATCACCTCTAAGCATAGAGAAAAAAACAGCAATAAATTTTAGCTAAAATATATTTTACATATATTATATGGATAATCAATATATATAACTAATCAACAAAAGCCTATTGGCAATGAAAACTGCCAGCCATTTCAGCTTCCCACATGAAGCCCCTTCCTCAACAAACCTCACCTCTGCATACATCTGTTCAATATGATGGGCTTTGGAAAAATTTGAGAAGGGCAAGACTTTTAGATTATTCTTTGACAAGAAGGGAAAGAGCTACAGGAATATTATGGAAAATTAAGCACTAACATTGTCTTTACTCCTCTCATAGGATTTGGGATTCTCTTCTGATTAACTGGAAGGATTGAGAGACATGGAAAAAGGCCCTTTCCTGAATGTGTTGCCTGTTTTGAGCCTTAGAAGTCAAGAGCAGTACTCTTTATCCTGGGAAAAAGAAAAAGGATAGTAAATTTGTAAACCAGTTTCTTTATAAGCCTTTAAAAATATTATATAAAATATAATGGAACTCATTTCCCCCCCCCCTTGGAATATCTTCCAAATAGATCCCAAGTTGACAGTGAAGCACATCACAATAATCCAGTGGAGAAAATCTGCAAATGAACTATCAGATTCTGCTTCAAAGAAAGAATTACAGGCCTAGTTACTGCTGCTGTTTATTTATATAAAAAGCTAGGAGCATGCCTTGACACCAAAACAATAGGACTTGGCAAATGACCATAAGCCAGCAGGTTTTGCAGGAGACTTTCATACCCAGAAGGGGCAAAGTAGTGGCCATGTCCAGGTTTTTTTCCTTAGCATCCTAACTTACAACAGTAACACATAGATGCTTCCTAAACTCCAGACTTTTGAGTTCCAGACGCTTTCCTTGATTTCTACATTCCCTTCTGGAGGAGACTTTTTCCACGGTTTATTAACATGGTACAACCAAAAATCTCATGTCCATAGAGATATATTTCTTGGTTTGAGAGATACATAAATGTTACTTGATTACTTGGATTGTGAGCTCAAACACTGTTAGATTGCTTAGGGTACTGCCACTTCTGGCCAGAACTTCAAATTTGGATGAATAGTTATGTTTAACACTAATAATTTAAAGTACTTCAAACCTTATCACAGCCATTTCACACCACTGTTTAATATATGTTCAAGTAGCAAAATGAAGACAAGACTGTAACATGTTCAGTAAATCTGTTTTCCCAATCTAATAATAGTGTTTCAGGCATGGTGCCCAAGCCCTGACATCTACTATTAGCCAAAATACAGACTCCCTGTTCTATGTATGACATTATCTAAGTTGCTGCTATGTGCTGAAGCAAATGCCCTTCTTTTCATATATTTTGTTGCCCTCGTTAAGTTGATAATACCAGAACATTGTTATTTGGCTTGTTTGAAAATTTATCTATGTGGAGAAAATTAGGCGTTTTTTAATTTTATACACACTGAGCCCCAAAAGTCTGTGTGTATTTTATAAAAAAGTAATCAAGATCTCAGTTTTACTAACGTTAAAATCACTTTGGATCACATCTCTTGAAGAGTCTAGTCCACTGATAACTGAGGCTGTTAGATTTCAGTTGCCACTAACTCACAAAACTATCAGCTTTTTCACACACACCTCTAAAGGTTGCTGCACATTTGCCACCTAATCAGTGTAGATTTTATCTTAGCAATAATAGGAAATTAAAGCTAGTTGTTTTTAATGGGAAGTGTGGATGTGCAGCAGAAATTCCGAGCAATTAGACAAAGCAGCACAATTAATACAATAAAAAGATTCAACAGGAAGTCAGTTGTGTCTGTTTCCCTCTTAATCAACTATAAAATTGCAAAGGAATTACGGACACTATAAAGTTATACGTGAAATATGTCAGACATTTTCTTTGTTATTGAATGAAATTCCCTATTTGTATGAGAAAAAATAATGAGAAAGATAGTTTTTTCAGGTGCTTTTGACTTTTTCCTTTCAATTTTTAAGGGATGAAAATTCAGCTTTCTTGCTGCTGTTTCTCTCATACCTGTATTTTGACATTAAAATAATAGAGCAAATGAAGTGAACATATTTCTAAATTTATGTCACACATATCACTCTGTCAGTTACTAATTGACATAACGACAAAGTGGCCAGGGAAGATGTAGGTGGCAAAAAAAAAAAAGGGATTTGAACAAACAGGATGTGCAAAAAAAAGAAGTCTAGAGGGTCTGCATACATTCAGTGTCATGACTAGCTGCATTTCCATTGTATTACTTAAAGAAATAAAAAAATCAAATACTCTAGGTCTTGTGAGTATGAAGTGAGTTTGATAAACAGAAACCTTCTAATTTTCTAGTTCCAAAGAAAGGTCTGTCAAGGTTAATGTTGATGGTTCCTGAAGAATTTTGATTGGCACTGAGCAATAGTTTGAAAAGTATAACTGAAGAAAATGAAACAATAGGCTACGGAAATATCAAGGGAACTGAGATTATTAGCAGTGTTCATGCAGCATTGTACACCATGGCATCCTGGACATGAATATTCATGCTGCTGCAGTTACATATGCACAAAAGCCTTAAAAAGTTCCCTGAGATATTATCATGCTGTGTTAATCCCTGTTAATATGTCCTGAGAAGAATAAGGTCTGGGACTACACAAAAGGCAACTTTTAATAGCAATATTTGGTTTATATAAGAAACCTGTTTATTTATATACACCATTTTGAACCCTGCTGTGCGGGTGTTTGATTGTGTCTTAGGGTAGTTCTACATAATTCATTCTCATATTGTGTTCCATTCTCTCCCTTCCCAAAATAATGGTCCTGTCCATAATTACTGTCAGAAACTGTGCCAACCCCTATTACATCCTGGATTGTAACTGGGCAATGGTTTAGGCAAAATCATTCCACAGCATACTAGAAGCCAAAAGTATGAATGAATGACTTTGTGTTTGTGTTTGAGTCTGCCTGATCTACAAATAGACAACAGGTATATTCATTGTTCTAATGAAGATATGCATGGATGTACACAGCTGTAACCGGTTCCTAACCAGTTACTTGATTATTGTTTTACAATTATCTCCCTGGCTGATTGCTTGTTTTGTTGTGTGGGGTTTTTGTGTTTTTTGTTTGTTTGTTTATTTGTTTGGGTTTTTTTGTCTCTGTTAGAGAAACTAGCTTATAAGTCTGTAGATCACTGATTGATTCCTGTCCTCTTTTATTTAAAAGCATGGTTACAAATAGAAAATACTGCTTGGTTAGAAACCTGTTTCAGGAAAACAATGTATTGTGGGAAATAGGAAAAAGTAGCATAATCTCTAGAACACAGTGGCAACTCAGAATCATCCCCACACGTAACAGTTCATAATGGCTATTCTTTAGGTGACTTCAGTAATGTGTTTCCTGGTTTGCCTTTTAGGGCACTTTTTAAGTCACTGTTCAATATGCAAAGAGCATCACTACTTAGTTTACAAAAACTAACAGTTCTGTTAATGATTTTGTGCAAAAAGAGTTTGACATTTATAATTATTATACAGAGAGACTCTTTCACTGCATGTATGAATCCCATTACTGATGATTTCCAAATGCGTTGCAAAGATATATGATTTAAAATTATAAATCCTTATTGAAGCTATTTTAGCCAATGCTGAAATATATCTCATATAGATCTTCAGAACACTAAATTAAATATAAATGAGTTACTTAGAGGATGGAAATGCTCCACTTTCATTCCCCCCATAATTACCCACCTGTACTGGTATTCCTAAATAATATGTAGCTACTTTAAAAAGGTGTGTGTGTATTTGCATAGTTGACACAATGCTTATTTATTTAGAGTAAAAGAAGCCCAGGAATTATTCATTATAAAATAATATTTATAATCTCATTTGTAGTATAATCCCACCATTATTTGAAAGACATTTGGATGAAAAACACAAAAATACAATTTTGTTCTACACAATAATCCAAATCCAACAATACACACATGAAAGACCCATTACAGTTTTCTCCTACTTGCCTCATTAGGTTCAACGTGCAAAAGAGATCAATGGTTCCAAGGTGAATTGACACAATGTGCGTTTTATCTTTTGCTTGCAGTCTGCTTTAAACAGAGTAAAAGATTTAGTTTATATTTATTTTCTGAAGCATTTCTACTTTTATTTCTCTAAGTATTACCCCATTCAGTTGCTTTCACACTCTGTTTCATGAGCAATCTGTTAGTGATCTTTTCCTTTCATCTCTCCACATACATATCCTAATGAAATCATTATGGCTGAACTGTTGGTTTTCATCCTCCTCTGCTCCTACAGTATATGATGGTAATGATCTCATTTAATTTTGATACACTGACATTACAACTGTCCTTTTCATCCCCCCAAATCTTTTTTTGTCTATTTAAATAAATATATTTAATTATTCAAATCACACAACCGTACAATGTCATTTGATGAGAATACACTTGATTATCAGATATAGGATACTGACATGGCTGCTAACATTTGTTTTGTTGTGTAAATTAGAAGTTGTTAAACAATAATACTCCGAACTGTTGTATGACAAAGGAAAAAAAAAAACAAGAAAAAGAAAAAAAGATTTAAGGATGGTTTAGAAGGTTTTGCTACCGAAGGAGAAGATGTGTCTCATTTTGCATCTCCTTGCATCATAATCCATTGTCAGCTGCATTCAGTATTCCACTGTGAATTTATTTTAACCTTTAGCAACGAGGATGGTGAAGGGGCTGGAGCACAAGCCGTATGAGGAGCGAGTGAGGGAGCTGGGGTTGTTCAGCCTGGAGAAGAGGAGGCTCAGGGGTGACCTTATTGCTGTCTATAACTACCTGAAAGGAGATAGTAGTCAGGCGGGGGTCGGTCTCTTCTCTCAGGCTCCCAGTGACAGAATGAGAAGACACAGTCTTAGGCTGTGTCAGGGGAGGTTTAGGTTGGACATTAGGAGAAACTTTTTCACAGAGAGAGTGATTTCCCACTGGAATGGGTTTCCCAGGGTGGTGGTGGAGTCACCGTCCCTGGACGTGTTTAAGGGTAGGTTAGATGATGAACTTAGTGACATGGTTTAGATGGTTTAAATGATGGATTGGTGTTGGTTAGGTTGTTATGTAAAAGGTTGGACTTGATGATCTCTGCAGTCTTTTCCAACCTTGTTAGTTCTATGTAATTCTATGTAATATGTGGAAGTCTTACCAAAGCAAGGATGGCAAAACCAGGCAAATATTTCTTAGTTGACCACTGTATGAACAGTGGAGCTTCATTAATTTCTATTTCAGGGAATACATCTTCTGGAACTTGGAAACAAGTGGAATCTTTAATCACCTTTGTGTCTGTGTGCTTTGTCTGAAAGTTCTGCATTACTTCGTTCGTAATGCTGGTTGGCTTTTCATCATGAACTATATGTAATAAGATCTAGGAAAATGGGGGTTTTATTTCTTTTGGTCTTCTCATTTTCCATGATATATAAGGCATGTTAAAATGTTCCTTAAAAATGTCCAATTTCCCTGAAGGTATATGAATAGGGAAGAAGGGTTTTCTACCTCTTCCCTTCTTCCCTTCTGGAGTTCCTTACACTGGATGATGGGAAGAGCATGCTGCTTAATGGGAAAATTATGTGGGTTGGGAAAATTGATGAAAGCAAACCTTCAACTGTCATTAGCTGGAAACTATCACGAACTGATTTGAAATAGTATAGGTCATAGTTTTGATCTGAAATGTCTCATCTGAGTCAAACTAAACCAAACTATGTAGCTTGCCAAATAACATCAATAAACAAGAACAAAAAGGTCAAGACTTTTTCTTATTAATGTGGTTTCTTTTTCTTAGCTGTTAAAAACCTCCACCTCTGTGAGCTACTTCTGTGGCTCAGGGAAAGTCAAGGTAAATTCTTGGGATTTTTTCTCCCACAACCAAAGAAGAAGGAAAGGAAAGGAAAGGATGACCTCTGCTCATATCCTTTCTGGTTAATGTCTACTAATAGACTGCCAGCCTCCTGCTAATCTCCACCCTCAATACCCCCATCAACAGTAATCACAATCCAAATACTTTAATATAAAAATCCTAAGCAGAGGTCCATGGGACACTTTCACCTCATAAATGTACATATGTGTTCTCCTTACCTTCTCTTCCATAAGCTCCAGTACTTGATGTCTTGTGAATCAAAAGCAATCAAAGCTCACAGCTTGAAATCATTGACATGGGTCACTCTTATTCTCACATTTTAGCTATCCTAACATCACAGGTACTCTGTACTTATATTAGCTCAATTTCCATTATTACCATTTGTCCAATGGTACTCCTACCTTAAACATGTTTCTTTGGAAAGTGACACATTAAAAAATAAATTCAAAACATTGTTTCCTAATGCATTTTGAAATAAACTATGTTTTTGAGCTTCCCTTAAGTGCAAAACTTGTAGTTTATGCTTGAAAAAAGTAAATATCAAGAGATTTGTGATAAAACAGGAAGATGTAGTTGAATTCATTATGACAGTAAGATCAGATACATAATGGGAAGTTTGGATTTATGTCTCTGGATTTTCTAATTTGTCATATTAAGTTTTACTTTTTGTGTTTGTATCTAACTAAAAAGGAAGATCAAAAATCCCAAAATGGATTTTTTTTTTATTTTTTTATTTAGACGCAAGCAAAATTCCCATGAAAGTGGGAATATTAAGGAATCATGGATATGCACAGCGTCTTCACTGGCCATATCCTAGAAATTTGCATCCTGTGTATAAGCAAAAAGGGGAACGATATATGCAAAAATGAGAAGATATTAAAAATAAAATAAGTCCAAATAATTTATTTCCTCAAAATAAGGAGTCTTTCAGAGTTCAGGAGGTTTCATGAATTACAAAGCCATAAAACAAAAGTATAGGTGAGATTAATGCATATGAACAGAGGGAGGTGTACAGGTCAGCTACTCTCATTTACGACTTAAGTTTTCTCAAAATGTTGAGTACTACTGTATATAAGAAAGATGACTAAATCAGTGTTTACAATTTAAGGGTCTTATTTTTTCAGATTTGTACTTTGCATAAAAAATACACATTTTTCAGAGATCAGGAAAATGTTCTCAAAAGAATGATGTCTGCTTTATAAAAGGTTTCCTCAGTACGTGAGTTCATATTAGACTTCTACAAAGGAATAAAACTTATTCACTGACTAGTAGATTGCTATAATTGAAATTGCTGCCTGAATAGATTACTATTTCGTGTGAGTGAGTGGAACAGATTCAGTATCAATCAGAGAAAGACTCAGATGCTTTGTAGCTTTGAAGCTTCATCATATTTTAATAAGAGAAATCTAGTGAGAGGAGTAGAAGAGAATGAGTAGCTAAGGAAATACAGTGTGCTTTAGAAAGAAAATATGTTTTTGTGTTTGGACTTTACACAGGATTTTGTGCCTATATCAAAAAAACCCTGCAACTCATTTTTCATTTATATAAAGAGTAAGATGGTATATCCTGTAAATAAACTGATCTCTGTTTTTGTTTCAGGTCAGAGATTTAAACATAATGGATGTATGAATGACCTATATATATTCCATATGTTTTTTATACACAGGCTAAGACATGATTATGGTAGTGCAACAGACTTCTATTTTATTTCTATTTAGGTATTGTTCTATGTCTTCATCTAAGTAAAAGGTATTATATCATCTAAATGATGAGAATGACATGATAAGAGCATTGTTGATCCGGACAAAATACTTGGTTGTATTTTCACAAAAGGGTGGGAATCTCTCAGTGATATAGCTTATAGAGTACCTTTCAGATACCTTATCCTCTTAGACAAATTTTCTTAATTTTTCCTCTTTTTATGCTTTCCTATTTAAACATTACTTTGCCGTTTTACTCATATCACAGAATCACAGAATCACAAGGTTGGAAGAGACCTCCAAGATCATCTAGTCCAACCCTTGCCCTAAAACCTCAACTAGACTAGACTATGTCACCTAGTGCCACATCCAGCCTTTTTTTAAACACATCCAGGGATAGTGACTCCACCACTTCCCCGGGCAGTCCATTCCACAACTTTATTACTCTTTCTGTAAAAAACTTCTTCCTAATATCTAACCTATACCTCCCTTGACGCAGCTTGAGACTGTGTCCTCTCGTTCTGTCAGCTGCTGCCCGGTGGAAGAGACCAACCCTCACCTGACTACAACCTCCTTTCAGGAAGTTGTAGAGAGCGATAAGGTCACCTCTGAGCCTCCTTTTCTCCAGGCTAAACAGTTCCAACTCCCTCAATCGTTCCTCGTAGGGCTTGTGCTCCAAGCCCCCCCCCACCAGCCTCATTGCTCTCCTCTGGACATGCTCAATCATCTCCACGTCCTTCTTGAACTGAGGGGCCCAGAACTGGACACAGTACTCCAGGTGCCGAGTACAGAGGCAGAATAACCTCCCTGCTCCTGCTGGCCACACCGTTCCTAATGCAGGCCAGGATGCCGTTGGCCTTCTTGGCCACCAGGGCACACTGCTGGCTCATGTTGAGCTGGCTGTCTATCAGCACCCCCAGGTCCCTTTCTACCTGGGCTCTGTCCAGCCACTCTGCCCCCAGCTTATAATGTTGCAGGGGGTTTTTGCAGCCAAAATGCAGGACTCGGCACTTAGACTGATTGAATTTCATCCTATTGGATACTGCCCAGCTCTCCAACCGATCCAGGTCCCTCTGGAGAGCCCTCCTTCCTTCCAATAGATCAACACAAGCTCCTAGCTTATCTTATCTTATCTATGGAACCTTTGCAGTAGAACCCTTTTCCACATCTGATATTTATCAAATACGTGAGAAGAGGTTACTGTTTGAGAAAGTGCCTGCCTAAATGAATGAATGACAAGTGACTTCAAAAGTGACCTAAATATTTGACTTTAAATATTTATTTGACCTTTGTTCAAATAAATCATTCACTTCGGGTCTTTTCTACCATTTTAATTTCTGTACACACATATTTTTGATTAATTCCTGCATTTCCTGTAAATTAATAATTTGTTTTATTTCTGGAATTTATGTTCAGATACAATGAATGCATACAATTAAATTCGTCTTACTTACAAAATTACACACCCACATACTCCATTTCCACAACCCCAAAAGCAAATGTTTAAAAAAAGATGAACTGAATCCCTTTGATAAAGGCCAGCTGAAGAGAACTCTTGCACACTCACAGGGAACATGGAATTGAGATTCAAGAAATGTCAATGACAGTTGCACAAATATTTTAATTTCTGAAAGCTCTCTTCCCCTTTCAATCATCAATTTGTTCTTCCCCTATGCAGACATACAGTTTGCATTCAGTTAATTTTTATTTTCTGTGTGAGTCTTTTAATCTGTCAGATGTTTGAACTTCTACCAAAAAAGCTCATAGTTCTTAAACCAACACGTTTTAAATTACTTGCAATCAATAGTGTAAAGTGATGAACACGGTGCTCTTTGCTCAATGGATTTCTTGAATTTTTTGTTACAGTGTAGAACTCAGAAATGCCGAGATCATAGAACCTTCTGCTTAATGTTACAGTTTACAACTTTTAGGTCTACCTGTTTTACACCAATAAATCACCAAGGTATTAATTGTCTTCAGTAGAGGTACTTTCAAGAATATTCTTGGAATATTTGGAGAAAAACCATGTTTCCATTGGTGAACAATATAAAAGTCAATTCCTGATGAACTCTTGTTGCTAAAAACTTGGCTTCAAATCTCTCTGAAATGATTCAGTCTGAAATAACCTTAAATTATTTTTTGTTGTTGTTTTTTTTTTTACTTATCAGTTAGGACGTAGCCTCCTTTTTCCTCTTTCACCTTTCTCGTTTCCCTTCTCTTTGGAATTATGAGTTCTTACTTCAATTAAAGGCATTAAAGTCTCTCACAGCACTGAGAAACAGGGTGGGGTTTTTTTCCTTTTTTTTTTTTTTCTTTTTTTGTGGTTTGTTTTGTTTTTTTAATTTAACTCTTGCATTTCCCCTTTTACTGCAAATTCCTGATAATTTTTCCAGACACCAAAGAAAAAGAGGCTGATTTTCATTCCTTATATTATATATATATCCTAGAGTATTTTAAAATTGGAAAAACATTGTTTTCCTAATTCATGGAAGTTGCTTAGGCCACACAACAGTTGTATAATTACAACTAAATCAGTATGAATTTCATTTATTTAAAATGGCTCAACCCTGGCAAGGGATATCCCTCAATTAATTTAGGATTTCCTTCTCTCAGTTTAGATTGTATTTCTAAAACTATATATTAAATAAACTGTATACTTCTGTTATGAGTTTGATGACCTCCTTTTTACTTCTGATATTGCAGCCTTTGATCTCAGTGAGCTCATTGAGGTATAGTTTTGTACAAATATAGTCTGTTTTGAAGGACTAATATCTTGTTTTGACTCTTTAACATTTGAAAAAGATTTCTGGAAGGTGGATATGCAATAAAAAAAGCACACAAAGAAAAAGGGTTCACCTAATATATAATGTCTCTTTCCATTCTAACTACTTCTCATTACTTAATCCTTTTGCTTCAGTGGATTTATGGAGATCCTACAAACTTTATTACTTCTTTTATTTATTACTTTTTTTTTTTTCTTGGCCTTCCCATGTCTCCTTTATATAAAAGAAAGCCTATGACTGCCTGATACCCTTTTTAAATAGACTTCACAGATTTTAATTTCTTCTCCTTTGATGTTATGGCATTCTTGATAAGTTTCTTTATGTTTTTTAACCCTTTCCTAATGTGTCGTCTAAACTTAGATTGAGTCACTTTCCTGAAGATGTTGAATCTAGGCACACAGTTTTTCACGATATTGTCTTACTCTTTACAGTTCAAAGACATCACATTTTTTTTCCTTTGGTTAAAGTAATTGTTTAGGAGATCAATTACTTAAGTTAGTTCAGAAATGTGATCATTTAAGTCTTGTTCCACTTGTATATTTGACAAATTACTATGTGGAGTGATGAAGCAAACCAACTTTTTATATTCTACAGATGGTTCCATAATGGACTTCATAGAATGGTCTTCAATGTCTCGGCTGAAAAATTGATCTCTTTTTCCAATTAATACGACATTCATTGGCAGAATTTTGGTGAGATCTTAAAGGACAAGTCAAAGGGTAAGATCTGTAATTGATTTTCATTTTGGGTCATACTCAGAAATTACAAAAATTGCTACTTGGTAATAGCGTAAAATTATTTCCTACACTTTCATCAGTCATTTCATAAGGAATGACAGTCTTGTTAGAACTGTGAGCTGAACAATAGTTCAAAGTATGGGAAAGTACAGGGAATAACAGGAGCAGTCTAGTGTTTTCCTTTTTCTTTCCTTTTTTTCATAGCCATTAAGAGTCTATTTTGGCTTCTGACCTGGAAATGAGTAAGTGAAAAGTCTTTGAAAACCAGACTCTCATAAATCTAATAACTTAGATTATGGGGAAAAGAGTCTCATCAAATATTCTATACTTCCCTCTGGAAGTATAGACTGGATGTGGACATTTTGCAGGTTGTTTTTGTATGATAAAGACCTAAGCTACAATTAGAAATTTCTTTTCTGCAAAGTTCTTGTCAAAAGATTAAGATTATACACATTTCTTGTGTCTCTGGTGACACTAAGAGATATAGCCTCTCTCATAAAATTTGTGAAGATCAAAGGCAATGGGAAAGATGCAATACAAAACCTGGTGTATCTGTGGTAGGACATGTGGCTTGCTGTACTTCCAGTGCATTCCTATACCAGTGCCCTTCTCATGGCAAGTATGAAAATCAATCAAAATCACAACTTTGCATCTAACTGCTATATCTAGCAAGTAACCTTAGGTGTAAAAACTTGGAAAAAAAATCTGTAACTTGATCTAATGTTATAATTCTCTTTCCAAATACATAATCATTAGATTTTATACTAGACTCCAATTATTCAATGTTTTAGGATTTTTGGCTCAGTTTTTATTAATAAATTTAATCTCAGTCCCTAACATATTCTATAATTCCAAGCAAACTGTGTTACTGACCTAAGCTATATGAAACCTACAGGCCCTATATAATTTCTGAAACTAGTCAAAGATTTTTAAATCACTCATGACTACGTAAGCTATGGTTCCCAGACATGGAATAAGTGTCTTCTCAGTGCATTCCTTTACCTCCTAGTTTCTCTCTCTCCCCAGAAAACACTTATTTTTGTTCTGAATCCACCACTTCTCTTGTCTCTGAATTCCCTTCAGTTAGAAGTTGTCTTTTTACACAACAGGGCACTCATATAAGACTAGTGAAGTCTCTAACTCTTTTAGGCTGTGATTTGGCAATTCTCTTGGCTGTAAATTCACACCTTTCCCTTGTACACTGTAGGAGGAATATACAGCATTGCATTTTACTTGAATAAGGAAAAAAAATCTAATTAAATAGCAATTGATTACTTGATTACATTTCATTGTTAAAACTTCAAAGTTATTCTTCAGTTCTAACTTTTGCTGAGTGCATTGCTGAGATGATAGGTCTCCTGATGCTCGCTTTAAGATGTAGGTTAAAAGACAAGAATAAGAATATAATGCTGATAAAAGTCAAATGAAGGATATTAAGAAATCAGCTTCTAATATGAATAAACAAATCCTCAGGGAATAAAAAACAGAACAAAAATATCTTCTTTGATATAAACCAACATAGTTCGGCTATAGAAGTTTTTTTGGTAAACAGTTTAGGAAGAGAATCATAGAATGGCTAGCCTTTCACTCATACTATTTAATGTAATTTTTAACAATGAATCTTTGATCTTCTAATTACTTTAAAGTAGGACAGAATAATTTGATGTAAATTCACTAATTTAAATGAACAATTTTAACCAGCAAGCTGAAAAATATGTATTAAAAATGACTTTGCTAGTTTTTCTTATTAGTATTTAGCAATTTTACTAAAGAGAGAATGAGTCATTGTTTTCCAAAATTTCATATTTTAATTGCATTTTAGGAGAGACAATACCTACATACATTTAAAAATAACAAAGTTAGGAACAAAGAGACTACTATCTTTAGATACTGCGCTGAAATGTTTGTTTTTGATCATTGCCTTCTTGAAGAACCTAAAACTAATATTTCTTGGTTCCTGACATATAGGGTTTTTTTAATAAAATGAAAAAGTCTTCTTGCTTTCTTAAACCAAATTTGCCTTTCATCAAGGGCTGTAATGACAGGGCAAGAAATAAGGGTTAAAACTGAAAGAGAGGAAGTTTGAATAGGACATAAGAAAGAAATTTTTTACCTTGAATGCAGTGAGGCACTGGAACTGGCTGCCCAAAGAAGTTGTAGATCCTTCATCACTGCAAATGTTGAAGGTCAGATTGGTTGGGTCTTTGAGAATATTGGTATAGTGGAAGGTGTTCCTACTGATGGTATGGGAGCTTTAAGGTCCCTTCCAACACAAACCATTTTGCAATTCTGTGAATATTATGCCTGTAAAAATAAATTATTTTTTAAAATTGAATGACCATAATAAATTCTGATCATCTTGTGACCAAGTATAAACAGTTAAAAATACAAATTAGCAATTTGAAAATTGGTTGCATTTTTGCATCTAAGATTATTATGAAATATCTTTTTCACAGCACTGAAATTTATTCACATACATGTGAATATATATTTATACACACACACACACACACACACACACACACACACGCACACAATTATATGAGTGAAGTGCTAGGAGACAAAAAAAGCTTATATGAAATGCCTTTCCCCTTTCTACCAAATATGGAAGTATTTTACAGGGTCAGTAAATCCTAGATAATAGGCAATGGATGAAATTCTTAACTTTGTAAATAGCTTCTAAATCTTATAAAAAGATGTTTATCTGTATTTTACCAGTCACTAGAGCTCAGCAAAGGATAAAATGGTCTCATGTATCTCCTACTTAATTTTTATTGAGTTTGAGGTACAAAGATGTGTCCACCTATATCATTTTCCCTGTAAAACTGTAGTCTTCTGACTAACTGCCAGCCCTCATGCAATCACACACACAGAATCTGAATCAATTGAAAGAAATAGTGTTTTTTGGTTGACACTAGTCTTCTGGAGTCCAGTCCCTATGTTAAGTGTGTGCTATTCTATTAGTATACAGACAAAAGAGGAAAGAGGTTGGCCTGATCTGACGATCTTGTAACTCACCAGTTCTCCCTAACTCAATGCGAAGCACCTAACTGCTGATGAAGTGTTTTTGATGAAACATATCTTTATGCCAGGCTTTGATGGGACTACCTGCCTAGGAAGTCGAAAGTATGAATTCCTGTCTGTGTCACCATTTCATGCATCTGAAGGCATATCTAATAGACCATGGAAAGTATTTGTCGAGAACTTTCTATTGCCTGGCTGTTAAGAACAGCCCACTATGCATCAGATGCTGTTCACTTTCTTTTTTTAACTTAGAGCTAAATATCCATAGATTCTGGTTTCTGCTGCAAAGACATGTTTAAATGGTTTCTGTGTTTTTTGGTTTTTTTGGGTCCTTCTGTCATTAAGAGAATTGATAGGTCAATGTAAAGAGCATTCATTGGTCAGAGATACAGACTTTCCAGTTTGACTCCTCAGTGCTTCATGCTTGTGTCTTTGGCAGCCTGAATTACATCAATGCATAAAAACCAAACAGGGCAAGGTCAGCTGCTGAGCAGTGGGAAAACTAGAGACTTTGAGAAATTACTTCTGTGACTGAGTAATGAGCCTTAGATTATGCAACCTGGCACCTGCCATGAGTACTATATTAATTGAAAAGGAAAACCCTTAGAGTCGTTATAGAGGCATAAAAGCTGGTATTACAGAGTGGTGAATTAAGCAGTAGCCTTTGTGAATAGATACTGTAGTGTTTTAAAATAATGATCAAAAGCACTATAGTTTGTAACACCATTAGAGCACTCTTTACGGATAAGAAGCATTACTCAGCTAAGAATTTTTTATAGTTCTGAATCTACCATGCTTTGTTGTAAGTGACTCTCTGTAAAAGACTTTAAGTTAGTACCAGTATCTTATGCAGTACTACCTTTGTTGTGAAGCATATGTCTCCATTCATTTCTATTTATAATATTTTGATATGTGTAACTGTAGGGCCAAATCATAGAAAAACAATTTAAGTGAACTTAAGTTTTTATGGTGGAAATTGTGGTCTAGAAAATCTCCTCTAAGATTTTACTTAAAGTATTTGTTGTCAAAATTTGCTAGGTGTCATTTCAGTAAGTTCTCTAGGATCCTCGAATTCTTCAAGGCATATGATATGTTTTCGTATACATATGTGTGTGTATATATATATATGTATGCATAGTCCTATATGTATATAAGGAATATGACTTTGTCACCTAATGGGTAAATTGCTTAACTATGAGAATGAAGACCCATATTCTATTTTATGCCTACTTTCATCCATGGACTCTTAGTATAAAACATACTTTTGAGGTTTAGCCGTCACTCAGAATTTTATCACCTACATCTTACAAATTGCTGTATCTAAATCTGTATTACTGGGATCTTCATTGGGTTTGGCCTTCATTAAATTAGTAGATTTAACAGTTATTGTGAACATATCGTAGGTGAAAAGGTAATGTCATTTAATGCCATACAAAGCACACATCATTCAAATATTTCTTCTTTGAAATTTCAGTGGTTCTAGAGTATTTCTTCCTACAGAGAACCATCTTAAATATCACTCATATAAAGGAAGCTATGGCACATAACCTTAGGATTATGTCTGTAGGAATATATGTCTATATGGTTATAGTATTATGGATATATGTCAGGCTGCAAGTGGCTTTGGGAAAGACTAGGATTTTTGTGCATTATGTTGGCACATAATCAGCCATTTGTCCCTCTTCTTTTTTTCCCATTCTTCTTCTTAAAAGATTATTCAAGATCCTTCTGATAATACCACAAAGATACATGGAATTTGAAAGATAGATAGTTGTGGGTTTGCCAACATCCTATCTATAGTTACAGATTAAATATATAATGTATTGAAGACTTCTGGAATTCTGCTGTCAGCAATGAACTCGACAGGCCCAAACCCCTATATTAAATAGAGAATTTTTATTTAAAAATCTGTTTAATTGCCACAATGGGAATAAATCACAAAGATTCAAAAGGATATGACAGGTTGACTTCTTTTGAAGCTTCAACTGTTTCAGGCAAGAAGATCATTCATGGATTCACATTCACTTTATCATGATTCCTTTAACTGATACTTCCCTATTGGTTATGCTCTCACTAGGTATTTCTGCTGTAGCATGAACAGCCTAATTTCTGCTGACAGGATAAAAAAAACCTACTTAATCTGGATCAACCATGAATAGTTGAAGGCAACAATGTAATTTCTCCATCCTTTCCCACACTCGGATACATGCAATTAAAAACTTAGAGGTTTTTTTATATTCTAGGAAAACACAATGAAATCAAATATAAAATATAACTCAATAAACACTTTCTGAGTTCACTATATTAACTTCATATGGACATGGTGCTCATATTTCAATGCAATGTGTGTTTGCTATACTACATGTGCTAGGAAATATGAGCAGTGTACAATCTTAACAGGATTTTAGTATAATTTTGAAATTGCTTTTACTAGTCTTTTTAGATTTAATTTTTTTTCCATACATACATATATAAATATTCTTCAAAATATTTTAAAAATCCTGCATTTGGTGAAATAGTTCAAATTAATGTAACTAAGTATACTGACTGTCGCCCATGTTAGTTAAATTTTTTGCTAAGAAATGTTGCAAAATTTGCCTAGTTTCAGATCGTTCCACTAAATTCAATACTGAGAATGCTGTTTTCCACATCCATTAAGACACTGCAGTAACTTTCAGTTTGCAAGCCCATGTGGTACAAATCACACAGTCCTCTGACATTAGAGGACTCTTGCAGAGCAGGCAGAATGAGATATGAAATGTCAAACCTCTTTATCCAGTTCAAGCTAGTTTGAAGGGCAAAAACTCTTGGTATACTGGTTTCTGTATTGCTTGTAAAGCTTAACGGTTTATTGCAGTGAGGTGGAAATATATATTGAATTTCGAAGGTAATCAACAAAAATTTTCTATTCCTTGTCTTTCTCTGTTCATAGAACATACTTCAGGTACATAAGGAAGCCTCATTTTGCCAGGTACCGTAAAAATAAAATTGAAAGGTGACATTGGTTCTAACGCACAATGCTGGACTTAACAAAGTTTGGAGAGTCTTCAAATTAAGCTTCTATCAATATGCTGGATATTACTAGCTGTGTAGACATCCTAGAACCTCCCTTACTGCCCCCAGATGCGGCTCTTGTCTAAACAGCTGGTCTAGAAAATGAGTCACTTAGCCATGGAAACTAAGCCATGATATTTTTGTATCATGGAGTTCCATGAAAATATCTACATCAATATTTTCTCTTGGAAAGGTGCATTTAGGTATGTTCAAACTGAGGGAGATTCCTCAGAAGATAAATTCTCTTCTTTATGCTTTCATATAGATAAGGAATCTCTCTAGGTCTACTTAAACAGAATGATTATTTTAGGTTTTCTTTTGACATAAATTTTCCAAGATTTTTACACAACCAAGTAAATATTAAAAAAATGTTGGAAATAACAAAAGATGAAAAAGAAAAGGTAATTTAGTGAAGTGGTGACAGTATATAGCTAGCAGACACAATTTACTTAAGAAACATTTTTTTTTATTATTTACTACAATTAAATTTCAGTTTCAAAACTTCAGGAATCATACTCACTACAATTCCTAAATAATCAGATATGAAATGCAGAAATATACACCAATATCAAAACCGTAAGTAAATACTCCTAAGATAAATCTAAAGAAAAAAACTAAACAACGTCATATTCAAAAAGAATTGCTTTTTTGAATATGCTTCTATTTTGTGGTTGCTTTTCAGTTGTGGAGCTGTCTCCTTCAGCAATTTTCTATTTTCTATTCACATTAAATGAGAGAATTGGTTTTGGAATGTTGTTTTTACAGTTATAAGATGGAAACAAAACATTAGTGTCACGAAGATGAAAGTATTTACGTAAGTCTGTTTCATACTTGAGCTTTTACAGTCATGTATTATTTTTTCATTTTTATATTGTGATCTGCATTACTACTGAATAATGCACAGCTTTTTGAAAGGCATCTTTACTCACAAGAAAATGGTAAAAACAAGCACTGACTCACCAGTTTTTATTAAGCAAGGTGAATGGTATCTTGAAACTCTGACATCAAACAAATTATCAAAACATACTTGAATATTTTCTTCTGCGCATAACTAATTTAAGTTGAAGATTTTTCAATAATTACTGTGTTAGTTATTCAAAACATTTAAGTTATTCAAAACAATTAACATTAGTTATTTAACTTTAGAAGCTGTATTAGAGAACTGAACTGCCTACACGATCGATGAAACCTGGAAATGAAAATTCATAGCATGTACGCTAGGAGCTGACTTGTCCCATGAACTGGAATCTAATGCTTTAACCTGCTTCTTAAATGCAAGGAGTAACCCCTAGGAATGTAAGGCTGCTTCCATTCTGTGACTTGACTCTGCTGAAAAGGTCTGCAACGATAACCTTTTCTTTTGGCTGTATTAGAGTATAGAGTAATCTTTGTGCTGTAGTGCATGAGAATATGTAGTACAGTGAAGAGAGAAAAGCAATAGAAGAAAAGGTTTTAGGATATTTATCTCCTGTTTGGTCTGGGAGGCTTCAAGAGGAATTGCATGGTAGTATTTTGAGAGGATGAGTATACAGAGTGAACAAATGAGACTGTTAACAACACATGTATTCAAAAGCAGAAATTGTGATGGGGTAGAAATAGGACAGCAATATTTTGAGCTGAAGGAAAGAACAAGTTTTTAAACTTCTAGGGCGTAATATAAGTTCTTTCCCCCATGTAACTAAGGAAAAGGACTGCTATATCATTGAATGTTTCATGGACGCTTGTGGTCAATCACAAGTAATTGATTTTTCCTTCCCATATTCTGAAGTTCTTCACTGAGTTCCCTATGTTGACCGAGGTAATAGATCCTATACTCAAGGTGCCTGAGCTTCTGAATTTACAGCTAAATTGTATTAGAAGTATAGGGATTTCCACCATCAGTTTCTCACACCAGTTTACACAATTTCCAAGCTGGTTGGGCCGAACTAGGAAAACAAAAGAATTATAATGTTTTGGCTCTCAGCGGCCTAACCATGAATGTGCAAAATAAATACACAATGGTGTACGCACAGTTCAGATTCATAGTTCTCTTTTTCATGTTTGAGAAACTTTAGACTCTATAATTACACCAAAGATATTATCAGTATGGTTTGTAAAAGTGTTTCAGCATGTTGGTCTTCTCCTGGGTAAATTTTTGTAAAGCTAGTGAGTGTTTGAGCTTCTGAAGTAAGATGAAGCATAAAAGAGTATTCAGATATTGGTGGAGTATTTGGCTCAAACAAGAATTGTTGCCAAAAATGTAGACCACATGCCAGGCACAATTGGGATCACATGAGTTCTGAAGGGAAACCAATGGGCTGAATGCTTGCTGTATGGGGCTTATGTATGTGTGAGAGAGAAACCAATGAAAAAGAACAAAAGTACTGAGAGAAAGAAAGCAAGGAATATCTAGAAATATCCACAGAAACGAGAATTATTCTGTAATTGAATAGTCTGGAATAGTACCCTGCATCCTTCATTTTGATTTATCAAGTCTGTCTAGTCTTTGCAGAAACTTTTGTGAGCCTTGTACAATACCAGTGACAGAATGTTGAAGAAGATTTTTTTTTTTTTAGACGAAAGTGGTAAGAAGATCAAATGCCTGAGCATGTTGGCTAAGCAAAACTAAATTCTTTATTTGAGGATAGCAGATGATCTGCTTGGAAACAGCAGTCGAGGATGAGGAAAGATATCTCCGGACATTTAAGATTGTATTCCTCAGCAGCATTTAGGCAATGGAAAACTTCCTTTGGCTTTTGGCACTATTGATTTAACTACATAAAACTAGAGAGCAATTTGAAATAGTCTATATGTTTGGAATTGTGGTCTCACCAAGAAGTCAAAAGCCTTGATATAGTCTTGTAGCAAACAGAAAGAAAATGGACAATAAGACATCTTCTACAATATCCTCTGATCTGACAAAACTTTCTAAAAGAGGTAAGATAGGGAGAAATTACTAAGGGTGTTGTTCTAACAGCTTCTGATGTATATCCTTTTTGGACTCATAGGAGGATGATGATACTATACAGCTGATATACTCAGTAAAATGCAGGGGAATACATCACAGCACCATAGCCCAGAATCAGGAATTGGTTGTTAGGCAGCTGATGTTTTTCTGTGCTCATGTTTATGATTAGTGTACACTGTTTCTCCTTGTTGGACCCTTGTACATTTGATGGAAGTTATTTTGCAGCATCATGTTCACGTATTTAAAAATGTCATTACATATTATTAGCTGTATTGATTATATGCAGCCAGCTGCATTCAAATCTTTATTTTCCACTGATGTTTTCTACTATTTATCCATTAGCAAGTGCAAGTAGAACTCCTCCCCTGCCTTCATCAGCCTGAACTTTACTAGGTCAGAGCCCCAGGGCTTTGGGAGGAAACAGTCTGGGGGTTTTATAAACCAAATAACCTCAAGCTGTTCAATAAAATGTTTAAAGTGTAAGTACTGTACCACTAGTGTCATTAGAACCTCAAATGTGCAGCTCTGTGGCTATCCCATTTCTAATACAATATGAAATGATAGATGTTTCAATGTAATATCGATTTATGAGACCTAGCAATAAAATAACATATGCAGATGCTTTCTAGAATACACTTGGAGCACCTCAGGTTCTCACAGTAAGTGGCACCTTTGCATAGAAGGATAAACTCCAGAGACAAGTGTGCTACATTAGTATCAGTGTCAAGCTGACATTTCAGGGTCAGTGAATAAATATCCTGAAGCCCAAGTGTTTATTTCTGAGAAATTTCATATGTAATGACCTTGACTTTACATTGTTTTTAGGTTTGCTGTGATTTACTTCAGAAATACTATTACTGTAGTATTAAAATGAGTTAATCAAAGCTTGATACAGTGCTTTCTCTTTCCCATTTGTGCTTTTAGTCTCTCTCACGTGATGATGAAATAGAGAAAGGACTTTGAATTATTAAAGCACATGGACCCACACATTCATACACATGTATATATATTCATCTATATATATATATAGGATTTATTTCCCTGATCTCCAATTTGTAACCATATGATATATAAAAATGTATGACAATACAGAAGATTCAGCTCACTATGGTAATTTTTCACATAGACCCAGTGAGGTTACTTTACTGTTCACTTCTCAGGATGAAAGCAACTATACAAAGAGATTGTTGTTGAATTTGTCCTAGCAGAGTTGCCATGAAACATATGTTTGGCCATCAAAGATACAGGGATGTTGCCACTAAACCCTTGTTCACCTTTATGTTTGTAAGGAGAGTTTTAAACTGTTTTGCTAAAAGCAGAATGCTGTTCACATGAAAAATAGTCCCTTCTTTGAAACATTCTAACATATAACACGTCATTCAACAGGGCAATCCCCAGCTGTATGAAGTTTTCATTATGAGATGAAAGAACAAAAATCTAATTGCATCTGTTACTAAAAGCAGATATGTGCATAACAAATGCCATGTCAGCATTATTTAATGATACTCTTTAAAGGTGTGTTTTTGTGATGAATGGGGTAGGGGCTGAGTAAAGGGGGAATTGATAGATGATAATTAGTAATTTTTTATGTGAATCTGGCTGCTACTTATTTTATCTCTATATTGTGATTGAGAAAGTTAGCTTCCAATCCGAGTCAGGTTCTTTGTATTTTTAACAACATACTGTTAATACTGGCATTGACTGCTAGCTTGGAAGACATACTAGTGCTCATGAAAAGATGACACACCAATCTTGTTATAAGATGAATATCTTCGTTTCTCCATCAAACAGAATTCATGGTATAATACAAAAAGTAGCAGTTTAAGATATTCTATATTGTCTGTTTATTAGGAAGACAGTCAAGTCTGATTTTGAAGAAAATGTTTGTCACAGATAAAATCTTTTATAGTCATAATCTTTTAAAATCATAGTCTGGAGTTGTGCCCTCTGTTGTTTACGCATCATATTAAAGCTGCACTGTGTAGGCTTTCCTGTATCAGGAACAGGAAGAAGGATTCTGCATTCCTCTGGTCTCTCCTAATTGCTCTGAAAGACCAGTAAAGGGGACAAGGCAGAACGGCTCTAATGTATCCTGGAATCATTTGTCCAGATGACTCAATGGATTGACAATAAGACATATACATAAGAGAGAATGCAGCCTCTGTGTATACACAATGACCTTGGCTCCTGCACTGACAGCAATACAGCTGTGTTATTGCAGTGTCAGCCAGGATAGAAATACATTTCTCAGTAGCTTTCCACTGGCTTGATGATTTCTGTTCTATGTTCCATTTTGTAACACCAAACATGCCATATGAAGACATTTTTGTGCTGTATCATAAATTATCTTACCTATTTAACCCCTAGGATGAAGCCTTGGTCCTCTAAACTATTTGGAATTTTCTCAGGATCTCAGTTGATCTGCAATTTCATTTTGATATCTATTTAAACATGATGTTTAATTTTTATGACCAATTTTTTTGTGTTTTGTTTTGTTTTGTTTTTTTCCTCCATGGATTCATGATGCATAGAATTTTTTAATTGGAATTTAATAGATATAAGGATTCTATTATTCCATACTCTTATTTGCTGTAGTGATTGTTTTCAATTAATATATTGAAAAACTGATTTTTTAATTTCAACTTGCATTTTTACTTAACCCGTAGCAGAAATTTGGGTTCTGAAAGATTGAAAAAGACTAAAGAATTTCCAAGAAGAACCAGTTACAGAAATTATGTATTACTCTCCTCTCTTATTTTTCCCTTTTTTTATGCAGACCCATAAAAATCTCCCTAAGAATGTCCTCAAGTAGTTTACCAGTTCTATTTAATTGTCACTGATTATTTCCACACTTTTCAGCATTTGAGTCCAATATAGGATAAAGGTTTTCCAACTGGTGTTTCTGTTCCATGTGAAACATAAGGGCAAAGAGCAATTTCTAAGTAGTACATCTACCTGTTTTTATTACACTTTATACTCTTAAGCATCAGGGGTTTGAATAAGAACATTAGCTCCCTAGTTAACTGTTTTTATTTGCTACAGGTATCTAATTCTCCATGTTATGAGTCTATTTAATTTCTCAGTGATGGTTGCCGGTGAACTGAAATGGAATTTTTAGCTCTCAACTACCTTTTAAACATTGGCAATATTTACTTCACAAAACATCTCTTATTTTTCCATCTTTTCAGATGGGAAAACACTTTTCTCAAAATTGATGATGACTTATTTTTCAGCTAAAGTAAATACAGATCTATATCTCTTTTCATTTGTGCAAGAAGCTGACACATTCTGTCACAACATAACATGAGCAAATGGGGAAGTGACAGCTTCCAGGCAAAATTTTAAAGAGATAAACATCTATTTTTGTTTAAAAAGCTACTAAAAAATGGATAGAAGCTTTCCAAGCTGAAAGGCTGGGGAATATATGACTGTTGCAAACAGGCAAATGAATGCACAAGACCCTGATACTTGTTATTAGCACTACAATTTTCACTGTATTTGCCCATTACCTAGTACGAAAAAGTTTAGGTAAAGTACAAGCATTATTAACTTACGTATGTGAAACCATACGGCAAACACGGCATTTTCTTACTTTTAAAAAGAATAGATGACCAAATTAAAAAAACCCCAAACAATTTCTTCTGAACAGGAATGTGTTTTTGCATGGCTGCACATTGTATTAGGTTTATGTGGAAAGGTTTTAGTCGTGGGAGGAGGAGTGTAGTTTTGGATTCTGTGAGAACAGACCAGGAGCTGCCTCCATGTTGAGCAGAACCAGCTTTAGCCAGCTGCAAAATGGACATGTTACCCAAACCAGCCAATCAGTGATGCTGGTGATATCTTTGTGATAACATTTACAAAAGGGTAAAAAATGCAGCATGGCAGCCACGAGAGAGGAGTGAGAATATGTGAGAGAAAGAGCCCTGCTGACATCCAGGTCAGCACAGAAGGAGGGGAGAAGGTGTTCCAGGCACTAGAGCACAGATTCCCCAGCAGCCCACGGTGAAGACCATGATGAGTCAGGCTGTGCCCTTGGAGCCCATGGACGTCCATGGTAGAGCAGAGATCCACCTGTAACTTGTGGTGGACCCCACACTGAAGCAGGTGGATATGCCCCAAAGGAGGTCCATGCTGGCTCAGGCTCCTACAGAAGCTGCGGTCTGTGGAGAGGAAGCCATGCAGGAACAAGTTTTCTGGCATGAACTGTGGGTGGTGGGGGAACCTATGCTGGAGTAGTTCGTTCATGAAGGACTGCAGCCCATGGGAAGGACCCCTATTGCAGCAGTTTGTGAATGACTGTCTCCTACAGGAGATACCCCACAGCAGAGTACGGGAAGAGTGTGAGAAGGGAATGGCAGAGAGTAAGTCTTACAGACTGACTGCAACTCCCATTCCCCCTCCCCTGTGTGATTCTGGCAAAAGAGGCAGAAGAGTCAAGAGTGAAGCTGAGTCTGGGAAAAAGGAAGAGTGGAGATAAGGTGAGCTTAATTTTGTTTTTAATTTATCATTATCCTACCCTGTTATTAATTTGCAATAAATTAAATTAATCTTGGTGGGCACCTGGTGGCCAGCCAAGACTGAGGCACTACACGCAGTGCTTACAGATTCTAATACCCATGGATTTAAAATAGTTTTGACAATGTTGGATTCTTTTTGCCTAAAATTAACAGGATGACAAGATATCAAAAGTTCTTTTACTGTATTTCTGAACACACAATTCAGAAAATGTAAGAAGAAAAAAAAGAAGAGATAAATGAAAAGGAAATCTTATAAGGAAGATAAGTATGTGCCCAGGAAAATGAATGTGAATATGGGAGTGGGTAAGGGATAAGTTGGGATAAGATATACAGCAGCTGAGAAAAGTTCAGAGAAAAGTCAGAAAATTTATCCTGTTGTGTGAAAGGAAAGCAAGAAAGACATATGTTAAGGAAAGGAAAACAAAAATTGTAAGGTTCTCAGGTAAGGGAAAACTGGAAGAAAAGTGAAATGTTTGGAGTGAGGAAAAAGATTCTAAAATCAAAAGAAAGATAAGGCAAAGATCTGGATAAAGAAGGAAGAATCATTGGATAATCTTTAAGGTCTCCTCCAAGCCAAACCTGTCTTTGATCTTATAGCCTTGTTAAACATCACAAAGTTAAGTGGTATGAGAGAACAATGAAATAAAGTTGTTTTGGTTTATGCTGCTGGCTTTCTAAGTTTCTTAGACTTCATCTTTAGCTTTAAAAATCTAAAAGGAGAGTATTTACAGGGATTATTGTCCAGGACCTGTGTGCATTTTCCTTCATTTAGAACACTAGCTATCTCTGCAGTTCACATGATTTTGTTTAGCTGTTGGCCAACAGCTCTGAGCATGAAATTGAGTTTATTGGCTCGGTTTTGCAAATGGGGAAATTGAGGCAGGAGCTAGTATTTTTCCTGGGCCTTCAGTGAAGTTCACAGTGATAAAGCCAGAATAACCCTATTCTAAACCTAACACTGAAATTTTAGACTCAACCTGCTCTCATTTTGCTTGTGCAGCTGTTAAAATATACTGTATTTACACTTGTTGAAATCAGAGTAGAGCTAACTGAAGGAGAGTTGAGCTTGGATTTAAATATAGTATATCTTCATTTTCCATCAGTGTTTTTTGCTTAACAGTAGAGGACAACTCTTCAGCAAGCATCTGCAGTGTCAGTAATTCCATTAACAAAGAAGCCACTGTATTATCAACATACTGTAGCTTCATTTTAATGTGTCATTTGCACTTCAAAGTCACATAACTTTTATTATGGTAAATCAATTAAAACTATTTCTCATGATAATTTATCTTCTACAGAGTTTATCATCTCAGAGAATGCAATATTTCCCAATTTAACTTCCAAGACAAAAGTGATGTAATTTGAATGCCTTTTACTGAGCTTATTAAGCATAAAGATCACAGAAATTTCAAACCCTGAAAGATAACTGTTTCATCTATGTGATAAAATGGAAGTCGCATTTTAGTAGCTTACTGGAGGTAGTCGGAGACAGTATGCTAATTAGTAATATAACCTCATTTACTCATTTGGTCTGTCTCTTGTTTTAAATGATAGTCTGTCTAGAATAGATACAGCTTGATACAAATATGAAAAGGAAATAAGTGAAGCTACTCTTTATTCAATAAAGCTGTGTGCAGCATTCATTTGATTATGCTTTTCTTTGTGTATTTATAATCTAGGAATAACCTTGAAATAAAGTAAACATTTTCAAAGATCTTGAAGTGAAGAACAGGGGCTCTTATAGAAAAAATTCCATTCAGAAGGGAGAGATGGGTCAGATCCTTAATTAATGTAAACTATCACAACTCCAGGGAAGTCAAAAGAATAATGTCAATGTACATATGGGAGCTGAAAATCTGATGATGTGCAAGGGTTAAAAAACTATGAAAACATGAAAAAAACAACCAAACATGGAAAACTTAACCAGTCTTTAACAACCATCCCCTTGTAATCTTGAAGAAGTAATATGAGATGAAAAGTTAATCAGTGTCTTTTGTGAATGTATTTGAGTATGACTGTTTCTTTAGTGGCAGTAGGCTTGATTTTCATATGCTTTATTTTTTTTTTTCCAAATGTGCTTGGGCAGCTGCCCCCTCACTTCTACTGTGATTTGTGCTCTTGGCTATTCAAAAGGTTTTGAAAATACTGTTAGTCTCTAATTCCTGTCTCTTCTCCATCTGAAAGTGCTGGGTTCACACATTACATTATAATGTGAGTGAAACTAACAAATAAAATAATAGCCCTAGACTCTCTTAAAATTAGACCATGGAAGTGTATACAGAGCAACAGCAAAAATAAACCCAACGACATTTTAGGCCTTCAGTCCTCTTTTTCTGACACTAGACAGTAAATAATTGCAGCACCTAAGCTTACCAGGGAAAGGGAGAGCTGTTCCTGTGTGGTGTGTGCCATTTGTTGGCCCATGGCTCATGTCTCATGGTTCATGCACAATGGTGCATGGTAGCTCTCAGCTAGAGTAAGTGTTTTTGTCTGGAGTAAAATAATTGGGAACACTGGGATGCCCTTTGAGCTAAAGCACAATGCATAGTAACTATTTAGAGGTTTCACATAAATTAAAAACCCTTGACTTGGCTTCTTTTTGATCTGTTTCTGAAACTGAAGTCTAAGGAGGTGCTTCTACCATAGGTAGAGTTTATGTTTATATTTCACATGGTGAAGCTGCTTCTCTGAAGTTATCATTCTGCACCCTGGAAGACTAAAATGCTGAAAGCAATCTGTCTCAGTTGCTCTGCAGTACTTCTACTGGGAAAGATTTAATTCTGTGTCTTACCATGATGCCTTGTTCATAAAAGTACAGCAATATCTTATCAGTTTACTCTTTTGGCTGTAGATCTGGAGATCTCACTACATGAAATGGGTGTTGTACACATATATATATAAAAAGAAATTTAAACTGAAAATCTGGCTTAATAGTGTGATTTATTGGACTACATTATAATATCCCAAGGGAGGGGATAGAAGTCCTATTAAGTAAGGGAAAAACATCTCCTGAGGATCAGAACATACAAGAACTAAACACAGGAAAACTGAACAGATTTTATCTAAGTTAGAACTAGCCAGTTTCGCTTACCATTACCATATTACCAAAGGAATAATTTCCCTTGATGATTATTATTTGTTACTATACAAAGTAACTGATTTAACAGTAGGAATATGATCCTTAAATTAATCACTTCATATTATGGCCATTAAAGGAAGGAAAGAATGACCTGTTCTACCATAATTAGCCTGAAAAGTGCTTAGGTAAGAACCATGTATTTAGGACTTGCATTTTGCAAAAATTGAAGAGGATTTTGCTGTTGACTTCACTGGCAACAGTCGAAGTCTCACTTTCTTAGGTTATGCTGACGCCTTTTTGGGATTGGTTGTATTTGACTTTGCGCAATAGATGGAAGAAAATGCTTAGTATCTCATTGACAAAACCATTTGGTCTAGGCCTACTCACTGATGAAGTCATCACTCTCTTACTAACGTTTTGAGAACAGACTTACATTTTTAAGGACCCAAATATATCTTGCTTTGTATTTGGTTTAGTCATCTGCACTTTTGAAAATGAACATAAAATCCTGCTCTATTGCTGCTTTTGGGCTTACAATGCAATTATGATTCCTTTGCTGTGATCAAAAGGGAGTCTCATCAACATTCTCTATTTCAGCTATTGGAGAAGCAAAGACCTGTTTGTGGAAGGTTACTTATAAGAAATCTTTTTTCATACATTGGAATTATGCATCAAGACGTTTGTAATATAATGCAAAAAGCTGCCTATTATATTACCACCTGAATGTGTTATTAAAATGTTACTAGAATGCTGCACTTTGATGGTTTCATGCAGTCAGAACCTAACAAACAGCATTTCAGAATCCCATCTTTGCATTACTATTTTTAAGGCTGTTGCTTTCTTTCTAATAGCCTTTCTGAACAGCTTCTTGGGTTCAATGAGGTTTCTTTATTCCCTAATTACAGAAAGCTTACTGAAGATAATACTTTTGTGAAAGTATCTTTTTTTTCAGCTTAGTTTTGTTTTGATATGCTCACGTTTATGTAAATAAAGATCTGTTTACTCAGTTTCAATATATAGTAGTCTTAAATCAGAGAAAGCTCATAATAAATAAGAAACTAGAACATTCCTTTTTGTAAACATATCTGCAAGCCTGACTGCATCTCACTAAGCATTTTATAGGTTCATTACACTGCTTGGCTCACATTGAAGTCACCTCAAATTTTATTTTTATTTTTTTCTAACGATCATATGAATAAACTTTGGCTTCTGTTTAGACTGGAAAAGATCCAGTGTCTGCTTATAATCTACAGATTCAGGAAAACAAAATGTTTATTACTGGTAGTGAGGCATTTCTCTGTACCTCTGTGTCACATTCTATACTTTAGTGGGGTCAGCAGAGATTCCACTTACTAGAACTGCATCATGTATTTTATGTAGAGACTTGAAGATTAAATGAATTGCCTTTCACTTGTGTAAATGTGAGAAGTTTAGAACAAAGTTAACTGACAGGCATAAATATATAACCAGGTGGTTATGTACATATATACGTATAGGAACATACACAAATATACACATATATGTTACAGACCCATAAGGGATGATTTCAAAACATCCTATTTCTATAGTTTGACCAAGAGTCCAGATAACAATTATAACACTTACATATATATATTATATAACAAATATAACAATTGCTTGTTAATTTCAGTTCTTTTTTTCCCCCTTTAAGTGCTTTAAGTTTAAGTGCTTTTGAAGAGTTTAATCATTGGTTTAAAAAACTGTTTAGAACAACCTAGATGATCTTTAAGGTCCCTTCCAAGCCAAACCATTCTATGATTCCATGATTCTATGTCAGCATTTAAGAGTACATTAAGGCATTCTTGAGAATGCATGATCAATACAATGAGACATATATACTATATACTGAAGGGTATTAGACTTAAAGGAATACATTCTTCTTTTACCAGGATGCTATACTTTGCAAACTCATTATCTTCCGCTTGCGCTCACCGTTTGCAACAATGGCAATGTCAAGTCCATCAATGACAATACTTGTATTGAAGCTCACAAGACAATTTTATGCAAAAAAAATTATTAACCTCTCATCAGCATGACAAAATGTTACTTGCGTTATTTAAATTTTATTAAATTTATAATATTAATATTGGTAGTTATTATAAGTTATTATCTGCAGTTAGCAGCAATTTTTGGAGGAAAGTGCTATAAGAATTGCATTTTCCAAGCCTAATATTGAAACTTATTTACTTGGTCAGCTGAATTGGAAAATTTTAATTCATCAGTGTGAAGTGTTGCAAAAAGTCAATATGCTTTAGATCAATCATGTCCTACTTTTGTTTGGCTGTATGTAGGACTGTCTAAAAACTTAAAAAAAGATACACAAATAATTTACTTAATCTTGGCACTGCTTGTAAATCTTCAAGTAATAATTATTTATTAAATATTTACTTGAGGTGAAAATTAGACTGCAGCAATTGGAAAAAGATTCAAAGGTGTTTGGATCTGTGAGGCTCTTCTTCTTTAAATCTAAACTTTAAACCAGTCTCTTGAGATTCATCTTCTTTCTCTGAGCCCTAGGGAATAGCAGGAAATTCATACATATTTAATACTAGTCAAATCAACCAATGCAGTAACCATGCTAAAAGAACAATTATGCAGACTATTTATGTAAATATGGAATAGGAATTACATGTTTTTATTTAGAACACTGGAAAGACTTGTAAATGATTTAATTTAAGAAGACATGCTTTGGAGTGATTTTGAGCAATTTATTTACAATACATCTATCATAGAAAAATATTTTAATATGTTTGTATTTTCATATTAATTTCAATGATAACTAGGTTAAGACTAGTATAATATTCAGAGAAATGTTTTGTCTCTTATGGAAAATACATACAAATATCTCTTTGTGCCAGAAAGAATTTATTTAGCAATTTACTTAAAAAACTTTTTTTTTAACTAAGATGTTGCAAAATTATTTATCTCTGTGGCTTTAATAATAACAAAATAGTAGCATTTTTAATGCATATAAGAACTCTAAAAATCTGAAAATATGTTTTATGTTTTCCTGATCTAATCTAATGGTAGAGAATGATATGTATTTTAATGAGATTGGAAACCAGTCTACAGTTGTCTTCCATCTCCTAGATATGCTTCTAGAGGAACAGCAAAAGGTATGAATTCACCCTTTCAGAAACTATTTTCTTATTTTATTGTCATAGTTAATGTTAAATTATTCATGTTTCTTCTGAAGTCTTTTATTAGTTGAAGAAATTCTTGTATTCAGAGACATCTGCATTGAATCATGGTGAATAAACAATGTCAAGAATTAGGGTCACAGAAAGACCTTTGGAATCTCTGAGCTATTCAAAACCTTAATGCTGAGAATGGTCAGAGAATTCTGACTAATTTTGGTCAGCTCAGAACTTCACAACCATTCTATACATTGCTTTCCTGCAAAAAAGAGTTAATGAACTTGGCAGTAAACAGGTCTTCTATGTCAAAATGTGGATATTTAATATCAGTTGATTTGACAAAGCCATTTGAGGGGTTTATTCTGGCCGGGTATAGATGGTGGTTTAAACCATAGACATCTAGACTCTTTCATAGTCATTTTCTGACTTATTTGATAGGTATATGTAAGTATAAGATGTATTTTACACCAAACATGGAAGTTTTTCATTGACTGACTGTAAAGTGAAGCCAGGGTGATTAGCTACTCTAGTCACTCAGCTAACTCCAATAGAAGTGTCCCCAGTATAGACACCTGTATTTTTCTCTGCTAACTGCCCATGCAATTACACCTCAGTTTCTCTAGGCCTCTACTGTTATATTAGCTACCTGACCTGGCACTTTGATTATGATTTCGGTGTCAGTCAGCACTTTGGGTTGATCTCAGAATGATATAGTTAGCCTGCCAGAAGGAAAAAAAAAAAAAAAGAAGAAATTGAGAATGAGTATGATTTCAGCTTGAACTCTACCTTTATATTTTCAAGCCATATATTGTCAAGGCTAGTCAAAACTGTGCGAAAGTGTTTACCAGAGTATTATGTAAAAACATGGCCAAAGGATTTGGATGCCTGCAATCAGGTCCTTCAATTAGGTCCTTCAATTAAATACCCCAACACGAAAACTGAAAATCTGAGAACTTAAGTGTGCAGAGCTGCTACTTCTTTTGAGAGGTGCATACATGTGGCTGAAATTCTACCAGATTTCAGAAACTCATCCTTTTCACACCTAATCAGAAGCACTTCAGCTATTAAGGCATCCTAGAGAAACTTCATGTGCAGTCAAGTAGAATGGGACTTACTAAACAATGCAAGTATAGCTGCTTTCGTTTAAGAGGTCAGAAGAAAAGAATCAACCTTTATTTTCATATAAAAGCTCAATGATCAGAATATTTACCCAAGTTTCAATTCCTCTCTGTCAAGCAAGATTTTTGTCCAAGTTCCTTTTTCAGAGTACTGCACAACTAATGTAGGGACAAGGAAAACAAAAAAAGAAGGGAAGTAATTCTCTTGTTCTTTTAGGAAATTATCTTTTCTCCTATTGGGAAGGCACGCATAGATGTAAGACACTGCTCCCAAAATTAAGAAGCGTAGCTGCATTTACCTTTTTCCTATGTCCAGCTCAGCCAAGCATTTGTATGGGATAGCAGTAATGAAGAGGACAAATGTGAACATAGGGATGAAGAGATGTACTTTGAGATTCTTTCTTTTGTACTTTTTTATCAGTGGCAATTTTTGTTTGCTTATAAGATTTAAAAGAAAAAAAAAAAGTAAGATAAAAAGCAGTCTTAGGGACAAGGCCAAAGCCAAGGAACCATCTTTCTAAAGTAAGTTTAGCATTTCACCTTGCAGTTCTAACTCCTAGGTTGTATCAATAAACTTCTGGTGTTTGAGAATTAAACTAACAAGTAGCTAATTCCCTCTGTAACTTCAGTGTTTCTCTTAACTCTCACTAACAGAAATAACAATTTTGTCATTTTTTTTACATAGACTATGGCCAAAAAGTTATCTTAACATCTTTTAGCTTTGCCTGTGTCTTTGCAGCAAAAACTTAAAAGATGTATTTGTACCTGACAGGCATGGTGTTGAGTCTTGCAACTCATATCCTTTCCTCTGCTGCTGCTTTCTGCCTCTGTTCTGTTTTACGTTCTAGAAAAGCAGTGAAATTAGAGAGCAATACTGATTGAAGATCAGCTGGAAGAAATCAATGAAGACATTACTACATATTAAATGTTAGTATTATCTTAAAAGAAACATTGGTTCATTAGGTCATTTCAGAAAGAATAAAAAAAAATAAAAATTGATGTAATAAATTCCTGAGAAAAACAAGGTAAAATATGAAATTTCAGTAACTGCAAAGAGATATCAGAACAATTTTACCTGCTTCATATTGTAATCCTGAGAAAGTCATGCAGAAATCCAGATTGCCAATTACAATGATATGGATTTCCAAACATAATTTAAGTATTTCATAGTGAGTAAATTGAGATTCATTTTTGCATGAACACCCATGGGGTTAGTACTTTTAAAAATACTATGTCATTGTTTTAATTGTTTACTTCTAATTTATTAATTATTAACTGAGCTACAGTTCATACTGTGGGATATTTTGATTCATGATGAATCCTTGACTTAAATGATGTTCTTCCATCATACCTGATCCTGCCAGAAGGAAAATTTTTTTTGTTGCTTTGTTAGTAGAATAATAGTTACTTTTCAAATGTTTATCTGTTATGTTCTTTAATTTCTAACAGCATGAACATTTAGAAGAAATGAGTTCTAATCTATTCAAGTTTACAGAGTTATGCTGATTTATTTGGCAATCTGCCCCAAATGAACATATTTAACAGATATATTTAATAATGTTTCAATTATGTTTTAGATTGATGCAGGGAAAACAATCCTTAAATCTTTCTTCTCTGATTGGAAGATACTACACATTAGATTTCTCTAAGAAACACTGTAGGATTTTTCAGGATATTTCTGCACAAGTTTAATAATAATTCAGTTTCATTTTATGACAAATAAAAAACCTCAGTGTCATTAGAGTAGCTTTTGACATTAACTAAAGTGATGTTATCTTGGTAACTGCATTACAGAAGGCAATTATTTTGTTTTCTTGTGTGTTTTAATATAAATTATTAGTCATGTATCTAAAATGATGTGTGTATGTAGGCATACATGCACTATGGTGATTTGACCTTGGCTGGCTGCCAGATCCCTGACCTAGCTGCTCTTGTACTCCTCCTCAACAGGACAGGGTGGGAGGAAATGATGGGTCAAGATAAAGACTGAGGATCATTTAGCAATGGCTGTCACAGGCAAAACTCAGTTTGGGGAAAATTAATTGCTGCTGATTTATTAATAATATAGTTGGATGGTGAAAAACAAAGACAAAAATTAGTAATACCTTTGGCTCTGCTCTTTCCTAGACTCGACTTCAGTCCTTCATTTCCAATTCCTTGATCTTCTCACCATCCAGCAGAGGAATGGGGGATGAGGGATGTGGTCAGTCCATAATAGTTCATGATCTGTCCATAATAATTTCTCTCTGCTACTTCTTCCTCCTCATGGAGATCTTCTTCCTTCCCAAGGTCAGGATGGATGGAGTTTTGAGCAACCTAGTCTACTGGAAGGTATCCTTCCCATAAGAACTGGAACTAGTTAGATGGCCTTTCCGATTTCTTCCAACTCAACCCATCCTGTGATTCTGTGTTTTTTCCCTGCTCTAGCTTAGGCCTTCCCATGGGCTGCAATCTTTCAGGATGAACTGTCTCTACTACGGTCTCTTCCCATAGAGACTTTCTCTTCTACCTTGTGGAACACTATCTCTCCTCCTTTTTCTTTGACCTTGGTGTTTGCAGGAATGTTTTTTTCACAGTTTTCCCCCTGTTTCTCCTCTGCTGTTCAGCATTTTGCCCTTTCTTAAATATCTTTTCCCTGAGGTACCACAACCTTGGCTGCAGGGCTCAGCTGTACTCTGAGGTGGGTCCATTAGAACCATCTGGAACTGGCTCCCCACTGGCACATGGACACTTACATGAAATACAGTATGTAAATATAAATATACCTCAAGATATTAGAACAAGAGGGCACAGCCTTGAACTTGGCCAGGCGAGGTTTAGGTTAGACATCAGGAAGAAGTTCTTTACAGAGAGAGTGATCAAGCATTGGAATGGGCTGCCCAGGGATCTGGAGGAGTCACCATCCCCAGATGTATTTAAAAAGAGACTGGATGTGGCACTGAGTGCCATGGTCTAGTTGACAAGGTTGTGTTAGGTCAAAGAATGGACTCAATGATCCTAAAGGTCTTTTCCAACCCAGTCGATTCTGTGATAAACAGAGATTTTCTGATTTTCCCATTTGTAAACTAATAACAGGCTCCACAACAGGCCATTGGCTTATGACCAGTCAAACCAATTTCCTTTGGCTTTACCTATCACTGCAGTGCTCATTCATTTAGTCAATGTGGAAAGACCAACATCTGAAGCAATTAAAAGGTAATGATCCAGATAACCACCTTATCTTGTTTTTACACTGGATATCTGAGTTGTATTCATTGTATTGAATGAGTAGACCATGAGAATATGATCTGTAAGGGTTATTGGCAGACTAACTTCCTTTTTTCAAATAGAAGTGGCCTCATATTAAAGGTTTCAGGTTAAGCTCTACAGATAATCTCTGTTTAGGTATATTACATGAGAGAGTAATAGAACAGAATGAAAGGTGATATAAAGAATTTTTATTAAAAATGCTCTTGCATATTTATGCAATGTGAGTACAGGAGTTTTTAATATACACATTCATCATAGATTCTACCACAGAATGAGAAGGTAATTCTGCAAACACAATAGGGCTATTGAATCAGAAATGTTACACTGATGACTAAAGTTAGGGACATCAAACTTCTAATCATGTGTCTTAAATCAGTGTAGTTTTATTTTTCAATTAGGTTGTTATATTAGCTTTATTAGCCTCTGTGACCAAACACATAATGACTTTTTGTCTTAAAGGCAACTTGCAAAGTGAGTAGAAGAATTTACTGCCTGTAGAAGTTATCAAAAAATAGTTTCAATGGTTCTTATCAACTTTTGGGTCTATGCTTTTTTACATATCTAGCCTGTGCAATAAAAGTACAAGGGAAAATTAAGATGCACAAAGCAATGGCACAAGACCTGCAGATTTTCCAGTAACATCTAAATAAAAATTGAATTAATTAAAAAAACAGGAAGAGCTTGCCGACGTACGGTTCTAATGAACAGAAGACTACAGAGATAAGAACATAACTCTACAGTGATGGACATCACAGATTAATCATGGAATTTCACATAATCATCAACCTCTGTGTATTTGGTAGCCAATACCCATTACCATATGATTGCTGAAACTTTAAATGTTTAGTTTTCTGTTGGCTACTGAGGAATTTAATATGTGCACTTTTCCTTTGAAAGAATGTATAGCCTTCTTTTTGCAATAAAATGGACTCCATTAATCTTGAAAAAATCAAAAGGTATTTTAATGATATGGACACACTATCAGTTTCATATGGAACTTGCTTCATTATGGGTTGCTGTCAGACTGGCTTTTGGATACATGGAAATGTAGAGCAGTTTGGGCATAAATGCAAATTTTAGTTGTTAAATGGTCAGATGTTTCCATAGATAGTGTTGAGCTTGCAGATGACCTAGGATGAGTTTTAAAGTATTTCCCCTTCCTCTTCTGCTTCCCTTTCATTTGATTTATTATGGTTTGATTTTGTTGGAGGGTTTGTTATTGTTGTGTGTGAGTAGAGGGTTTTTTTTTGGGTGTAGTGGTTTTGTCTTTTTTTTTTTTTTTTTTAAAAAAAAGGGTTATTGTAGAGACATAGATATTATTACATAGATATTTAAAGTCAAAATAGATTTCTTTTAGAGATCTACTTTGAAGTAAAAAATCACAAAATGAAACTAGAGAGAAATTACTTAGACCAGAAATCTGCACCTTTGAATTCTAGCATTTTCATGGATTTAAACTTCTGTACTGCTTTTCTCAAATTCAAAAGCATGTATACACTAGTTTATAGTGGCCCACACCATGCAGATACACAGATATAAGCTCAGCAAACAAACAAACAGTAAAATCTCCATATAGTATACACACAGGCTAATAGTGAGAGGTCAGAACAACTAGGATAGATGGATATTACAAGTAGAAAGAAAAATGTGTGGCATAAGGGAATCCATTCTGAAATCTCAGAAGTTTTAATAGCTCTCATGATTTGTTCAACTAAGGCTTTAAATTACAGGTAATTGGATAATAAATGAATCAGAGGTGAATCCATAAGTTTCCAGGATCTACAGCTAGCCATCTACATTAAAAAAATCAACAGAAATCCCACATGAGGAAACAAAATGAACATTTGAATGAAGTCATTCTCTGTAGTTCTTCAGAGAACTTAAAAATTTTTTTTCTCTACTTTAAAACTGAGTCTAATAGTGCTGATTTTCCCTGCCTTTTTGCTAAAGAAAAGGTTAAATCTGGCATACAAAGTTAGAAACTCAGTTTCATCATTGTTTTTTCATGCACCAATGTCATCAAGTGGATGATAAAATTCTTATTTAAATTTGTGATGATTACTGAAAAGTGATGATGAGGATAAAATATGGATTGAAGCATTCCATATACTATGCAAATTATGAATGGTATCTTGGATAGATTGATTAGATTCTAGCATGTGAAATAATTTGAGAAACAATGCCTATTACCTAAGCTTTTTGACAAGTGTCAAGTAAACCGATTTTTTTTTTTTAAAGGAATGTGTTTTAATTGAAATAGAATTCTGTAGGAATGCATCCAGTTATCAGCTTGTTGAATTCTGGAAAAACTTCTTTCCTTTATTTCCAGACATCATTCTCAAATGTGGATCATTCAGTATTTTGTTTCAAATAAATAAACAAACAAACATATATGCAATTATTTGAAAATTAATCTTCTGAGAATGAATTAAGAAGAAGCATTTTATACAAAAAGAGTTGAAGGAAATTTCATTCTAATATATAAATTTATCCCTAGGAGGAAAAACCAACCTAAAAAAATGGATGTAGTTACTTTAAAATACTTCATGAAGTTTCAGCTATCCGGTCTCTGTAATGTCAAAGTGAATGGCATTGATAGAATTCTCAAACTCTTAGAGTATGTATTCAAAAATGCATAGTTGATCATTGCTATTGTGTTAAACACAGTGAAACAGTCATAATTTATGTGGTAAATGACAGTATATTTTGGAGTGCACTGTAAGCATGCATATTCAGAAGAAATAATTACATATTTTAAGAGATAAAGCAAAACTTCCACTTATAAATTGAAATTCCTTTCACATAGATATGATATAAAGACATATTTAGCAAACACGTGCATGACTTTTAAATCAGTTTCCACAGATTTTAAAGTTGTGATGGAGATATGTTTGGACAAATATGTAGGTGTTAAGAAATGACTCTTAGTGGAAGATTTGATTAATGGGAATATTCACACTAAAAAAAAAATGAAGAAATTTTTAAAATTCAAAATTTACCTGTTGGTTGGAGGTTTTTATTGTTTTGTGGGTTTGTTGTTTTTTTTTTGCTGTACTTCTAAGTTTATCTATATGCTACAGGGTGAACATAAATCAAGGTCTATGTGTCTATCTCTTTATATTTGTTCTCATGGTTGTAATGTCTTACTGCCTAAAAATACTATCTGTTTAGAAATTTGCAATTAAGAAAAGTGAATCTGACCATCGTTCTTTATTATCCAAGCCCAAATCAGCGCAAGATTTAAGTACATGATAATAATATAATAAGCAAACATGCATTTAAATAAACCATGGCAACAGACTTTTTTCTAGATCCTTTTTCTTCACCCATCATATTCTATTGTGCACAAAAGTCTATATTTTAATAAGCACTTTTTTTTTGCAGTGTGTTTGGACTATTTTCAAATTTAGGAAAGCAGCATATAAGAAGAATGGAATTTTGGGGCCTGCAGAATCAATACGTCGATGACTGAGGAAATCAGACACTGTCCATTTTTGGCAAATCCTTATGTATCTGTATGCATATGTCTTGATCTCCCATGTATAGGATTTCTTGAATCAGAGAATATGAAAAAAAAATAAAAAAGAAAGAATAAATTGTGTCTCCTATTGGACAAAGAGTATTACATTCAAATGACTAGCCTAATGAAGTCTCTGGCAAGGTTTCCTTCTTCTCTACCTCAGTATGTCTGTCTCCATATTCTCTTTCTTGTCACTTTCAGTCTCACTACTTTCTGTAGAGGCTGTGCCTCTACTCTCAAGTCACCACTAGTCATCTTCCCTTTCAGTAAACACGCTACCTTTCTTCTATTACAATCCTGTAATTTTGGAGAGTGCAAAGTTAGGGGTAGAAAAATACTAAGTAGAGAGACAAATTATATAACGTATTCATTCTATCTTCAGAAGGACACAAAGAACATAAAGAAATGTTATGGAATCAAATGGGACAAATGCTGAGGCGGATTTGTGTCTAGTTACATAAAAGGTAGGAAGGCTACTGTTGGCTTATAGAGAGGGCAAGAAACATTGGCAGTAGTGATTTTAGGAAGCCGATTTTAAATCTGATATTATATTTGCAAGTGTTTGAAAAGCAAACTTAAAAGTCTTACTTCATAGGTATTTACAGATTGTGGAGTCTCCATCCCTGGATATGCTCAAAAGGGATCTGGACACAGTCCTGAATAACTGGCTGTAGATGGCCCTGCCTGATGAAGAGGTTGGACCAATGGCCCTCCAGAGGTCCCATTCTGTGATTCTGCCATACATTTTTAGTTTATAAAGGCACTGACCATAATTGAATTTTTTAATTATTTTCTAGTCATTTTATCATTATGTAAAAAAATCTTTGCTTGCAAGAATTTGTACGTCACTAACAGGAATTCATTTTTCTAATCTGGTAATTTAAGTATGAAGTGACTGGAGCAAAAACATAGAATGAAGCATTGACATCCACTACTCTAACTTAATAACTTTGGAAACCACTTGATCTTCACATTTGTGTTTTCCATAATGTGGGACAACCTCCTTGAAAAGAATCACTCTTAAAAGGGAAACTGTTTTTACCTTCTAACTCCAGTTATTAATCAATGCAAAACTCCTTGTTACGGATGAAACTTCTTATCATGATATCATAATTTTGCTCTCAAAATGTAGTTTTCATTTTAAGATATTGATAACAAGAACTAGATAAGAAACTTTACTTTGCCTTCCAGCATTAGAAAATATCTTGCACTGCTAATCAATTATGTCTTTGCTTTTAAAATAACTCTACTTTGGGAATAATGGGATTCTGTATATGAATGTACAATGTGCCCTTGTGTGCACGTGTATGTGCGTAATTGACTATGTATTCTATGTCCCTTTTTCTGAATGTAAGGCAGAGTTTTAAGTAGGTCTCTATTCTCTAGGATAAGACATCTTCATTTCTTATGGAATCTAAGATGACATCTAATGTAAAAGTTTGTTTTGCAGCTGAACCAGGATTTCAGGCTTACAAAAATATTTGGGTTTTTTTCATGCTATATTACAATTAGTATGTAGTTAAATGATAGGCAGTCTGTTCACATATTTAAATGCCATTTTAGTATTATATATGATAGTTGGAAAGCTTATTTTTTCATTATAGTAAGATGTACCAAGAATTGTAATTATGTAAACAAATAGTTCCAACAATAGATTTTTTTCATATAAAGGTTTAAAAACTAATCATATCAGCAGCAAGCTGTCCAAGAAATGAAAAGCAATTTTCTTTGAAAATGGGACCTCTTCCTAGTTTAGAGGGGGAAAAAAAGTCAATTGAAAACTATACCAGCCCCGGGATTAAGATCAAGTTTCTCATAATTTTAGAAAACATAAATTTCTGTACCAAATTGACTAATCTCGTGATTTCTGCAACTCTGGCCTGAGTTTGTCATCGCTCCTGTAGAAATACAAAAACCTGTCTATGCACTGATAAAAATTCTCCGTTTTTCGTAACAATGCAAGTTTTTAAAAAGTAGTATCAGTTTTTCAAAATCACTTCTGAAAACAGTTTTTCCTTGATAAAAACAAAAGCCGAAGGAAATCAGAAAGGGGAAAAGCGCCACCTATTGATCGTGACCCGCAGTCTTACTCGTTCCAGAATGAGCACAGCCGGCATTTTAGATGCGCATATCTGTTGCAAGTTTCAATATTTTCAGGCTACGTGCTGAAGTGTTTAAAGAATATATATTAAAACATTACTAAAGCCAAATGAATATTTTACACAGCAGTACTCCTATAACAGAAACACACAGTAACTTTTCCTTCCTTCCTTCCTTCCTTCCTTCCTTCCTTCCTTCCTTCCTTTTTCTACCTGCCTCCTTCCCTCCCTTCTTTCACTCAATTTCCGTCTTTTCTCCTCCTCCTTCTCTCTCTCTCCCCTCTCCTAGCTCGTGTTCTCTCTTCATCTCTTTTCTCTCATTAAAAGAGTTTTTTTTGAGAGGTAAAGTACAGTGGACTCACGGTACAGCTGTAACAGGCATTTTATTACGATTTGTAGAACATGGGTCTATACAGGCCCCAATAGCTTCTCATATGTTGGAGATTTTGCTGAATAGCCAAAATCATATATCTTCCAGTAGTTAAGGGGATAAGCAGTTAATTTTCTCTTGGATGAGGGTACGGACTGCTACAAATATCACGAAGTTGGCAATAAAACAATTCTGATTTTACGTTTCAAAGATTATCGTGTAGTTATTGTGATCTGTTTGTAGCATATTTCAAATCCTTCCAAGATTGCTGGATTTTGACCTCCTTTTTTTTTTTTTTTTTTTTTTTTTTTCCGAATGGGCATTAATGACGTACATATTGTGACTTTTAAACCACTGATTTCAATAATGAATAGTTCATTGACTGCTGGTTCAATGAATTGTGTAGAAATTCATGGACCATGCAGGCAAAGAGAAAAGGTAACTGTTATTATTTCAAATGAAGATTTTATGTCTTAGTGGCATTGTGAAAGATTGACCTTCACATGAGATATTGCTGTTCTTGCATTACCACCCTGATATCAATACAAAACTGCTTTTAATCTACACAAAGGGTCCTGTTATCCTCTCAATGCATGGGGGATTATCATGCTTAACTCTCCGGAACATCGAGAGGCAAATAGACCTCACAGTCTATTGCTGTGAAGCAGTTTTTTGAACATATTTCACATGCGTTTAAAGAGTGGTTTTGAAAAGTTCTGTTGTTTGGTTTTATGTGTGTGTGTGTACGTGCATGTGTACGTGTGTTTTGTTTTGCTTTGTTTTAAACTAGGAAGGAGACATTTGTTGTAAACTTGCACAAGAACACTATTTGCTATGTGGTGATTTACTGAGTTCTCAATATTAGCAATTAGATTAAAGTATTCATGATCATCTCAGTTACTATATGATTTTTTTCTCAGTAATGCTAATTGTGGAAGCTAAATACTTTGTGTTGTAATGGAACTGTAAATGTGATATTTATATAGGAATCTGACACAGGGTACATCTCATTTACGAACATTCAAAAATGACAAAATATTTGTTTATCAGCATTTATTTTCTTAATCTGCAATTGTGTTGAGACTTTTCAATGCTAATATTACATTGCATATTTCTCTTTTGCATTCGCAGATCAATAAGATAACCGTGGGTTACTGTGTTCCTATTTTTATAAACTCACAAACACATATATGTGTGTGTATGTGTATGAGTATGTGTGTACTGTGTCCACTCAGTGAAAACTTTTAAATATTTAAAAGAAGTATTGCATCCCATATTTCATCCATTCTTACAAGACAAGAATGACAGTATTAAGATGCACATTCAGGATAGCACTCTTTCTACTTTGAACGCTGTCAAGAACAAAGTGCTTTACAGACTTAAAATAAATCTAGGTACTAATCCATTGAATTTCTGACAACAGGAGCCCAAGGTTTCCATGCACTTAGCTGAGTACTGCATAAGAGCTTGTGCATTATTTATGTCCACTAATGGTGTTGCAATGCTCTTTGTGTGAAGCAGTGACAGTGCAATCTACTAAGATAGCTGCTGCTGTGGACAAAGCCATACATTTTCCTGGGCTTGAATTTTTGACAGAATACTCTATTAATGCCAATTCTGCTTAAGTAAATGCTGAACAGGGGTCAGTTCCTCCTCCCCATTCTCCTTATTATTTAAGAAAACAGAGCCATAAAACTGAAAATGATGTTCTGGGCTTTGCTGAATTTTGCAACACAATAGTAGCTGATAAAGGTCAGTCTGCTTTTTTGCCTACTTTTATGATTTTGTGTGATGGTCCACAGACTAAATAGGAAAGCTCTTAGCATTGGAGGAGGGAGGTGCTATTAATTCCAGTTTCATTGCCATTATACTCTTCAGTGGATCAATAGAATTAAATGAGCTGAGATATTAGGAAAATATTGTGAAGAGAAGTAGGGTGTTATTATTTGACCAAGGTTAGGATGAATAGAAAATAAAGAACCATTTATACTGGGATGTCAATAAATCATAGAACCCATATATAAAATGGAATAGGGCATAACAATCATAAGCATTCAAATGACTATAATATCTTTCTTAAAAATACGTTAATGTTTGGCTGCCAATTTAAAGGGCCGCTGCAAGTATTTTTTTAACTGAATGATTTTTTTTAAAGAAAGAAAAAATCTGTTTGCATTTAAAGGATCCTGCTTAAATTGAGTAATCATAAGTTTATAATAATACTTCAAAAATAGCTGTCTTCTTTACTTTCTTCTTGAACATTAGGACCTGGAAGTTCTAACTGACCCCTGGATACCTTTTCCCTGGTGCTTTCCTGTTTGTACTGCCTGCTACCTCTGCTACTTCCATTCCAGCCTTGCTGTTGCTGCTCCTAGGAAATGCTTTTCTTAAGAGCTTGTGAAACATTTCATACGTCAAATAAATCTGCAGAAATGACTAACTCAAAGGACATGAAGTAGCTCCTTTGGAATCAACATACACAGATGCCTGTGGGAGATAGACAAAAGATTTTCAGGTATCTGAGAAGGAAAAAAAAAATTAAGAATGGAGATTACCACATTTGTCTTTATTTCCTCTTAGAATCCACAGTATTAACAGTAACAGTTCTCACTGTCTGAAGAGCTTAGTGACTAAGAAGCGAGCTTTTTTCATTGTTTCTCCTCTACAGATAGAAGAACTGAGGTTATATACAGATGAAGTTTTCCTGAAGCAATATACTTGAAGCAGAGGTGCAGATTTGTCACTAGCATAACGGTTACTTGTCAGAAATGTAGTTCAGCTAGAAATGAATTCAAAATTATTTGATTAAAAAAGAAATCATCAACAAATAGGTTAACTTGCAGTAATTTGAGTTAAAACTGATGAATTCTAGTTCTAAAGTTTTTATTCAGCGCTAGAATGATTCTATTTACTTTTCATGAGTCTAGTTAGATAAACTAAATCACCCTTCATACTGTTGAAAGTGAAGAAAATCTTCTCATATTCTTCATGAGTATGACTTTTTTTACCCATACTATTCACTTAACTTCTCACTTATTGTGCCTCTCCTACAATGGCCTTGTAATATAATCAGACTTCAAATTTTTTCGTCTAAAAGAAAAATAATTGAGAAAAGTCTCTTGTTCTTCCAGAGAATCACACAGTATTACAGATTTTTTTCAGGACCTCTGGAAGTTTTGGTCTAATGTCTTACTCGAAGCACATCCAGATGTAGCAGATTGTTCAGGGCTATGTCCAGCTGAGTTCTGTATCTCTGCAAGGATGGACATTCCACAATATCTCTGGGCAGCCTGCTTCAGGGTGTGCCCACACTCAGTATTTGTTTGTTTTTCTTTCTGGAACAGAATTTTCTGTGTTCTAACTTCCCTCATGATTTTGTTCCAGTGCACTATTGGATCTGTCTCTGTCTTCATTATTCCTTCTCATTAGGTAGTTGTTAATTACTGTAAGATACCAACCCTCTTGTGTTAATGATGAACAAATCCATCTCAGCCTCTTGTCTCTGCTAACTCCAGAATTGGTGCTGTGAGCCAGTTGTGATGGATTCATCAGCAACCTTCTCTAGTCATTGGTGCTCTTCTTCTGGGAGTTTAAGGAATTCAAGAAAGAAATTCCAGGAAGAAATCTTAGTTTCTCTCAGTCTGCATATTCTATCCTCCACCAGTGTTCCTCCTGCCTACCCAATTACTACTTTAGAACTTTCTTTGGGGAAATATCAGCAGTATGGGATTTCTACATGCCTGTCTTTCAGATCTGTTCCTTTTTTTTCACTTTTGTTACTGGAAGAAATTATGTCCTCCACCTTTGGACCACTGTTTAGCCTACCTATTTTAATACCTCATTTTTCCCCTTTCAAAGTCTTCTTTTTTCTGCTATCAGAGTAGCTTCACTGTCCTACTTGTGAGTGGGATAGTATCTTTTTTTACTTCCAAGATGTATGTAAATTTGCAGGCTCTTCCTGCATGTCAATTCTGGTTCATGGTTCATGATGTCTCCACAAAACAAAACAAGAACACTTTTCAGACTCTCATGACTTTGTTTCAATAGAATGTTTTAGATCTTTGCGAGTCTTCACCTATCTCATTAAATACCATCTCTTAACTTTCCTTTTCAAGACCGTTCTTAAGCTATCCCTGACCTATATTCATTTCACATTACGCACACTTTTAAGAACTTACCTTTCAGCAGTGTGTGATGTGTGCCATCATTGTCCATTTGTCATTTTTTGAAAACCTAAATCATTCTAAGGTGTGCATTTTATGCACATACCGAAACATTTATAAGCCTATCTGCAATCTTCACTTCTATCCCTTAGAATTTAGATGTAATTTCTTTGGGTGGTGAAGGGAGGAAAGGCAAAACAAACAAGCACCCTAGACAGCATTTATGTCAAATATATATTTGGTAGCTTTAGCTAATCTCTCGTTGCTTCCCTCTTCTTAGCCTTTTATTTCTTTACTCTTATGACAGCCATATTCAGAGATCAGGCATTGTGTATTTGTTTCCCCTTTGTATGAAATCGTTCCTTTCCTTGACTACCAACTCAGAATACTTATAGTGGAATTCATCTTGTCTAAGACTGGCTATGGGGATATCTATACCCAAAATAATCAATTTTCAATACCTGCAATGAGGAAAAATAAATATGATTCATCTGATCTATTTTTGTTGTCTGTTTTTTGATGGAATGCACCACACTAAAATGTTTTATTAAAGTGTTCTGAATTTGGTACAATTCTTTGTCTATCTGTCTAAGCCAGTGGAGAAAATATTGTTGAGATAGAGTCCTGAAACAGATATTTATAATAACAGTAAGTAGTGGGAAAAAATTTAGAAGTCCCACAAAATTCTCAAATAGCATATAAACAGGTCATGCTTTCTGTAAAAGATTAAGTTCAAAGGTCATTCTTGAGAAACAAAGATTATACTATCTCTCTCTTTAAGATTTTATATAATTTAGTTTGCAATCTCCATTCTGAACTATGGCACTGAAAATCTGAAATAGTTCAACAACCTTGCAATGAGTGTAAGTAGGAGTTGTGTCTGGTAAACATGCCTGGCCTTATATAGATAGATATATACCTGCCAGCAGCGTTGTAAATTTCTGTATATTTTCCTAATTTCAGTGACCAATTTGTATATGTTGAGAAGCTGATGCCTTATGTGTAGAATAAAAAGAAATAAAAGCCAACTTATTCTGCTTCTCTATCTGTGCCAGAAAGTCTGATATAAAGACTGTTTTTCAGTGGTTTATCCCAGACATAAAAACCAATAAAATAATAATGACATAAACAGTTTAAAGCCTGAAGCAATTTTTTTTTTTTTTTTGGTAGAAACTGAAAAGTTGGTTGAGCTGGTTTTGGTTATAAGTGCCAAGAGAAGTTACTAGTGGTTTCAAGTATCTGTACTTTCACAGCTAAAATAATTCAAAGCTTAAAGAACTTCATTCAGTTACAGATATTTTTAGCTTCTGCAGAAAATAACGTATGGGAATCTACTCTGTAACCAGACAGATGATTGAGCAAGAAAGAAGCAAAAAAACATTTGAAGTGTAAGGTACCATCAACAGCATTTGTTTATTTCTACTAGGAATCTTGTATAGCTGTAACTTCTATCAGTATGCATCTCTGCTGTGGCTGAGAAATTGTATGGGAGCTACCACATCTTTTTGGAGGGATTTAGCTGTGTGTGTCACTACCAAAGAACAAGGTTCTTTCCTACACACACTTTTATGTATGAAACCGCCTGAATTTGCTGAGCATTTGTGTCCATAACTTTGGGTCTAACGGATCAGGAGGAAGGAGAGCAATGACAACTTGCTAGAACTTGGTGCACGCTTTTGAATTACAGAATATTCTGAATTGGAAGGGACCCACAAGGATCATTGAGTCCAGCTTTTATGGTGATCAAATCCATGGTCTTGGTATTATTAGCACCATTCTCAAAGCAACTAGTCTAATCATAGTACTTAACATGTTTCTCTTTCCTCTTTCACAAGTGAATGTACCCTTCTTCTTGTGAAACCTACGGAGTTAAATGCATGCCTTGGCATGCCACAGGTTGTATTTCTGAGAGAATTGTCTGACTAAGTCTGTGCCAGTATACTAGTAAATAAAGTGTCCTGTGCAAGGGTTCAAATGATGTTCTAGGTTTCTCTAGTGGTTAATTTTGATTATGTCTCCTGGTACCTCTTTATGTTTGCAACAGCTAACCAATTAATAGACAGATTTCACACCACTTTTATTTACTGATGTAGGTGTAGTCGTGAGTGCCGTTCTAATGACCACTAATTCCTGTTCTATGTATCAAAAGGAAGAATATAAACACACATTTCTGGGTAAGGGAATATCATTAAGCCACTTAGGAGAGGTGTAAAAACCATATAAAACATTTTCCAAGACCTTTCTTTTAGAAGTTTTCTACAGAAAAAGTTAGGCAGAACATGAGCCCAAAAGTAATAATTTTAAGCAGTTTCTCGATAAAAGTCTCTATTTAGGTATTGGATCACAGTGCAAAAGATCAGTCATTTCATGTTTCATAATCTATGTGGTGCTCTAGTTTTACAGTGGTTTTAAGCAGAAAAGAACTAAATTTGTAATGAAAATTACCTGTGATATAACCCACATCTTAAAGCTTTTAGAAGGCATACGGGTTCAACTTTTGTCCACTTCTAAATACCTACTTTTTCACAACAGTTCTTCATAAAATGATGGTTTGGATACTCCTTTCTGTTGGTTCAGTAACAGGTTAGCAAGCTCATACGAAGGAACAATGCTGGGAACAACCACATGAAAAATAAAGAAACTGCGAAGACGTGCCTGATTATAATGTGACACTTTTTATATTGAAATCTTGCCATGGCTGCCTAACTCTCCTCTCTCTGTGTTTCTGATGCAGAATAAGGAGTGTATAAGCACACAAGTTGATTATATTTCTGGATGTTAGTGGTACTATTAAATTAATTATTTTGAGACTCCAGACATGGTAAACAGAAACAAGAAAGCTGTTGAATATATCTTTAGGGTATATAAATTCAGATTTGCATTATTTTAAAAATTTCAGGCAGAAATCAACACTGCTGGTAAATATATAACAGATGCGCCAATGCGTCTTGAGATGAATACATTATGGACAAAAAACCATATTTATTCCCATCACAATAACAGTTTCTCTGGATCACCTGCTATTTCTGGTTGCACCTGTGGCTTGTTCATTTTGTTGCAACATGGGAAAATGCCAAGATCAATACAAGCTGTGGATTCTTTCTCCCTTGTGTGGGTGTTTCTTTTAGTTATTCACCAAATGTTTTTTGTGTACAGTCTTTAGGTATAATGAAGAGAAAACAAAAAAAAAAAGGCACTAGTGCAGTATTAAGGCTTGAGAAAATGAAGCAGCTGAAATTCAGGGAATTCTAAACTCCATGATAGTTTTTAAACTTTATCTCAATTATACCTTTAAAACATGGTAATATCTCTTGTATGGCTGTTTCATGTGTGTCTTTTCAAATTTGTTGCTACATATGTAAGTTATACTGTATAGCCTTTAGTCACAAAGAGCTCCTCTCTTATCTATTGATGTATATATCATGTTGAAGAAGAAAGATTCTTCAATAAAACCTATATTGTTTAATAGACTGCCATGATAGAGAGCATAACCTTGTGTTTTCACTTTCAAAGAATCACCTAATGAAGTTTAAGTGTGTTCTCTGTTTTCTCCTGAATTCTCTAGTAGTGATTATTCCTTGTGTGAGAATAACAGAATCATAAAGGTCGGAAAAGACAGACTTCTTAAGATCACCAAGACCAACCATCAATGTACCATCATCACCACTTTCACTGCTAAACCATTGTCCTCGTGTGCCATGTCCCCAAATTTTTTGGACAGGTAATTCACCACTTCCCTGTGTAGCCTGTTCCAATGCTTTGCAACCCATTTTTGTGAAGAAATTTTTCATAATGTCTAATCTGACTGTCACAACTTGCGTCCATCTCCTCTAGACATGTCACTTGTTACCCTTGTCTCATTACAACCTCTGTTCAGGTAGTTGTAGAGAGCAGTAAGGTCTCCCCTCAGCCTCCTTTTCTCCAGGCTGTTTGAGGGAGATCTGACCTACAGAACACCAGCATTAATATAAAAGTGTCATCAACTGAGATGTTAGGAAAAACAGTGCAAAGTAGTGGGCACTTCCTTAGGGTGAAGTGCCCTTGAAAGGACATATTTCTAATTAGTCAACATAGCAGGGGCCTACAGTGGCTATGCTTTTGAGTTACTTTAGTCAAGTTCCTAAAGTCAATGAAGATTAAACCTAGCTTAAGGTTTCCAGACATCCTGAGAGATCTGTACAGATTCAGATTCAATATAATTATTTGAGTTATAACTTCTAATGAGCTTCCTTTTACTGAATATGAAAAGTGTTACTATGTTTTTCTAGAGAATCCAAATGTACCTCTAAAATAGCCAAACCCCTTTAGTAAAATACATTAGATATTATACGTGACATCATGCACAATATGCTTTGAATAGATAAATCTTTTGAACAGACACATTTGTCTCTAAGGGTTTTCCTTCTTCATGTATGGTGGGAGAAGAGTAAGCAGTGAGTAGTAGGCAACCATTTGTGATGTTATTTTTGTATTTCAGATTGGAATTGCTTTGTAATAAAGTTACACCTGAAAAGTGATTTTCATATGTTTTAATGTTTTAGTTTATCCGTGTTGAAAATGTCCAGTGCATTAACAAATTCAGTTATTTGTTTTTTATGTACTGGTGTCCGGGGCTATAAAACCATCAGATATGAATCAGGATGTTTCTGAAAAAGTTAACTGTTAGGTGAAGCATCATGATAACGAGCATTTTATGCCAACACCATGCCACAGCTTTATTCCTATAAACTTCACTCATTAGGGTTCATCCAGTGCATAAATATTCTACCCTTCTATGTAAAAAAACCCTATCAATATTGGACTAATATTTTTAAGTTGTGAACTGTATCCAAACATATCATTCTGAGCTAATTTCTTATTTCTGTATTTCTAACACAGAGGAACAAAATTCTTATTGATTAGAATAAACAGAATGCCTGAAATAGAATCTGAACCACTGGATATGTTTGCATCTGGGATTACTGAACAAAAGAACATATGGATTTGTGCCCAGTAAAGTTCACTACTATCAGAAGGCTCTTCAGGAGATAAGCTTAGTTTCCTGTGCTGATATACTTTTCTGTCTGAATAAATAGTGAAAGGGGATAGCAGTTCCTGTGATTTCCTTTCAGCATGCTACTGAACTTTAATGTTCAGAAAGAGTCAAAAGACTGTACCAGTGGTGTAGCATAATTCATGCACTAGGAGTGCTGTTATGATAGAGTAAACTCATAACACATCTTCCAACCAGAACAACTACTTACACCTGCGTACAGGTGTGAGGTGATAAAGTCTGAGTGTGGACAAACAGTATATCCCTCTCCTGTAAGAGCCCCTTGGAGATTTACTAATCCCTAGAATTTTTTAAATTTTTTAATCCATTAACATTTTCTCAATAACTGTGGGTCATTAATTAACAATAATGTATTTCAATGTAAGATGTTCAGTCAATTTCAAAGGCTAATGCAAAAGAAGAACGTGCTTTTACACATCTTCTGCATTATAGCTTTCAATGAATTTATAAATTTGTTGACCTTAGTCAAAAACAACAGTAACAAATAAAGCCCCAAAGAAGTAGATAAAGCCTAGCACTGGAAGGTAGAATTGACAAATACATAGACAAGCTTAAGGCGAACAAATAGGGGGTTTTGTTAGTGGTTTGGTGTTTTTTTTTCACCTATGACAAATATTTAATATACAACAGTAAAATTCTGCATATTGGGAAATCTGAAGTTAACTTCAGAGCTATACCAGAATAACTGATCTACTGTCTCTCTTCTTCATTTTGTTCTTTACATAGGTTTTTATCTATTTTTCATAATTTTATATAGAACCATAGAGCTGTGGGTGCTAGGCTTGCCTCGTTTGAATGAAGAACAAGATATTGGTTTATTTGTCTCTTTGCATTTAGAAGTTTAAGAAGTTTAGTTCTTTTATAAATTGGGCTTGGAATAATTAAATAACTACAGACTTCAAAGAGAACTGCTTAGGCATCATGAGATAGTAAATAATACCTTCCATTGGAACATTGTTTGGGGCAAGCTTAGCTGGAACTTAAATGGTAATGTATGTGGATATGGTTAGTGGCTCTCCCTCCATATTCCACTGACTATGTTGAGTAGACGCTTGATGCAGTTCTCCACACTGAGCATTTAGGGCTATCTAAAAATGCCTGACACTTGGTATCACTAAACAATGTAAAGAAACCTTAACATGTGTGAGAATTGAGTATTTATGTTCCTGTTGACACACACACAGAAAATAGGGAGTGTTTTATTTCCTAAAATACATTGGTCCTGTCCTTTTCACGCTTCACCATGAGTTGACTCTAGCACATCTAGCAACACTGTAGAATATAGGAAGAATCTATCAATTCCAAGCATGCCGAGATTAGGAGAAATCTGTGCACATTATGTTAACCATAAATGAGTAATACAATATTTCCTCTGCCTAATAAAACAAAACTATTTGACAGTTGTTACCCTGCTGGAATTAGATGCTCAAGTTAAACCACATGGTGGATGAAAGAGGAATTAGAGTTTAAATACCTTAGAAAAATCTCTTTACAGGTTTTATCTGCTAAATCAATGAACAAGGTTGATATTGTTATCTTGTAAATATCTAATACAAACCCCAAAGTTATAAAAGGGAAAGTATTTAAATCCAAATGCTCATGTCTGCTGCTTTTAGTTTTAATTCAGGAAACATTCCAATAGACAGTAGCAGCCAGCATGAAAAAAAAAAAAATCAACAAAACTTCTTAAAATATAATATAACATAGAATAAATGAATGAGCTTCTGATCACCCTAAGCAGCACCCGGGTTAATACCTCCAGCAGCTGTCCTGATCTCTGTGGTTTAAGCTTTTAACTGATTTTAATTAAATAGACTCTTTGGTGTACCAGGATGCATATGACTGGGATATGAATAAAAGAAATAAACAGCAGAGACTGGCATATGCTTGGTGGCATATGCATCATATGATTTTGTAATACCATTTTTTTAACCTATTTTAACATTCACGAGCAGTAAAACCCTTAAAACATAAATAGAATTGTCTTAGAGGATTTGGAACTTTGTCTGTTAGTGTAGACTCTCCTTTCTATTATTTTTTTTACATTGCAGAAACTATATTAAAAAAACCCCCACCACTATGGGCCTTAATTGTCATATGCTCAATCAGCAATGTTTAAGTGGGCCCTGTGGATTTTGGTCCAAACCCAAACCAATCAGTTACAAGGTATTTTTCTTTTTTGTTAGATCTTCTCCTGCATTATTTGCATAAATGTAACCATGCTGTCCGTCTTTTAACTTTCAGTCAATTAATTATGCTCCCAGCCCCCTGCTGATGGACAAAAACGAGGCTTCATCTGCAAATAGCTTCAGCAGTTTACAGCTTATTAAATGCCAAAATCTAGTTAAGACAGTTTTAGAATTCTCATGTCAGGCGTTTCAACATGCCAGTTTTAACACAAAACTCTTATTAAAGCGAAAAAAGTGAGCCTACTACCCCAAGACGAAGGAGTGTGTGTGTGTGTGTGTGTGTGAGGAGGGGATGGGGAATGCAATAGAATAAAGGTAATGGACATGTAAGAATCCTCCAAAAATTATGTGCATAGCATATGTGGCACAGACTAAGTATGTTTTAATTGATACCCCTAATAATGAAGAGCATTGGAAAAGACTGCCATTTGACAACAAAATAGCCCTTAGAAATTTCAAACAGCTTTAATTTACAGCATCCCTTTTTATAATTTTTATAAATGTCCGAACAAACCTTGGAATAAGCAGATTACATACTAAATCATTCTTAAAAAATAACTTTTCTGTGACTCTTTTTGACAAGTTTTGCATTTTGCATCAAGCATCTGGTGCTTTCCTTTTTCAGTACATAGTGTTCTGGTATACTTTATACCATGTTAGGCTGATTCTTGATTTAAAACAGAAATAGAGAAGCAGTGTGGGATACAGGAAAACAGAAGTGTGCCGTGCTCCAAAATAAATTCAATGCATAGTTTCCTACTATAACCTTGACCAGATCACTTAACATACTTGAACTTTAAGCAGTTTCTCTTTAAAACTGGATATAATCAAGAGCTCATTGAAGAATAAATGTTATGCCTGAATGTCAGCTTCTCATCTTGAATGAATTATGAACAGAAGGCCCACAAAATTTCCCTTTCATAATGTAAAGCTACATTTAATTGTTTCCATTTATTTTTGCTATTAGCTTATAAATATGTCTTTAGCTGTCTGTTGTTAGAGATATACATGTAAAAATTCCAGACCAAAGGACCAAAGCAGAGAGAGACAAACACAAACATTAAAATATATTATTTAATTTGCAGTTGTGAAGGATATAATTCCATTATTTTTTTTTTTTTTTTTTATGAGGGTTGGGGAGAATAATGTCCATGCTGGAAGAAAAAGGTTTTTTTTCCTAAAAGTTTCCGACATATTATCTGGGTTATTGTGACATATTTTGTCATGTTTGTTGTCTCAAGCTATAAACTAAAGTGACTGAGCTGAAAATGACATGATAATTCATGACAGAAATGTCAAGAATTAAGATAAAGAAATATAATTCATGTCCAGTCATATAGCAATTACCAGTTCTCATATAAAATGCTTAGATTTTTCATGTTTAATGTAATGGAAAAAAATACAGTGTATGATGTTGTATCAGTTCTCATTATCTTTAATTTCTTAAGATTTATATCAAAGTAGTATACACTAATGACCTCATCATGTAGAAGTATAGCGAAATTTGGTGATCAGTACTAAGAGACACATTTCTTGGTAAGCAGACCCAACACTCAAGCTGTTCCATATGAAATGCCCCTCATGCATCTGCTCTCAGTAATCTGAATCCCTACTGTATTGGTGAGAAAGTATCAGCCTTCTCCTTTGCATAAATAGATGTAACTTCAAGCAGATTTTTCTCACAGTCAGAATAGAGGGCATGCATGAAATATGTTCCTGTTTGGCATGATTCTGTTGTTGCCAAACTGCCCGAAAGTGCTTAAAATGCCAGAAAAGAATACATGGGTAAAAGATAGTTGAGCATCAATCTTCCATTATAATACGTGTCCTTTATTATGTTTGCTATAGGTCTTCTTTTTCATTACGTTCTTTTAGATATAGTAGTGGAAGCAAGTATTGAAGACATGCTTTAGACATAGTAATAGTCTTATAGCAGACCTGTAGGAGAGTGCCTGGTAAGCGTAATTTCAGAACACTAGCAAAAATGTACAGAAATAATTGTGGGAGAATTTGGTAAAAGAAATGTTGAGTCTAACGTAGTTGGTAGAGTACCTTCAGGCAACAAAATAAAAAAATGGACTCGGGATGTAATAGAGAGTGACAGAAAAAGAGTGGGGGTGGAAGTGGTGGTACAGAAGTCTTAGGAGGAATGATAAAGTGTTTTTTCACTGACATCTGTATTAACTCACAACAGGCCTATAGAGGAAAAGTATGCTTTTCCACTGTTAAATTTCAGTGGTTTAGCATCATGGTGGAGAGGATGTCCTGGAGACCAAATTTTTTGTTATCTATTCTGGGTAGTGATACTGAGTTCTTCTGCATGCACTCCACTTCTTCTCCTTTTATGTTGATATAGATGGACCACTTCTAGGCATGACATGGTGGGTTATATTCTGTTAATCAGTATGCCAATTAATGCCAGTTATAGAGATATGTTTTGTGAGCTGAGTACTCTTGGAACCTATGAATGGTGGAAAATACTGGAGGGCAGAACTGGAATTATTAGTGGGCTTGACAAAGTGTAAAAATTAGGATTATCTTAAATGCTTGTTAACCAGTTTTAAAAATATTTTCAAGAATAAAGTAATTTTTTATTAAGTTGCTTAGCATTTTGAACAAAATTTCAATCAGAATAAAAGCTGTGAATAAAATTCATTAAAGCCCATGGAGAGAAATTAATATTGAAGTACTAGAAATACTTTTTGTTTGCCAGATATTGATGCCTAGCAGTAATTTCTGTCAGATAAAGTGCAGTAGATTTATTTAAAAATGAAACTTAATATGATTGAGATAATTTTCAAATTGGGAAAGTAGGAGGGACAATGAAAAATATAATAAAGGGCATTTTTTAAAAAAGTTCTGAAAGAAAATTTGGAACGCATTGCAATTTCCCTTTTAGATCATCCAACTTCATGATTCTGCTATGCAGTTACAAGCCTTGTCTCAAACTGAAAGAGATTTTTCTCTACCCATTCTACCTAATATGGTGGTATATGACACATCATGTTTTGTAGCGTAAGTGATAAAATAATTTCTCCTACTCAGTCCTGTTTGGATTTATGAGAGAATTTCTGTGTATTTTTCTGGCAATCCAAGTTCATATGAATTCTCTATTTTTCTCTATTTTCTTCAGCTATTACAAGTATTTCAATAGGTATTTTGCATAATTTGTTACTGCAGAACAAAATATGAGCAATTAATTTTAGCTTTGATAATTTTTTTTCTTTTTCTATCTTGCATATATCACTGGATGGAATCACAGGAATCTTTTATTTAATTGGAGAGAAAAGAAAATAGGATATGGTCCATAATGGGGGGCTTTTTAAGCATTTTTTCATTATTTGAAGATCCTGCAAGTTCTAGGGTACAGAAAGTTTATGTTATTAGAAATCTATCAATCTAAAAGATATTTTTCTGCCTTGCATTTCAATAAGATGCAGTACTATAGAATTATGTAAACCAGGGAAATGTTTCCACCTGTAGCATGAATGTAGCAAACTTGATTGTTATTACAGAAGCAGCAAAGTTAAAACATGTTAGAAGAACAACACATGCTGTATTGCTATTAAAAGTTCCCCAAATGCTCTTTCTTTAGTGCTATGTCTATAATGTACTCAAAGCAGAAATGTATGCTTCATTAGTCGTATAGGTGTTGGCAATTGCTGCTTTATAGCCAGAAAGAAGTAATAGATCATAAAGAACAAGAATGTGTAAGAGTATGAAAAACAGTAACCAAATATATATGTTTATATGCAAACACAAACCACAATAAGGATACATATACACCACTTTAAACATATACGTGTGCCCCATTTATGTAGAAAGCCTTCAGAATGTGGATATAATTATTCTTAAATGTCCAGGTTTCATGAAAATTTTAAACATGGTAAGGATATAAGATGTATGCACATATTGGTTTTATACTTTGAACAACAGAACTGATTAACTATTCTGTGAATATAGTCTGGAGTGGACAATAAAGAATTGAAACTGTTCAGACATTTATTATGCAGCATGCTTTCAAAAAGGGCAGCTTTCATTTATAAATCATTATAAATCCACTACCTAACTGTAGTTAGGATAAAATATTTTGATTCTGCCTTTCTTAGTGCTGAAGTGGTAAGAACATGTTTTTAGGCAGTGAAGGACAGCATTTTCAGCAAACTTACGCTGTTAGCATACAGATTGGCTAACTGAATCCTGAAAAGTCTGGGCAGCCAGCATTATCCCTTATATTCCAACCCCGTGTGATTATTGTTTTTCCTTTATATTTATAACTAATGGAAGACTTCTTAAGGAGAGGCCCAACTTGCAAAGGAATATATGAATAAAGTCTGGTCCCACTTTGAGGAGCATGCAGTGAGTGGTAAATCTGAAAAAAAAAGAAGGAGGGGAGAGGAGTAGGAGTGGGGAGAAGGATGGGAAAAGGGGAGGGGAGATGGAAGGGAATGAGGAAAGGTAAGAGAAACGGGAAAGAGAAGGGGAAGGGGAAAGAGAAGCAAAGGCAAAACTAAAGATGAAGCCAAAGGTGAAGACAAAGAAAGGGAAAGAATCATCATAGAAATGTGTTGGTAAAATTCAGGGAAAAGAGGGTATGAGGACCTAATAAGGAGAAAGACAAATTATGGAAAAGAGAGTTTTTTGCAAAGAGCTACTTAGCAAAGGAGTAGAAAATCTGATCAAAATGCTGAAATACTCTAAAGCAAGGACTCCTCTACCTGAGCTTTGGACAATGTAGTGAAGTAGGCACATCTTATGTGTGATTCATCTGATCTATATTAGATTAGGTTCCTTGATAAAAATGTAAGCAAGAATGTACTTGTTGCTGTATCAGTTGTCCTTCTGAATCAACAGCTTTTCTGAAAAACAGAGATTTTTCAACTTTACTGTATAAACAGCTTTTTTAATTCAGACCTGTTAAATTGCACAATGGAGACCTGCACTGAGGGCCTCAAAATGCTCTTTACATATGTTTACCCTAAATCTCTTCAGAAATGAGTTTGAAGATGTAATGCTTTTAGTCATTTGCAAATAAGCCTCCAGGAAAATACAGTTCATGCTTCTGCATATCTAGAATGCCTTCCCTGAGTTGTCCTGTGTTATGGACTGTGAAGTTGTAGCACCAATCTGAAAACACTACTTTCTCTGAAAGTCAATAACAAGTTGAAAAATGCACTATTTTTTAGCTCAGACTAACTCTTCCCACTCTACTACTGTTGTATCATGAGCGATATTTCAGAAACTCCCGACTTTGGACATTAGGCTATACTTGAGATTTTTTCACAGAATCAAATAGTTTTTGGATGATGGTTTCAACCACCAGTTTTGACTACTTCAAATCTCTAGTATAAAATTCCTCAGAAATAGACTTTGTTGGTGAATTTTGTACTTATTCTGCTGAAATGTTACTGGTCGAACTCATATATTCTGAAGCCAGGTATTTTAAGAGTCAAATTTCTACTCCCTCTTGCCTGTAATATCACTTCAAGCCATCCAAAAATTAGAGGTGTACAATTCATATAATCCAACTTCAGCTGTCTGAAAGTAAATTGTAAGCATAAACCAGTATCTTTGGAAACAGGGTGGAATCTACAGCTGGCAATTCAGAACACCCTGAAGTAGATGTCTAAAATGCCTGTATTTTCCCTTCTAGTGACACTCAGTTATTTTGATTGTTGTTTAATAGTCAGACTATAGGAGTTTAAGTATGACACTTATACTGAGCACTTAATTTTTAGAAGTGGATCCCATCCTTAAATCTGTAGCTACAAATCTTGCTGTTCCAATTTAGTATAATTTAAACTCATTTTGCACAGGTAAAGAGATCAGATGAGAAAGCAGCAGATAAGCAAGTCCAATGCGAAGCTGAAGGAATTATAATTTGGTTTCAGGTTAACATTAGTGTTTTTTCTGTCTTTATTCTTTCCAAACGCTATTTTCTATTTTCTCTAATCTTCTTACTTGCTTTTTAGATACTAAGATGGTGTCAGTGGTGTATGAAAATTGCAGGTGTAAAAATGCCTAGTGAAGTACATGTGAATGCAAATAGCCATCTTAGTGACACTTATAATGCTAGTGAAGCAAAAAATATATTAAGTAATTTAATAGTACACTTTACTTTTATATATGTGAATTAAGGAAAATGTGTTTAATGAATGTACTGAACAGTTTACCTTTAAATTTTCCCTGTTGTTTTTTTTTTTGTACTCAAAATGTTTCAGCTGATGAAATCTGAAATAGTGCTGAGTGTTCAGTGTTCTACTAAGTTTTCAATGAAATATTTCAACATAACATAAAAGGAAGAATGGTACTAGAATAAAAACTGGTTTGATTTTTTAACCTTTTTACTTTTTTTTCAGAACCACTCTGTGACACATGTGGCTAATAACAGAGAGTATTCACATTTCTCTTTCAGAAGAAAAATTATTTGATTATTAGTTTATTCAATGTTTTATTATAGCGATTTCAGTGATGAAAAATGGATCAAGAAGGAGTCCTGAAAAGGAATATTTCTGACCAGTTCAAATGGTAACTCACAGTTCAGTGTTCAATGACTGTTTTCATCATTCCTGTAGTTGTTTCCAATGTCTATGGAAAAGCAGAGAAGTGAATCTCTTGCATTCTTTCTAGAACATGTCACTAGGAAAAATCCTCTTGCTTTGATTGAATGTGTTTGAGCAGCATGCACGAGTAATTTCCATGTTGCAAACCAGCACAAGGATCCTCTAAAACAGAAATTACTTTATGTTATAGTTCTTTTTAGGTAGTTATGCAACTAATTGAAATGTTAAACTTGAGCAAGCTCATTAAATTGAATAATAACTAACTAAAATTCATGAAAGCATGCCTGGGGCAAAGTGTAGATTCTTAAATCTCATTTAACTTTCAGTTTGGCTTTTTCTCTGAAAAGTGTGACATGAAGAAAGTACTAAAAAATCACATTTGCAAGACTGTGTAAAATACAGACTTGTAAGACTGATTTTCCACAGTGATGTTAATCTTTTTCAACACCTTTCCTAATACTTATTATTGACTGGTGACTGAGAAGTTACCTGGGAATCTGTAGCTGTCTTGTTCTCTACATGTAGAAAATCTCCCACTTTAAAACATACACACCTACACCTGTACATAGGTTAAGAAAAAAAGAGGAAAACGTGGTTTAAGTAATTATCAGGCAATTACAGTAGTAAGTAATTACTGTCAACTGCATCTCCAAATACGCTGATTTTATGACTGTGTTTGAAGAGCTGGAATAGATAGCTGATGATTTGAGAAAAAAAATAAAGAAATGTAAAAAAAGATAAGTACTGAACTAAAGAGAAAACAGAAAATTTCTAGCTGTAACCAAAACCAGTGCCTAGGAAAGCACCAAAATGCAGCCAGATTTCACCATCCAGTTTATGTGGATTTTGAGTGAAAGTGAAGTTCAAAGATTAACCTAGTCCCTGCTCCATTTTTGTTTTTATCTGGTGACCTTCAAGTGCAGAATACGTGCAGTGATAGTGTTGGGGTTTAATTACAGAGTTCTAGTCATGATTAGTTGAAGAATGCCTAGAAAACTAATCTTCACTAGTATATTGTTGAATTTGAGACATAGAGTCATAGAATAGTTTGAGTTGGAAGGAACCCTTAGAGGTCATCTAGTCTTGCAATGAACAGTAGTATTTTCAATGAGATCAGGTTCCTCATAGCCCCATCCAACCCAAGCTTGAATGTTTCCAGAGATGGGGCACCTACCATGTTTCTGGCCAGCCTGTTCAAGTGGTTTACAAAATGATTTTGGGAAACACTGAGTAGACTGCTGGGTACAGTCAAAATAAATTAATCCAACAATATCAAAAGGAATTAAATAGGTCAAGGAAAACCACCCAATTTTCTATATAAGCTCAATAGGAGATGCCTATGTGGCAAAGTAAGAGGTTTAAGCCATGCACCTCCATGGAAAAATATCTGAAAGTGAAAAATCTGATTAAATCTAGTATTCAAAATGGCATGCTACAGCTCAAATTGAGATCAAGTGTTTGAAGATAGAATAACAATGCATGTTGTTGTGTGTGCATTCAAGTCACATTGAATAATCCCTTTACCTTACATTGCTGGTGGGCTTCATTTTATCTACAGTAGCAAAGGAAGAAGGAAAACCTAGCTATTTCCAAATATTCTGATGAATTTTGCTAACAGTTTTTAAGAAAGGTTATGTATTTATTTAATTAGTAAAAAAAAGAGAAATTTGATTTTTCTAATTACTTTAGTGAACTATAAGATCAAAATGAGCAGTAGATCCTGCTGACTTTCTATATCGTTCTGTACTGATCCTTTGGTAGTTGTTACTGACATACTTTATTATGCATAAGCCTGCAGTGGAAGTCATTTGGGCTGTACATATGTGGGAGACACTTGAAGAAATCATAGATACTTCTTATGCAAAACAGAAAGCAGACATATTTTCACAGGATTTTGTTTATGTGGTCACTGTTTTTCTCCTTAAATATTGTCTGCTCAAGGATGAAAATTCTTTGAGCTTCAGTGTTTCAGCCTCTAGTTTTATCCTGCATTCAGAACAACATCAAAAGTTTTTATCCTAGGGGATTTTAAAGTTTTATTTTTCTAACCATTTGTTTGCCTATTGGTTATGAGAAGTTAAATGTAAAATTACTATATTTTAATTAGTAAAATGTAATGTCTTTGTACTGGAGATGCAGGATGCCCTTATTCTCCTTACTTTCATCAAAAATTTTAGTTATTCATAAACACATAATTAGCTTGTTTTAATCTTATCATTTTCAGAAGGATACTACAGTAATTGGCTTTCTTTCCTTTCCTTTTTAGTTAGAAGATTGCTAAAGGATCAATGGAGAATACATTTTTCTCTTCTGCAGCATCAATTACGGTGACCCTGGGTGTAAATTTATTGATTTTTCTTATTAGAAGATTATAACCAGTTATTCGCAGCATGGTGTTTATTAATTAGTAAGGAAAATAAAGATTAATTTGTGAAAAATCTGCCTTTTAAGTTCTCTACCTAGCACATTCATAGCTATATGAAATCTCCTAATTGTATTCTGCCTTCATGACTACCATGCAGTATTTCATTCCTCATTCTGTTTGTTTTTTCCTGTCATCCTGCAAAAAAGTTACAGGATTATGTCAGCTACATTTCTGAGATTTAAAACCTGTCCATTTGGGATATTGACCTACAGAAGATGTACAAATCTCCTGCTTTTTGTGCTTATGATGGCTACTTTCTTCTGAGAGGAAATTAATTATATGGATGGAATGCTAAAACAAAAAGCATACCAAAAAAAAAAGAAAAAAGGAACTGTAAGAAACAGGCATTTCTTAAGTTATCTGCTAAGCACAGGACAACTATCCTGTTATCTCTGCAGAAAGAATAACGGGCAAATAGAAGGAAACCAACTTTTTACTTAAGTCTTACTAATCAGAATTACAGAGATTTCAAGAAGAAAGGAAAAAAATCAGTAGATTATTCTTTTTTCTATTTGTATTTTCCATGAATTTTATTCATCCTTATTTTTTTTTAATTAAATAAGGAGTGTTCCCAGCTAAGATCTGTATTCTGCCTTCGGATGGGGAATCTTGGCACTCCAGTCCACGACACATTAATTAGTGGGTGAATGGAAGTAGAAAAAAAATATTTAAAAGATCATACAATAATACTTTTTCGGGTGGAGCACATGAGTAATAATACATTTAAGATGTGTGAACAACATTTGTATTAAAATTGAATGCCTCATTTGTAGGCCCCTGTTAAGTTAAAGCAATTTTGTTTCTAAAGACAAAATGCGTTGAGAGTATTTATCAATTTATAGCAATTACAGCAAAGAAAATATTCCTAGGTTCAAAAAATGAGCACAAAAATCTACTTATTGTTCAGGCTTTGTATTTCTATTTTCGTGTATGGGAAGAACAATAAGATACAAAAGAAATCTAGATATCCAAGAATTTATTAAGGATTACAGTTTTCTGTGTTTTGCTGGGGTTTTTTTGAAGGGGAAAATTCTTTAACTGTTACTATGAAAAGTCTTTATGTCTTTTAAAAATGTGAATTCTAATAATAATATGAAGAAATCATTTCAGTTTCAACAATTCAACCTCTCCAGCATAGCTGCAATATCTTTCAGCAGTTTTTCTTGAATAAAAGTCCAGTACAAATGATATATATAAGTATAAACAATATTTAATATAGAACAGTAAATTGCTATTCAGTTGAATAATTGTATGTGAAACCCAGTAAAAGATAGTTTCGACAAGTGAGATATAATAAAACAAAAATTCAGTCTTGAAGTAGAAACACAGGATCATACTTTCAGCAGCAACAGGGGATATTGCAGTAATAAATTTTTATTCCTTTTATCAAGTACTAAGATGATAATTCAGTCCTGAAGGCAATGAATGGTATCAGCAGAACCTTCTGATGGAATCAAATTCCATGTTATTGGACATGTTAACATTAGGGCTATGATTTTCTATGTATTTTCCACATACAATTTTGCTTGGTTTACTAATCAGAACGAGGTGGTTGTGCAGAGCTCCCAGGGTCAAAGCTAGCCATATTCTATTACATACATCATTACCAACATTATTGATTCTTGAAGTGGATTGTTGTTTTTCTTTTCATTTAAATACATTATTATTGTTATTGATGTTTATATGAAAAGCAAAAGGTGGATGTTGATTTTTGGCTAGCTTTATTCATGCCATATAATCAGTAGAGTTAACATTAAAATCTCTATTAACCTCAGTAGTATTAATATTGATGGTTTCATAGAATATATTGATATATGTTGATTCACAAGTTTGTTTTTATAAAAAGCACATGGAAACATTACCATATTAAAAACTTCATAACTTATCGTAGAATTATTAAGGTTGAAAAAGAGCCCCAAGACTGTTGAATCCAACCTTTGACCAAATGTTACCATGCCAACTAAACCATAGCACTAGGTGCCACATCCACGCATTTCTTGAACACTTCCAGGGATGGTGACTCCACAACCTCCCTGGGCAGCCCATTCCAATGCTTAACCACCTTTTCAGTGAAAAAATTCTTCCTTATGTCTAACCTGAAACTCTCCTGGCTCAGTTTAAGACTATGTCCTCATCCCATCAATAGTTGCCTGGGAAAAGAGATCAAACCCCCTTTCATCATAACCTCCTTTCAGGTAGTTGTAGAGAATAGCTCCATTGCCCTTCTCTGGACACACTCCAGCACCTCAGTATCTTTCCTGTAGTGAAAGGCCCAAAACTGAATACCATACTTGTGATGTGGCCTCACCAGTGTAGAGTACAGAGGGAAAATCACTGCCCTGGTCCTACTGGCAACACTATTAGATAATAACACTATTATTAGCCGGAGGCTCTATTTAGTCTACTCTCCAAAATTTTTGTGGCATACAAACACTACATGTCACACATAGTAGAGTCCCAGCATAGCCTCAGTGGTCCTCACCACACACTGGTACTCACCAGAGTTGGGACACTGCACAGTCCTGATGGCATTGGCCTTCTTGGCCACCTGGGCACTCTGCTGGCTCATGTTCAGTCAGGTATCAACCAGTATCCTCAGGTCCTTTTCCACTAACGGCTGTCCAGCCATTCCTTCCCAAGCCTGTAGCACTGCATGGGGTTGTGACTCAACGGCAGTACCTGGCACTTGGTGTTGTTGAACCTCATGCAGTTGGTCTTGGCCCATCAATCCCACCTGTCCAGATCTGTCTGCAGAGCCTTCCTACCCTCCAGCAGATCAACATTCCTGCCCATGTTGGTGTCATCTGCAAACTGCCTGAAGCTGCACTTGATCCACTCTTCCATATCATTGATAAAGATATTAAACTGGACAGGCCCCAAGGCTGAGCCCCAGGGAACACCAACCACCAAGTGTATGTAACTCCATTCATTACCACTCTCTGGGCCTGGCTATCCAGACAGTGAGCATATAGATGTATGTCCTCAAATGTAAGAGATAATCAAACACTGGAATAAGACTATTAGAAAAAGTAAAATATCTTTTATTGGAGGAATAGGTTAAAAAAAGTATTGTGCGCATGTATTCTCCCTTTAGTTAAGAAAGATGAATTTGATGACTTTTATAAATCTTGAGGGCCATTCAATCCTGCCTCCCCAGGAACTGGCTTATGATCCAGAGAAATCAGTTTCTAAATCCTCATTAATTCAATAGTGCTAGTGAAGCCTTTAATCCACCTCTCTGTCTCCATTTAGAAGTACACTAGATTTTTAAACTTCTTACTCTTAATCTAGAAAACAACAAATTTAAAATGAATTGTAAATTGTTCCTGGATGGTACTTTATCTGGAACTGTTACATCAAGATGAACACATGGCATACTTTAAAAATCCATTTCTTAGGAATAAAGAGCTTGAAACGCTATTTTCGAAGTTGTATATGTAAAAGATAGATAAATTGTAACCAGAATCTCGCTGTAATATCACAGAATCACTAGGTTGGAAGAGACCTCCAAGATCATCTAGTCCAACCCTTGCCCTAACACCTCGACTAGACTAGACCATGTCACCAAGTGCCACGTCCAGCCTTTTTTTAAACACATCCAGGGATGGTGACTCCACCACCTCCCCGGGCAGACTATTCCAATACTTTATTACTCTTTCTGTAAAAAACTTCTTCCTAATATCTAACCTATACCTCCCTTGATGCAGCTTGAGACTGTGTCCTCTCGTTCTGTCAGTTGCTGCCTGGTGAAAGAGACCAACCCTGCACAGACTACATGTTTAAAGTTTATAGTATAAAAAATACTATTTCAAGTAAGTCCTCAAGTTACTGTAAATGTACAAGTCCTCTGAAGAATCTTCTCATTGGCATTAAAGTCTGATGTCCAGACATAAGTATTTCAAATTGGCTTTAAAGACAGTAAGAATGAAAGGAAGGAAATCTTATAATTTATTTTTTTTTCTGACCAACAAGTCTAGTATATATACTCTTACATAAAAGCAAAAGCATCAGTAGTATTAAGAGGATATCCACTCAAAATAAAAATGAAAATTTGTCTTCTTCCTGTGCAAAGATCAATGCTGCAACACCTCAATACTTGGTAGAATATACTGTAGTATGCAAAACACTTTTATTCACAATTAACAATTTTGTAGTAGTTTGATACCTTTGCCAAACATACAGACTTATAGAAAATACCAAGTCTCTAAGAATACATGCAGATATTGAGTGTATTACTCTTCTTTCTTTACAAATGACTTTAAGATCACTTTGGAAAGCAGAAAAATAGGAAAACAGGAGAGATGAGAAAAGATGCTTCACTTGATCACTGTCCTTGGAAATACAGATGTAATATCATATTGTTTCATGTGCAGTAAGTGATTGAAATTAGTGCTTTCCTAAAGACGAGTGCACTGTAGATTACACTTACAAGCATACAGAACTTTTCAAGTGTCATCTAGCTCTAAATTAAGAAGCTCATAAAATCAATGATCATAAACTAAAAATAAAGATAATCTGCAAAAAGAGGTAATAAAATCACACACACACGCACACAAGCCTATAAAATTGGGCAATCTTGAAGAGAGCATTCTTGGAAAAAAAAAATTAGTTGAAATATTGAAATATTTTATATTCTTTTCCACCTACAAATTGCAGTATTTTAAGTCAAATTCCACTGAATTTGAGAAGGTTAGGCATACTGTGAGGCAAAATGAAATATAAGTAAATTTGCAGTGGATCATCTTGCAGCAAAGATATTTAATATATTTAATATATGGTGGTTTTCACCTACTAAACTTCCAACTGTGGTTGGGAGATTACTACAGAACTAATTAAAAAAATTATTGGGGGTACATAGGCACTTAACTCATTATTGTCAGCTACAATAAGGGGCTTAAATACCTGTGAGAATCTGGACTGAAGTTGTAGGTTCCTATCAGATCAAGAAAAAAATCCTCAGAAACTTATTTGTTCTGATATTATTTCCATTGGTTTGTGTTTAGGAAGAAATAATGTGTTCTTCATCTGACAGCATTTTGCCCCTTTTAAAATAATTTTTCCCTGAGGCGCCACCATCTAAATCATCTTCTGTCTTAAAACTGCATTATCAGCCCTCTACTTGGCTCAAATGGTGAAGGTGCTACAACTGCTGTAGGTAATGTCTGCACTAAGTTTATTGAGAAACTCTTTTCCCAGGCAATTGTATCTTTAGCCAAAATTCCCAGCCCGACTGCACAAAGGGGGTTTGCTTGTCTCTGAGACCTGAACATATTTTCTTTTGAAACCAATTAACTCTCCTTATTGCCCTTCTCCTCCATCTCAGCAGCTTCCCAAAGGATTTCAAATCTTTTCTTATTAAGTCCAGAGATGTAGCCCTGTGCTTATCTTTTTGGCATTCCTTTAAATAAGATAGATCAGCACACCCTATTTGCTGTCTCTCAGAGTATCTCTCACATCTCTGTGAGCAGTGGATCAGAAGTAATGTTATCCCTGTTCTGCCTCTCTAACAATTGAGAAGTTTAGGAAGTTGCCACCCACGTGGCCTAGAGACTTCCAGGACCACTGATACAAGTGTATGCTGCTCTCAGAGCTAGCACAGGTCAAGCACTGTCCAGAACAGCTGCTTTAGACATTTAGCTGATGTGGTTTAGAACATAAGAGAATTCAATAGTGAGGATGTCAACCGTTTTAAACATAAGTATTTGTAGCCAAAAAATGATTGCTTCTGGACAGTTATTTATTAGAACAGCCTACTAAGCTATTGTGGTTTTAGAACAAACCATGCTTATTTTTGAACAAAACTAATGCTAATCAAAAGTTTAAAAATTTCTAATTTTTCTTTGTCTCCTGAAAAGCTGTCAAATGAAGGATTGATACATGCATTGTCTCTAAAGATTAAATTGGTACTTAGATGAGAAAAGTATTTTCAGCTAAACTGAGTTCCTAAAAACACCATTCAATATAAAAACAGGCACTGTTTTTACTGGTGCCATTAAATTTTGAAAAATGATACTAGTCAATATTTTTACTATTTAGCTTAGTGATCGTTTTGCAGATTTGAGCGTAAATGTAGAAAACATGCTGGATTTGTATTTTTATAAATTTGTTATAATTAAAATAACTGAAAAAAATGGCCCATGAAGACAATATTTCCCAACTCTTCTTGGCAAAAATATTCAAGACCAGCTCTTCCCAGGTGTCATCTCTGGACTGTTGTGAAGGTCAGTTCCAGTTTGTATTATCTACTGTCCATGTGCGTGTAATTCAGCATAGATTTGCGCAGGGGGTGCTCTAACATTCACATTAGCCTGCTCAGGAAAAGATGGTTGCTCTTGAATCAGTGGTCTTTGCTCTCAGCACTAATTTATGAATTGCTAAGTTGTGCTCCTATTAGGATCCGCATTATGACTGAAAATTACTATTTGTTGCATTTTCCAGGAGATAGTGAATAATAATGATTAAATGAAAAAATCAAAATGAAATAAATAATATTTTAGATGTATTGTCTGTACAATAGAGGGGAAAGTAAGAAGGTTTGAGAAAGGAGAAATACCGAAAGACTTTTTTCATACTTCACATTCTGACTAAGGACTTTATACAACTGATTTCCAGTATTGGGTCAGAGGTTTCCTTGCTGCTTGAGTTTTCCTGTTCACACCAAATCCAAGCAGGGATGGAAGAAATGAAGTAACAAGGCATACATTTTCCTGAGTAGTGCTTAAGCACTAGTTTATAGAAGCATAATTTTCTTTCTCTGGAACATCTGCTATAACAACTGCAGTCTAAAAAAGGTCAAGTCTGGTAGTCCTACTTTTGGACCCCTATGGATGAATGTTGCAAGTTGGGTTGCAGGTTATGTACTTTCTAAGAGTTCAGCATCATTAAGATACAGAGATTTCTGTCCTGTCCCTAAAAAGTTACCCTGAATAAAACTACACCATGGCATATATAACACTACTTTCTGTTTGATTTAACCCCATATGAATGAATTTTTGGTACAGGAATCTATGCCATCTATGCCGTGATAACTCTTAGTATGATAGCCATCCTAAGACACGAAAAGAAGTGTACTGGACTTTAAAAAGTAAACAATAAGAAGAAATTAGATAGTATGAAATACCATCATAAGTGCTGCATTGCAAAGATCAATCTTTTCTCCTTAAAAATTATTGCAAGGTACTCTGGGATTTACACTGATAAGATTTCTGTTTAGTTTATCCTTTAAAAATTGTCACTTAAGAAGATTGAGAAAGAGATGATCTTTACATAACAATATTTTAAGTAATACTTTTTAAATAAAGTAAATGAATTTAGGTGAGTTCATTCATGGCTTTGTTTCCTTTTCATGTTTTGTTAATCACAACATTGCCTATAATAGAGCAAAAATTGCTCTGTGCAAAATACTGCTCTAATAAATGCCTTTTTCTTTTGACATAATGCTCTTTTTCTTTTGACAAAAGTGATGCCCTCAGCTGACATGGGTACTGACATTCTCAGAAAAATGGTTAAAATTGATCACTTTGCTTTATATGAAGTGGAGAATCTTTCCTTATTTTCCCACCAAAAGAATAGTTTGTGAGAGTTCATTTTGCCATCCTCTGGGTCTATTCAGACCTTGCATAAATGGAAAAATAGGACTTAATGTAATGAATAAACTGAAGGTAATCACTGAATTAATGAGGTAGTTGCAAATTAATTAGCTCAATAGAGTTAGACCACTTAAACCAGGTCCAAATGTAGCCTATTTTGTTTAAATAAATCTTAGAAATAAATTGAATTCAAAAGAAACAAACCAAATAACTCTAATAAATAAATAAGCTAACTAAAGAACTTTGATGATAATAGATATGTGTGGCAAGGACCACATGTTTCCTTAATGATTATCTTCTTGGCATTAATGTTTAAGGGTTTGGGGTTTTTTTTATTAACCTAATTTATTCTCTGTGATTTACATGCTATCATTTCCAGAACAAATCTGCTTGAATTGATCCAGAATGTGTCTGAAGTTAGTTAAAGCATTCTTTTGTAAAACAGGAGAGTAAAACTTTGTCTTTTTACCCACTTAAAGTGTTCCTTTGACTTTTAACAAACCAAAACAAATGTTAAAAGTAGGATATGTACATTCCCTCAGAGGGAAATAACATGAAAAAGGACTATAGAAACAGAGGCACAAAGGAGAAAAACAATTTATGATTACATGCAAGAATTTTTCCTTCACCAAGTAAATTTCATAATATTTAAATACGCCTTTCAGCATTAGCAGTAGACTAATTCCATTATCATAATTTATTAACCAGATCTTTTGTTGTACGTAGTAATACACTGTGTTTTCATGCTGTGTATTTTTTATCCTGTGACCTAATTTGCGTAAAAGGAAACTCTTATAACTCCCTTGTTGTAATGAATAAAATGTTAATGAAGAACTACAGAGAAATCCCCTTTGCATTAGTTTCTTATTCCCAGGAACATCATCATAAATTTGTTTGCCTGGTTCTGACAATGGTAGTGATGTTCAAGCTGTAGAGAAGCAATAGTTACACTAAATGGTTCTGATGGAAAAGTTAAAGATATTCAAGGCACTGTCATCAGGGATGGACTATTGGAATTTATCTTTTTGAAGAGGAACCTGATGGATTTGGCCACAATCCAGTTTTTTTAAAAAAACCCACATTTGTTATCTGCATTGATAACTGCACTATGAGATGCCTTTTCAGAAAATGTAAATTAAAAAAAGAGATGTGAAGAAAGGTTTTTTTAGTTCAGTACATGGAAAACTGTAGATAGTGCACTTCTCCACTGAATATTGGTTATATTGTTCAATAATTTTTAGCAGTGACACCACGGCAAAAGTCTTAAAGTACTAAAGAACAAAAATTATTATGTGTTTGCAGTAATCATATATCACTTGTTAGTAGCTATAATATTTATTTCATTGGAAATTTCCAGGTTCTATTAGCCTTTACGGACTTTAAGATTAGAAGGAAGTTTAAATCATAAAGGATGATAGTATTCATAATTCTATTCCACTTAAATAATTCAACTTTTATTAAGAAAAAAAATATACATTAGCTATAAATTGTATTCTGACTACTCTGTCAATATTAATACAGAACTCTGAAAGTTTGTATGTTCATTATAAATTGTACTAATTTATGTTCTCACCATCTGACACATCTGGATTTGTTTCAGACAGCTCTTTGGAACTGAGGTGTACTCCAGTTCTGAGGCAAGATGAATATCCCTAAATGCAAGAAAATTTGTCATGTACCCTTCACTGTAGATTAACAAATTCATTTTTGTACCAAAATAGTCTTTCTTTACAAAGATCTGACTTACAGGTCATGTTACTTGCATTGCTGATGTAATAATAAGAATACATGTGCAATTGTCTTAACACATTCTAAGATTTTTTATTTGTAAATAAATATTCCTTAATTTCTTAAAAGGTGGAGAATTACAGTCATTAACAGTTCAGACAGATATAAAAGCTTTTATAAGAAAAATTGTGTATAAACCTCAATCAGTTCCTGTATGGTAGTATTTAATGTTCCTGGTCTTTGTGTTAGATGAGAAGTACTTCAAACATAATAAGCACAATAAGTGACAACATGGATCAGCTTGCAGGCAGCTGTTTGCCTGCCTCTGTTCTTCCCACTACAGCATGATTTCAGTGGGTCATGGGTTTGTTTACTCAGCACAAGTGACTGGTCCTGTTCTCCCAAAATAGCTGTGTTGACACTCTCTCCAGGAAAAATGTTAGCAGAATTTCAGCTTTTACTCTGTGTAACCTCTTGTCCATGAATCTCTCTTTTCATTATGTCAGAGTCAATTAGTACACAAAACATCAGACTTTTAAAATATAAATATATTTGAAATTTATAATAAATTAAATGCTAAAATAAGCATATTGTTTTAGCCTGTCATGAACTTTTCCTTTAACTGCATATGCCTAAGGAACCAAATGATATTCTACTGTTTTCTCACACTTCTCTGACAATCCTCAGATTGGAATCATAATAAAACATAGGTGGGTTATGGTTTAACCTCAGCTGTCAGCTAAGGACCATGCAGATGCTTACTTTCTCCCTCCCACCCTGGTGAGGAGGAGAGTTGGAAAGAAAAGGTAAACGGTAAGTTGGGGTTGGGATAAGGTTTTAATTTAGTAATCAGAATAAAATAATAATAATAAAATCAACGACAGCTATAATAATAATGATAAGGAGGGGGAGAGAGTGTAGCAAAGCCCAAGAGAAACAAGTTATAGACAATACAATTTCTCACCACTCATTGACCAAAACCCAGCCCATCTGCAAACAGCAATCAGCACTTCCCAGCAAACTCTCCCCAGTTTATATACTGGGCATGATGTCACATGTCAGCTGGCCTGGCTGTGCTCCCTCAGAGCTTCTTGTGCACCTTCTCACTTGCAGAGCATGAGACACTGTACTGTTGCACTACTGAGCAACAGCCAAGGTGCTGGTTCGTTATCAACATTATTCTCTTACTAAATCGACAGCACTGTAACAGTTAGTAAGAAGAATATCTTCTTATCTTGCTAGGATCAGTTGTGGAAGAGGAAATTCAGACTGTATATCAGGAAAAGGATCTTCACTGAGAGAGTAGTCAGCCACTAGAACAGCCTCCACAGGGAGATGGTCGTGACACCAAACCTGCCAGAGTTCAGAGTGTCTGAATGATGCTCTTAGTCATACAGTTTAGATTCACATAGTCATGTGAGGAGCAGGGTGTTGTACTTGATCTTTACATATCCCTTCTAAGTCAAGATATTCTATGATGTAGCTGAAAAAGTAATACTGAATTAATAGAATTTGATTTAATGTTATTGCTATGAAATTACTTATGTGATAACATGAGGTAACTCAATTGTATTCTATTTATTATAAAAAGGGAAAAAAAATCTATTGGTTAATTTTCTTTATTTGAGTTTACTAAAGTACCATAATCTAGTACTTCACCTCCTATTTCTGATGAGAGTTCTGCTTGTATAACTTATAGGGATAGAAATGTAACAACTCATTGTAGGAAAAAAATAAATATTAAAAAAATTGCTATGGCATGAGTTTTAACCACTGTGAAACTGCAGTTAGACAAATTTTGTGGGATATTAATAGAATTTTATCTATTCTGAACTGACAACCCACAGAACCAACAGAATCACAGAGTCACAGAATCAATTATGTTGGAAAAGACCTCTGAGATCATCAAGTCCAACACTTGAACTAACACCACCTTGTCAACCAGATCGTGGCACTAAGTGCCACATCCAGTCTCTTCTTAAATATCTTCGGGGACAGTGATTCCACCGCCTCCCTGGGCAGCCCGTTCTAATGCCTCATCACTCCCTCTGTAAAGAACTTCCTCCTCGTGTCTAACTTAAACTTCCTCGGGTGCAGCTTAAAACTGTGCCCTCTTTTCCTTTCTTTGCTAGTTGCCTGGGAGAAGAGACCGACCCTCACATGGCTTCAACCTCCTTTTGGGTAGTTGTAGAGAGTGACAAATCTCCGCTGAGCCTCCTCTGGGGAAAACAACTGCAGCTCCCTCAGCTGCTTCTCTTAGGACTTGTGGTCCAGTCCCTTTAGCAGCCTTGTTGCCCTTCTTTGGACATGCTCCAGTACCTCAATATCTTTCCTAAACTGAGGGCCCCAAAAGGACAGAGTACTCGAGGTGCAGCCTAACCTGTGGAGAGTACAGGGGAAGAAACAATCCCCTGGTCCTGCTGGCAACACTATTCCTGCTACGGGCCAGGATGCCATTGGCCTTCTTGGCCACCTGTGCACACTGCTGGCTGATGTTCATCTTCCTGTTAATCAGAACCCTCAAGTCCCTTTCTGCATGGCTGCTCTCCAGCCACTCTGTCCCCAGCATGTATTGTTGCAGGGAGTTTCTTTGGCTGAAGTGTGGAACCTGGTACTTGGTCTTGTTGAACTGCATGCTGTTGGATTCAGCCCATTCATCCAGTCTGTCCAGGTCCCTCTCCAGAGCCCTCTTACCCTCCAGCAGACCAACATTCCTTCCCAACTTGGTGTCATCTGCAAACTTACTCATGGTGGACTCAATCTCCTCATCCAGATCATCAATAAAGACATTAAACAGGACAGGGCCCAACGCTAATCCTCGGGGGGCACCTCTAGTGGGCCACAACTAGATGCACCATCATTCACCATCACTCTCTGGGCCCAGTCATCCAGCCAGTTCTTACTCCAGTGCAAAGTGCACTTGACCAAGCTGTGGGCTGACAGCTTTTTCAGGAGTATGCCATGGGAAAAGGTCCCAAAGGCTTTGCTGAAGTCTAGGTGTACTACATCCATAGCCTTCCCCTCTTCCACCAAGCAGGTCACCTGGTCTTAAAAAGAGATCAGGTAGGTCAGGCAGGACCTGCCCCTCCTAAATCCACGCTGGCTGTGTCTAATCCCTCATTTGTCCTGTATGTGCCATGTGACTGAACTCAAGATGATCTGCTCCATAACCTTGCTGGGCACTGAAGTCATGCTGGCAGGCCTGTAGTTTCCTGATTCTTCCTTCTGGCCCTTCTTGTGGAGAGGAGGCACATTGGCCAATTTCCAGTCACCTGGGATCTCCCTGACAAGCCAGGACTGTTGATAAATGGTGGAAGGAGGCTTGGTGAGCTCTTCCACCAGCTCCTCCTCACCCTAGGATGGATTCCATCTGGTTCCTTAGATCTGTGAGGGTCCAAGTGGCTCAATAGATCATTGACTGCTTCCTCCTGGATTGCAGGGGGACTATTTAGCTCTCTTTCCCTGTCCACCAGCTCAGAAGGCCAGTTATCCTGATCCCTTCCAACTCAAACCATTCTATAAGTCATTGCAGCTTTTTTTGAAAATCATTTTGTACTTTGCATCTATCTTCTGCTATTGGAAGACTGTATCACTACTGGTAACAGTTATGTGAAACAGCTCTGTGTGGTGGATAGATCCTGTTTGCATGCCAGATGACCACCAAGTCACTTTATTGCTTCTCCTCAGCAGGACAGGGAAGAAAAGAATGTAACTAATGGCTTATGGATGGTACCAAAATTTTATCATGCAAATCCAATACACCCTGTTTAAAATTAATTCATATTCACTAATTCTTGTGGCAAGATCAGGCTTTATCATAAGCAACTTCCCTATCTCAGTTTATGCGTCCATTTCCATTAACCTGCATATATAAAATTAACATACATTTTTTTTTGCATTCACTTTATTTGGACTACACAAACCAAACTCTCTGTATTATTTTGTAATAGGTTTTTAGTTAGGTCAATAATAATTCAATTGCATTGCTTTTAAAGAAAGTGGGTTGAACAAGTATTCCAGAAGAACCCTCACTAGTATCATATATATAAAAATTATTCTCTATCTTTATTGGAAAACTTTTCTTGGTAATTCTCAGTTTAGATAATACAGGTAGGTCCCCATGTCTGTGTCTCCACTATTAAAAATACCTCCTTCAAGAAATAAGCCCTTATGTGCAGACTAAAGTTTCAGGGCTAATCGATTCCAGACTGAGTTTTGTATGCCCACACTGAACATTCCATAATGAATGGTGTGTGTCTTTATTCTTTTCTTGTTTGGGGTTGGGGTGGTAGTGTGCATTTTCCAGCCCAAAGCACCTGAGTATCATGGTTATGTCATTGTCTACAAGATTAATGTTTTCTAAAGGAAATATTAAAGACATGTCGCATGCTGCAAGAACTGATATGAAGGCATGTAGAGTGCTTGATAGTGCTATTGTGACAGAAAGGAGGAGCATTTATAACATGAGCTGAACTAAACTTGATGGACTTATTCTGTAACAGTCCTGGAGAATAGCCTTGGGAATGAGCTGAAAATGTCTTAGCTCTTCATTGTCTAGACTCTCATGTCTTTTAGAGACAACCTAACTATTTTATGCCAAGCCAAAAGCCATGTGTTTTGCGATGTAGGTAAGCTTTATCAGCTGATGAACTTACTGCTTATAGCAGTCATTCTTACTATTAGTCTCTAAATACTTTGAACTGTTCCAATCCATTTCTATTACTCCAATCTGATTTGTCATTATTTTATGCCATATGATATTCTGATCCTATATCAAGCAATATTTCCCAGCTTTATACCATTCATTAGGAACTCTTAAGTTTATATTGACATGAAATGTATGTCAAAGTATATGTCAGCCCGTCTGCAGCCTGGTACTTTAAAAGCTTACTCTATCTCATCACAGAAAGGATATTCTTTTTTTACTGTTGTTTCAAATGCCTTGCTGACTCTTGTAGTATTTCTGTCTTGAAAGCATGACAAAGCCTCATGAGACATTTACTATGCTGGAATGTGTCCAGGCAGGTTTGGCATAGTTACATACCTACCTTCAACATTATCAGTTAATCCTTTACCTCCGCATTGCACATCATTGCCATTTTTCTAAGCTGAGGTAATGCATTTGTCTTTGCATCATCCCTAACTTTAAGTTCTAACTCATATTCTCTGTGTTCTCTGCTAAAGGGCCACCTTTTCTGATTTCTTGTGTTTTTTCATGCAATGTTGGAGGTTTTTTTCCAAAGATTTAATCAGTTTGCCTTTTAGAAATTCTTTTTAACCTTTTATATCTTATGCTCTGAAACGGTTCACTTCTAGGAGTCAGTTTTGCTTTCTATTCTGCATCAGCTATGCAAGCAGCCATTAAATTTCCTTTTATAGGTGGTTTATCATCTGGTTACATCTAAAAACATTCACTGCAATTTTTCTCTCATGGTCTAAAGTCATGTCCACCTTTAAGTGTTTTGTTGTTATGTTTGGCTGATTATAGTCCTACAAGGTTCTCTATTTTTCATTTTTAGAAATAAGAATATGAATTAAGTTCCGCATTTATTTGGCCTTCTAATTTAAGCAAAAATAATACATGAGTAAGTATGAATGCAAGATTTTAGGGCTAGTTTCTCTCTAATGTCCTTTCATCTTGTGAAAACAAGTTTAAAATAGCATCACTGTCTGTTGGTTTAATGATTATTTACTGAAGAAATGTTGACTATCATCTCCAGATTATCTGAACCCTACTGTCACTTATAGCATATAATATGTTCTCTCCTTAGCATTCATTGTTCATTATACTATTAACATTTACAGCTACCTCAATACCATTACATTTATTGCTCCCTGATGTGGACATGGCAGATTTTTGATAGCTGTGTTTCAGTGTCAAATATTTCACCAATTTTTTTGGTTTCATTAAAATTGAGATGATTCTGTAGCATTAATTTTGCTGCAAAACCGCATAAATAACAAGTTTCAGAAAGATAATGTAGCAGATGTGAGCAGAAAGGCAGAAATTTACTATGTATAATATTTGTAAACTTCATTTTTCTATCTGAAAATGGATGCAGTCTCCTAGTTGTCTTGTTCATTTGACATTTATATGCCACTTTTTCTACATTTTTATCTAAAAGAAAATAAGCTTCCGTCTCCTGAAAGCTCTTCCATTATTACAATTTCCATGGAGCAATTAAGGATTTTCTTTCCCTTTAAAAGAAACTTTACTTTCAAAACCATGAATGTGTTAGCTTAACCTTGGTACATATGCTTAGCTAGAGGCTAAGAAAAGAAAGGTTCACTATTAAATGACTCATTAATCAGCTTTAAATCTGATGAATAATACTTTACAACCTCTTTGACATATGGTAGGGTCTGCAGCAAGTTTGGCATAATGGTTTCACTTAATAAACACCTGATTAGCATTGTTTAACACGTTTGGATTGCATGAAAACAGTAAAATGGCCACAGTCTATCTAGTTAATTCCTCATTAGCAGCCTTACATTCACCATGTTTGACAGACTGTGTACCAGCTTTGACACAAGGTGACCTCTTGCATGGGCCTGTTCATCACCTTCAGTCTGTCATAAATGGAGTCAGTACAAATGTCAATATGAATGTGCCATCACCAGAGATTTTTGAGAATTAGAATCCATCTGGTATCATAAAGGTTATTTTTCCAACCTTATTATTACAGAGATGATGAAATTATATCGAGTAACAGATAAAAATTTGAGGAGGTAAAGATGCAGTAAAATATCTGGGTGGAGACTTTTATTTAATAGGTGTTGTAAAAGCTTAAAATTTGCAGTGTGTAATTTACTCCAGAAAGTAGAGAAAATGTATCATACCTTATCAATACATTGTTCTTAAATTTTAAACAAATAAGAAAATATTTATTTAGTCAGAAGTCTTTGGAGAATTGTTCACTACTTTAATTTGAATAAATGCATTTCTAAAATATATTCATTTCTTTCTTTGAAGAGTGATTAGAGTTTGACAGCTCACTCACTTTATTTTCTCCTGAGAGGGTTATCTAGGAGCTAATCACATCTAGTTCTGGTATGGGGACAAGAGGACAATTTCAACTCAAATGAGTGTTGAATCTGACTTAGTCAAGTTGTTGTCCGATATGAATTCATCCTAATTTCTTTCCTGATGTGTCTTCCATCTAACAAAGCATAATGTAATATCAGGCAGTGCAGTGGTCATACAAGATTAGTCACCATCATGGGACACAAATTAATCTATGAGGTAGGAAAAATGCCCTACAGAACTTCTACCGATTGAAAGTCCTGTGAATTTAGTTTTTATCATGAACATTCTGATTAAAAAATCTTTCATCCTTTAGAAGTTATTTCCGAAATAAACATCTTTCTTAAATGTCTGTGTAGAAACCTCAAACAGCTGTACATAAACTGAAATGAGGACAAAAAATATCCAGTGAAGGAAGTAAAGATGAACTCCACACCCTCTCGTGAGGATTTCCTGTGTTCTCTGATGAGGTGCTGTATGCCCCAGAAAAGGCCTGGAGATTCAGAACATAAGATCGTGTTGTCCAGAATCAGAGTGTACAATTTTCTTACACAACAATGATTGCTTCAGCCCCGAGGAGCTTCAGTATCATCAATAATCTTCAGGAATTCTGCCTAACTAAAAGAGACAGTGTCAAGAATGGTCACTAAATCCTGCTTATCTTTGTCCACATGATTATTTTAATTAATTTGATTGAGATTAATTACCTTAGTAAGAGAGTTATCTCCTCTCCTCTCCTCTCCTCTCCTCTCCTCCTTCAATTATTTTTATGCAATTGTTATGTTTTTAGAATGTTCCAATTTAATTTTCCAGCAGCCAAAAAAATTGTAACGGAAAGCTTTAAAAAGTAGTTTGCCTCCTGGTATGATCCCTTCTATACATACACTATTAATATAGTGTATTACATGACATTATTATAAGTCAATTTATTAAATAATTTCAGTTTTATTCTTACTGTTGTTTACATTTCTATTTCTTTTTCTTTTTTCCATGCTAGTGTAGAAACCTGACTAAAAAAGCAAAGCAGGCCACATTGAATATTCAGTTTAGACTTTGGACTATCAAAAGTTCAGAGGTTTTAAAATACTTTGAGGAAATATTACTTAAATTATGGGGTTTTTTTCGTACTCTGTGATTTTTGTGGTCTGCTCATCCATATGGGAAACCACTATCACATTATACCTGAAAATAATTACATTCACAAGTAATTGTCACTACATATGATAATATTTGCATATCTGATTAAATCATATCTATCTAAATTAATAAATCACATAATTAGTTAGCAACATGTTCCCACTTAAAGTAACACTGAATTCTGCAATTGGTTATAGGAATAGTGCTGCTTTTCTCATACTGCAGGCTATATATCACTATGGATAAATGTATAATCTTGAAAACACCTGTTAAAGGGAAATAGAAAATCGTAACTATTGTCTAAAACTTACATCAGGGACTGTTAAGTGTTGAGGCAGAAAAGCACAAAATAACCTTTTTTTTTGGACACTTATTTTGCATGATTTTTCCTACAAAATTTAAATGGCTTTTATATCCATTTTTTTCTAATAGTATCAGTTCTCTAGTATTTATCCAAGATAAAGAGTAATAGTAGAAAGTGAATTAAAATCTTTTGGCCAGATACAATTAGCATTTTAATTCTCATTCTTCATGCATTTTTCTTCCCTGAGATGGCATTGTTATGTTCACAACACAGACATACTAATAAAAATGGAAATCCTAATGGTCTGCTTCATCAGACGTGAATAAAATGGAGAGAAAGTACTCGCAAGAATTTTTTTTTTTTTTTTAGTATTACTGTTAGAAACTAAGATGTATGGAAACTTTTCACATGTATATGAATTTTTCCATCCTGATATTTCTTTACATCAACTATTTCATATAATTAGCATATTTTATTCAATTTCTCTCCAATCCTTCCAGATTAGCCAAAGTATAAGCCTGTTGCACAAGTCTAGCTGTGTTACTCCTCTTCTCTTACATATAACCACAGGGTATTCTTCCATGTGTTTTGAGTTTGGATCTTGCTTTTGTGTTTAGTTTGGGTTGTTTTTTTGTTTTTTTTTTTTTTCTCTGCCATTGCTTATTTCCATTTCTAGTCCTTCTTCTAACCAACTTTTCTTTTAAAAGTTCTAGTTTTAACCATAGTCTTCAAAGAAGATAACTTACTAAGCATTGAGTAGCTGCTATTCCAGCACCTACCAGAAACTATTTAAAAGGGTTTTATTTTTTTTGCTTATGCCTCATTATGTGGAAGTGCATGACATCAAATGATTTTTAACATGCACAGTTTTTGTAAGCAAAAGGTAATTGTTGCGATGTTTAACAACAGACTAATACTCATGAATCTAATGCTTAAAGAAAATATGGATAGCTAAGTTTACAAAGTTTGTCTTGCCAGTTTCTAAGTACTAGCATTAACTTACAGGGCAAAATAGATTCTGAAAGTGTTCAAAACTATTTTGCATTTTGAATTTCCACACTATGTCTTTATCATTTATTCATCAGTTTTGTAATAATTTACAGAATAGTTGTATATAATATAATCAAAATTTAATAAAATATAATTCAGATTCTTACTGTTTTGATACCTTTTCTTTTCATGAAGGCCACCATATTGAAGCCAAAACATGTAGGAAGACGTAGGTGGAAGCATATTAAATCTGACAAATGACCTCCCATGTGCAAAGGAGGGAATAAAGATTCATTCTCCATGTTTGTGAGATCATTTTGATGAAGGGAAGGCTAATTGAGGATGACATATATTCCAAATTGAATTCAAATCAGCATTTTTACATGAAGATTCATCACAATTCCAATGCTACACTCACCATAGAACAGTTTAGTAAAGGCATTGTGAATTTGATTCTGGATTTTCATTTTTAAGTGCTTCAACAGAACGGACATTTTTAGTAGTAATGAATTTCCAATCTGAAGGTACCTTTGGTATTTCACATCTCCTGTAATTAGATGCTATTGGAGTGAATCCAGAGGAGGGCCACGAAGATGATCAGAGAGATGGAGCACCTCTCCTCTGAAGACAGGATGAGAGAATTTGGGTTGTTTAGTGTGGAGAAAAGAAGGTTCCAGGGAGACCTTAGATTAGCCTTCCAACACCTAAAGGGAGTCTACAAGTTAGCTGGAGAGGTACTTTTAACAGGGGCATATAGTGATAGGACAAAGGTTAATGGATTTAAACTGAAAGAGGGAAGATTTAGATTAGATATTAGGAAGAAATTCTTAACATTGAGAATAATGAGGCCCTTTAACAGGTTACTCAGAGAATCTGTGGATGCCTCATCTCTGGAAGTGTTCAATGCCAGGTTGGGTGGGGCTCTGAGCAACCTGGTCTGGTAGATGTTCCTGCCCATGGCAGGGTGGTTGGAAATAGATGCTCTTTAAAGTCACTATTTACCCAAATGCTTCCAAGATTGTATGATTTCTTCTTCATACAATTAAGTCTCACATTTCAGAGAAAATCACAACTAATATATGATTATGTTTAGCAAACACGAGGGAAAAGTATAAATACAGGATTTCTTCCTGTAAAAACACACCTCAAAACTATTATAATGTTAAATTATAGACTTCTTCACTGGCATTCATGAAGTAATCTTATTTAATAACAAGTGGTATTATTTTTTCTTTAAAAATGGGAAAGAGTAGCATTAAGTCCTGCTGCTTCTTAATTTAAATAGTAAAAAAAATCTTCTTTGAGAACACTATTAGCCTAACTTAGTAATTCATCTCCATCAAAAGATTCATATCATTTTACCTATTAATTTTGCTTTGTTAATATAATGGAATACATCTTGTGGATGTAATACATACTATGAAAAATCATTTCCCACCAAAAGGAAATAGCATTTTGAAGACATATGAAATTATGGTATAAAGCTCAGTATAAAACTTGTTATAAAACTTAGTACAACGAATGAACAGGAAAAAACATTTAGGAGATTTGTGACCTGAATGCATGGGTAATACTTTACCATTTTAATTAAATTAACATGAAAACATTTTTATGCAATGAAGGATGGTGTAAACATACCCATTAATAAAATATTTTTATTGATAATAGTTGATTTCCACTCACATAAGTGTCATTCAGCCTTCTCTTCATCATGAAAAATCCCACTAAACTACTTTTTTCTCTAGCATAGCAAGTTTCTGGGGTAGATGAGTACTGGCATGCAGAAATTTTATTCTTCTAGTGGCATTTTTACCTTGAAAATTCTAGTACTTTAAAACTGCACCATAAAATTTGGCAAATTTACCATTCATACTTTGACAATTTAGCTGAAAATATCAATTAGAAGCTCAGATTTACCATTTCAGACATTGGGCAGCACCATAGAAAAAGTACTACAGAAATGTTAAAGGAATGAGACAGACAAATTAAAAAAACAAAACCAAAACCAAAACAAAAAAGAAGTAAAAGCAATGAGCAGTTAAGCCTAAACTTTGTTAGCTGTGAATGATGATTATAATGGGGCTGGTGGCCAGGAAAAGGGGCTGCAAGCCTTCGTGACACAAGAATCTCCTCAATTAACAATCATGAAGACTCCAGGGTGATAAGGTGGTACTGACATATGCCATCATCCACTTGCATATGAGAAGATAATCTCCATCTGATGAGTGCTTAGTAACTGTGCTGTGAAATACTGCTTTTACATTTGAATCCCATTTATATATATATGTTATATGCCCTAGAATTATATACTATGTGAAGATTTGAGAGTATGCTTGTTGATCTGTAAACAGTGTGATTTTCTTCTTCATTTCTAATTATGGTCATCCTTTATACAGGGGTACTCTTTAAATTAAACAGATAAATAAATAAACTGCAGCTTTATTCCCTAAAAGTGGAAAAAGAGCCCAGATATGTCTAAGTCAGATAAGCATGTTTAAAAAAAGAAAGCACACATGATTTTTTCCTTACATGAACAATGATATTCTCTTAAAAAACCCTGTAACTGGACTTCTAGATCTCATCCTGACTTAGCCTCAGTTTAGCCTTTGCAAAGTGCTTCCACTCATGCTGAACAGATAAAATGAAAAGAGACACTATTTAGTGAACCGTAACTGAAAAAAAAAAAATAAAAAAAAATCAAGTTGCACCAAGGTAGTTCACTCACGTAGATATTTTCCTGGGTAATAACTTACAGCTTCAGTCACCTTTCCAATCTACTATTAGCAACTTTGGATAAAAGAAGAGTGAAATGAACAATGTAGTGTATAACTCAGGCTCTGTTGCTTATAATGATTGTGTTCTTCTTTTAAGGCTTCATTTATTCTTGACAGAAACAATTATGTGGAATTATGCAGAATAATTATATCAAAGGCAGGTGGTATGCAGTGTTCAAATTGGAAAGTATAGAGCATTTTTTGACTGCTACCTAGAATATCTCTGACACTGAATAAAAGTTTATATCAACAGGCAACAATATTACATCTTTATAATTTATTATTTAATTCAAAATTCACTATATTAGCATCTTAACAAAAAAAAAATAAAAAATCCAGAAGTAATCTAAGCATAACTCCAAAGCTAGGGGTTACTTTAGACTGAGATGCACGATCTTGCCTTTAGAAAACTAGCTGAGTTAATACAATAAAAAATCATCATGTACACATACAACTGTAGTAGAGAAGTGGTTTACTCAAGAATTAAAAAAAAAAAATTAAAAAAGAAGGAAAATTTTTCAGTGTACCACCCTATTTTTTTATCCACTATTATTCCACATTTTTTCATATATTTTAACCCTAATATTACTAGTTGGAATCATTGAAATATAAAAACAAAGAACCATCCTAAAAGTAATGCGAGTGTTAAGTAATTTAATAGAATCATAGAATGTCTTAGGTTAAAAGGAGCCTTAAAGATCATATACCTCCAATCACCCTGCCAGGGGTAGGGACACATTTCACTAAACCAGGTTGCTCAGAACCCCATCCAACCTGGCATTGAACACTTCCAGGGATGAGGCATCCACAACTTCCCTGAGCAACCTGTTAAAGTGTATCATGACCCTCACAGTTAAGAATTTCTTCCTAATATCTAATCTAAATCTTCCCTCTTTCAGTTTAAAACCATTAACCTTTGTCCTGTCGCTACAGGCCCCTGTTAAAAGTACCTCTCCAGCTTACTTGAAGACTTGCTTTAGGTACTGGAAGTCTCCCTGGAGCCTTATCTTCTCCAGGCTGATTAACTCCAACCTTCAGCCATTTTTAAAAGGTGAGGTGCTCCATCTCTCTGATCATCTTCCTGGCCATCCTCTGTACTTGCTCCAACAGGTTCATGTATTTTTTCTGTTTGGAGCCCCAGAGCTGGAAACACTTCAGCTGATGGGATTTCACAAGAAGGGCTAGAGCAGAAATGGAGAATCACCTCCCTGCTAGTCCCTGCTGGTTACACTTCTTTGGATGAAGTCCAGGATACAGATAGCTTTTTAGGCTGCAAGTATGTACTGTTGAGACATATTGAGCTTCCAATCCAACACTCCTAAATCCTTCTCCTCAGGGCTGCTCTGAATCTGCTCAGCCTGTATTTGTCCCAATGCATATGCAGACCTTTTGACTTGGCCTTCATGAGGTTTGCATAAACCTACCTCTTAAAGCCTGACAATGTTCCTCTGGATGACATCCCTCCAGCATATCAACCACATCCCACAGCTTGGTGTTATAGGCAAACTTGCTGAGGGTGAGCTCAATCCCACTGTTCATGTGTTTGACAAAGATGTCCCTGAGGCAGATCACTTGTCACTGGTCTCCACTTGGACATTGATCTCTTGACCAAAACCTTCTGAGTGCAACCATCCAGCCAATTCCTTTTCTGATGAGTGGCCCATCAACCAAATTAATGTCTCTCAAATTTAAAGACAAGTATGTGTTGTGGGTGCTTGGCAGAAGTCCAGGTAGATGACATCAGTCACTCTTCTCTCATCCACCCTCTTTTGATGTATGAAGAAACAAAACGATGAATTGCTTACATTCACTGGAACTAAATAGCGTCAACCAAATAAATTCTTAATTTAAGGAAGAACAATTCAATTTGCTTTGACTATTGTCATTGTAGTGCAAGAAATAATTCCCTGTCTCTTGCCAATGTTTAGAAAAGTGTCAGAGATTGTATAAAACAGGAAGTTTTAACTGCTTTCTGATTTCTATCTATAAAGCAAGAAAGTGGACATCTATTTATGAAATTGAATGTTCTTTCTTTATAACATTCCAATAATTTTAAGTATTAAATACAATTTGAATGTTGAACCCTGAGGTAGAGGGGGAGGGCAGGATGAGGGTGGGGGAAAGTTAAAAGAATTGGTAAAATAAAAAAGTTTTTAAAAATACCAAGTAAAATTTTATAGCTTTTCTAGAGCCAGCTGTGAAATCAGGATAACTAACATCTGTTTTTTTGATGATGAATCAGTTTGAAATTCCAGTGGTCTGTTTGCCCATACACTAGTCTCTCTGTTGGAAAGTAAAGTTTTTAAGTTACATTTTCTCACTAAAGAGCGCCTGTTTCTGTTACAAAAAGAAAAATCTTTGCCACTTCCCAGTAAAGCCCTTTCCACTGTGACTTTTTACTATTCTAAAATACTTTTTTGACATGTGTCATCATTAATTATTAGTCATTAACTGACTTTCCCTTTCCTTATGTGCCAACAAAGAAAGAACTTCAGAAAGGTCTACTTATGTACACAGTCACAGTTGCTATTTTTTACAGGCATTTTGAAGCTTACTATCCAGGAGAGGTCTTCTCCACAGACACCCCCT
>VXBA01005491.1:989846-1058128 GCA_013399895.1 Serilophus lunatus | reverse complement strand
TATCTGGGAGATTGAAATCTCCTATGAGAACAAGGACTGACGAACTTGAGAGATCCTGCATCTGCTTGTAGAGTAATAGATCCATGTTTTCCTCCTGGTTGTGTGGCCTATAGCAGACTCCGATCACAATGTCAGTTTTGTTAGCTGCCCCTCTGACCTCTACCCACAAACACTTTCTTTCTTTTTTCCAATTTATCAAGACAGTTGAGTCTGCATATGCAATAATATATTGAATCTATGAGTCCACCACAGAAACCATCTGAACACAGAGGGTAAAGCTGTTGTTTTCATGATAAGAGCAACTGTGCCAGACATCTGATATACTTTGACACCAATAGTCAATTTTCTCATGTATTTCTGCTTTTTTGTCCAGGAGATTATGCTATGGTCACGGTCATGTAAAGACATTTTTGTGCTGGAGTGTGCTCAGTGAAGGGCGACAATGCTGGGGAAGGGTCTGGAGTACAAATGTGATCAGGAGCAGCTGAGGGAGGTGAGGTTGTTTTTCCTGGAGGAAAGGAGGCTCAGGGAAGACCTTATCCCTCAATACAACTCCCTGAAAAGAGGTTGTAGCCAGGGAAATGGCCTTAACCTTTGCCAGGGGAGGTGCAGGTCAGATATCAGAAAGAATTTCTTCACTGAAAGGGTGCTTAAGATTTGGAACAGGCTGACCAGGAGTGTGGTGGAGTCACCATTCCTGAAAATATTCCAGAAACATCTGGACATGGCACTTGTTGCTGTGGTTTAGTTGGCGTGGTGGTGTTTGGTCAAAGGTTAGCCTCAATAATCTTGAAGGTATTTTCCAACTTTGTGGTTCTATACTAAATCCAGAAAAAAAAAATACACTGAATATCCCGTAGTTTTACAGCGTAGAATGTTGTAACAAATAATTACAGAGAAACGTGTCTTTCCACCCCTTTCTCTGAAATAACATTTATTTTATTTTTCTCCCCCATGAATTTCTGCACTTTGTGAGACAACAAGCTCTGCCATTTCCTTATCTGACTTAACTCAGGATAGAAAATGTCAAGTGTGGATACTGATGAAGCTCCTGAAAGCTGTGTGTGGCATCACAAATCTGTTAGAAACACAGTTTCACAAGCAGCACTCAGAGTATATGCTACTTTCAACATTGGCTTTCAAAATTGTCAAATAATATTAAGCAAGTGGTTTTCCTACATAAAAAAAATATTGGCAGGAGGTTTACAAATTACTATGTATTGGTTAGAGAATCTCTAGAGCTGTGTTGTTAGCAGTTTAGCATCAAATTATGTTTATTTTTCCCTCTATATTGTATGCTGGTGCATAGCTGAGAGTATTTAGAAATAGAAATGTGTTCGCATTGTAATATGTGAAATAAGCTAAAATTCCACTGGAGTTTTGACACAGAGTCTTACTAATTAATTCCAAAAGCATACAGAAGGTGGATGATAACCTGTGCTATGAATAAGAATACAAATACTACTTTGTTTTTACACCAGATCTCACTGAAAATGAGAAGGAGACAAGATGGTTGTTTTAACATCTTCTTTTTATGAAATGGATATTGAATGATACACCTTTAACCTCAAGAAAAGAGTGTAGAATGAAGGTGGCTAGGGATTTTCTGTAACTGGTGAGGGAGAATGCTTATGGTAGGAGAAATCTTCTTTCATTACACATGGATAATTAACTATAATAAAAGTAATTTTAGATTCTTATCACTGATAACTAAATTTCTTCTCATCCATGCTAACATAAGGATATCACTTCACAAATTGAGGCAAGAGAAATACATTACAAAAAGCTAAATAATAAAAAGTCTTTGAATCTATCTGTGGTCTCATTAAAGAGTCCAATTCTCAGTAAGGATAATATTCTCCAGTGAAATCTCTCTCATACTTTGTAAAGGAATTATGGGGAGAATTAAATGTAGAATTCTAATTCTATCCATTCTTTGTCACTGATTTATTGTCGGTTTTGCAGCAAAGCACTGACCTGCAGAAAAGGCAAGGAGTGGGGATGTTACAGTCAGTTAGTGCAAAACCCCTCTGTTATTTGGAGCAGACTTTGGAAGAGAGGACACACAGACATGGAAAGTCTTGGCTGGAAGGAGCCCTGAAGATCATCTCAGTTACAAACCTCCTTCACGGGCAAGGGTACATTCCACTAAAACGGGTTGTTCAAAGCTCCATGCAAGCTGGCATGGAACACTTCCAGGGATAGGGCACCCACCACTTCTCCGGACAAGCTGTTCCAGTGTCTTCCACCCTCACAGTCAAGAATTTCTTCCTAAATTCCCATCTAAACCTCGACCAATGTGCCCAAATCCTTCTACTCAGAGCTGCTCTCAATCCATTCTCTGCCTAGCCTGTTTTTGTGTTTGGATTGCTCTGAGCCAAGTGCAGGGACTTACACTTGGCCTTGTTGAACTTAGAAGCCACCACTGGCACAACAGATCTGTCCAGATTGCAGGGTGGTCTCTCCTACGTGTGGCTTTGAGATCAAAGAGTCAATCTTATCAACACTGAAAAATGCCAAAATGGAGAAACCATATCTAATGTTCAACCGTACTCTCAATAGTTTTTTTCATACGTTTAAATGAAAATTTCTGTATTCCAATTTGTGCCTGCAACCTCTTTACTTATTATTTAAAAAAAAAAGTTGAAGAATGAATCTCTAGATTTCTACCCTCATGCAAAATATGAGCAGTACTCTGTAGTGAAGATTGCAATGAATTCTTTTGCTTTCTGAGGGTCTTTTTCTCTCTCTTTTTTTTCTTTTTTTTTATGTGCAAATCATAACGTAAAAGGACGAGCTTAGCTCTAAACCCTGTTTAAATCTCATTAAATAAAAACCATGAATATATTTCAGTTTAGAAAATGTAAATAGTCTTAAATATAAAACATCTTACTGCTGTCAAGACAATTTTGACTACAGACAAAAATTCTTTAACAGACTAGACAAATGTAGACAAAGCTAGGTAGAGTTCAATGGAAAGAGAATGATTTTGTAGAAACAAACTGGACTCGCTGAAGTTCTATAGGAAACAGGTTACAGGGATTGGTTCCAGAGAATTTTCTTATGTTTGTCTGAATTCACCGGGCTCAGAGTCTTGCATTTGGCTTTGCAACAAAAGCAAGTCTGTGATTGTGGCTATACCTCTGGGGGATTCATGTTCCATGTCCAAGATCAAAACCACAAGTCTTGTATGCAGATTTTCAATAACGAAATAATTTTTATGTCACAAGAACTTCTGGTACTAACAATCTGTATCTTCTTCCTTTGTCCTCCTCCCTCCCCACTCCTATCTGCACATCAAGCTGCTGCTGATTCTCCATTGCAATCTTTTAAGGGAGCTGCTGCTGAATTTAGCACCGAAAAAACACAAATTTTCAAGGAGGAAAAATGAGAGAGGGGGGGAATAAACAATGAGAAAGCCAAGGTTTGGTGCTAAACATGGGTTTAAATTCTGGGAAATTACTATAGTAATCATGTTTAGTCTTTACTCTAAGTATAGCCATGGTGAGGAAAGGAGGGAAGAAAAAGGACAATTTGCAAATATTTTCACTGTCCAGGCTTTAATCCATAAAGAGGAGGCAGACGGCAGGTGTTTAATTGCCCATTGAAACAACAGTTTCCCTAAATTCCCAAAGGAATATATAGAGCATTTTCATTCACTGTTCATCAGGGAAAAACAAATACAAAGAGGCTGAAAAACTCTTACAGCACAGCAAAAGTTACTTGCCTGACTTATTCACAGAAAGACCAGCAGGAGATGAAAAATTCCTGCTTAAAGATTGAACTGTGGCTGGTTTTAGCACTACCTCAAGTGGCACATCCTTGGTCTTAACTGCTGCTCCCCAAATTCCTGGAGAGTGAGATCTCACGTGTTGGGTTAAAGTTTAAGCAAGCTGCAAACCCAAGTGTTAAGCATTTTTTAAATTTCAAGGATGTGTTGAGTACCTGTGCAGTCATAATCCCAGAGAAAATCCTTATGCTGGAAATGATCGTTATCACTGCTGCAGCTAAAGCAGAAAGGTTTTGTAACAGTAAACTCTTATCAGCTTTGAGGGGAGCTCAGCTCCTGCACTTTGTGTGCGCTCAACACCTTCCCAGAGGGATTCACTGTTCAAAACAATCGCCACTGAGATGGACTATTTTGTACTACATGGAGGTACAGTGCCTGTGAGATGGAGCCACCAGCTACACTGAGGCATCCGAACCTCCATTTCAAAGTGTAAGTAACAATTCAGAGCTACAAGGAACAAAAGAGCTACATGTGGGAAAACTATATTCAAAGTGCCAGCACAAAAATAATGAGCCCAGGGAAAATGAAATTAGAAGCTGAAGCAAAACCAAAGGGAAATATAGGAGGGAACTATAAAAGGGATGGGAGATCACAGTTAAAATAAAATAGACAGCAATTTAAAAATAGTTTCAAGCTCCTAGAAAGTTGTGAGAGAAAAACATAATGATGGTAGGAAAAAAAAGAAAAGTGATAACACAAAGTAGGAACTGTGGGCATAAAATTAATGTATTAAAAGCAATTATATGTTAACACTCTACAGAGGAAGAAGGCCCATTTCACAAGTGATAACACATACTGAGAGAATTTTCCCCATCTCTGTGAAGTTCATGGACCAAAAATTGCTTTCTACGTGTAATTATAAGTGGGATAATGAAGTTGCAAGGCATGGCTTAGAGCGCCTCCTTCCACCCTCCATGAAGATGTCCTAGACCACACAATCTATCCTGCTGTATGGGGCCCAGCAGAACTGTCAGTGTTTAGTAGTGGTTGATTTGGCTTGGTGGAAATGAGAGGTAAGAATGAGTCTAACCGAGTGGATGCAGCATTCCTCTGGGATGAGGGGTTTCCTGGCATCTACTCTGAAACAACCAGCTGCACGTGTAAACGCAAATGGTCGCTGTGATAATTATCATGCACTTTGCCTCCAGCTTCATTGTAATTATTACTTCTTCTGGTCACACTTTAAAAGTCAAAACAGCCCATGTTCCTGTTTTGACAGAGATACATCACAGTGCCATGACACTTCTCCTGGTAGCGCATGAATAGTAGAGAGATGAAGAATTGAAAACACCCATCCATGCTTGGCTTTCCCTCTTTTCTCTCGTCTCTGTAGCAGATGTTCCTTTTTTGAGTACCATGTCTTCATGTTTATACAGGAGACCTCAGATATCTCCCACTGGATTTGCTCTTTGCAGAGCTGAGAAACATTCCTTCCAGCTGCATGGAAAGTACTTTGGCAAGAGGCTGGCTCTCAAAGGAGAAATCTGGAAACTTTTTCTACCCACTTAGTACTTATAAAGACTAAGTAGTAAACACTACATACTTACTGCTTATAGATGTAAGATGCACGATTGAAGCACTGCTTGAATATCTGTGGAAGGCAGGAACTCAAGTGCTGAATTCAACTTTCAAGAGGGCCTGAGACTCTCCTCTGTATTGTCAACATACTTTCAGGCACTTTTCTGAGTTCAGGAGAAGTTAAAAAATTGTATGGTAACTACCACAGCTGATGTTTTTACATTTCTAGCACTTTTGGAAAACTCCATTCAAGGTGAGATGATAAAGTGTCATAAACTGATTTTGTAAGATATCTGACACGCAGTAACAAGGCTGTTGCTATAAACAGCCTGGAAGAAATCTGGGAAAATGACAGTCTTGACCAAATAGCTTTCCACTAAGAAAGTTGCAGAGTCAAAGAATGGTAAGGATTGCAGAATATATCATTTATGTCATGGATTGGTGATGGCCTTTCTTGTCATAACCATCTAAATAAAATTCCTCATCATAGTCTTCCAAACTCATAATCTTACCAGACACCGTTGACAGCCAACAACCAAGAGAAGTCGATCACGTGGAAAATTTAATCTATTTAAAAATGACAGGTCAAACTGATAAGAAAGAAACTGAATCCTGTTAAACACATAAAAGCCAAACTCAGCATATTAAAATTAAACTTTACCCTGAGATTTTCTGTGACCATTCACTGACTCAGGAGCCACATTGCTTTAAACCCTCTCTGTGTCTTCCTTGCATTCATCACTTTGACAATGATTTAAATTAGATTAAGCATGAACTTATATACAAAAATTTCAGGAAATCATTAGTTATGAAGTGTTTCTGGTGCACACGAATAATTTAAAGAGCAGCAGTGTATGTGCCAAAATAATTAACAAAGTAATGCCATAATGCCGGTTAGTACTTTCCTCGAGTAAGAATTTTGTGCTGTTGCATTTCAGTGTGGGAAAACTAATTTGCTGCGTGACTGCAACAAGCAACAATAAAGGTCTTGTTTGTTTACAAATAAATCTTCCAAGGAAATGAAATGCTTGGGAAATTGCAGGTAATGCACTTCCATTTTTGAGTGCACAAGAGAGGGCTGTGATTATGCGATTACCACAGCCTTACAAAAATAACACTCAGAGTGGAGCAAGGGCTAATCAGCTACAACAATAACTGAGGCATCATCTCTACAGCAGGGCTTGGGATAGCAGGAAATTGTTAGAAAATGCTGTGTGGTCATTTCTCCATGGCAGTCAGAGGTGGTGGTCCATGATAAGGCTCAGGAGGCAATGCTGGAAATACAAAGCAAATCCCGAGTCCATACACGTCTAAGAAAATGGGTATTTATCATCTAGACAAACACACGTGTCCCTTAGCAAAAATCCTCCCTAAAATAAGAGGATAGTAAAGCCTTCCAAATATAGAACAGAGGAGGAATTTTCTTTCCTTGAAGTTTGAAAGATTTTGCCTTGTCCCTCCTTCCCCTTCCTTCCTTTCCCTTCTTCTTTCTCGTGCCCTCAATTCCTTTGCATTTGTTCTGTTAATCCACAGGATGGATAGAGCTGTCATAAGCTTAAAAAGACATGAAGCTTTTTCAGGTCTTTTGAATTATTTTGAACCAGCAGTTTTATCATGATTTTCAAACGTTATTTCAACCTGATTAAAACAATGTTGAAAGTAAAGCTATTTATTTGTTTGTTTGTTTGTTTGTTTGTTTGTTTATGTAGTTAGTTAGTTAGTTAGTTAGTTAGTTAGTTAGTTAGTTAGTTAGTTAGTTAGTTAGTTAGTTAGTTAGTTAGTTGTTTAAACTAAAAACTGAAGGGAAACGTCTGCTTCCAGTTAGTGCAGGTCTGCTAAACAGTAATTAATGTGAACGGGGAATTTTTACTGGAACTTGGTTTGGCTTGATCAAGAGATATCTCAGGCCTCTCTCATCACAGCATCTTATCGCTTCAAAATTTTTAATGTCTTTAGTCTCACGGCAGGCACATTAAGTAGAACCGCATTTTTATCCTTATTTAATACTTAAATATCACATTCGAGCATATAAGTCAACACAGAAGCTGTAATGAGGACACCTAAATAACAAGCACGGGATCATTAAAGGTTAGAAAAGACCTCTAAGATCATCGAGTCCAACACCAGCATCACTGTCTTCACCACCAGACCATATTCCCAGGTGCCACATCCACACAGATTGTGAACATTTCCAAGAATGGGGACTCCACCACTTCTCTGGGCAGACTGTTTCAATGCTTGAACATGAATGCTTGAAGTCCTCTGAATGACTTTTCCAAGGACACAGAATTTTGTGTCATAGGAAAATCACATTCTTTGAAGTACATATGTGTCATTTTAACCTCTAACACAGCCTTCTTACAATCTTTAGAAGGATATTGAATTTGCACATGGAATGATGCCTTAAAATAATTGCTTCTTTTCAAGGAGACTGAATTCCCTCTAGCAACAAGTCAGCATCCACTCAATGTCACCTCCCTCCTGCTCTCCTGTGGTTCCAGTGATTGTGCTATTCCTGGAAAATATGTCTTAGCACAGGTTTATATCCTACAGAGTGTTGAAGACTCTTGTGCAACAACCCTCATCATTATTTATATCAGTTCTAAGTATTAAATAGAAAGCTATAGATATTTATAGTATGTGTATGGTAACTGAGTCCTTGGTGATTTCTGTTGTACACCTTCTTTACCTGTATATTGCATCTAATGCAGAAATCACCATTGTATCAGCTTCATGGCTACACTACCAACATCTATGGAGCTTTCTTAAGGAAGCATTAAAATATTCCTCTCATGTCCTTTTAAAAACAGAGACAATCCTATTTAATATGCCCAGAGACAGCAGAGGTCTACCTGCAGTTTAATCTAAGGTTGTGACTACACTTGCTGGTTTTTCCTTTCCATTTTTCCCAAACTCCAGTTTTAAATCCAGAGAGAAGCAGTCTCATAGTGCTTTTATCTATGATCATGAGAAAGAATACTGTTTATTATGGAAATTTTTTCTAGTCTTCCTGCAATAGGTTTGAATATTGTTTTTTTCTCTGGAGAGGGGGGATATTTGGATTATTTGTCTTTTAAAGCATTAAAACCATTTTCTTCTTGAAGAAGCATGAAATGAAGCTGTTCCCCCCACATACCATGGTCAGCCTCTGGTCTCAGTGTCTGCAGAGCTTCTCCTGCCTGTCCTCCGCAGCCAGGCGGGGGACTGGGGGATGGTGTAGGGTGGCGTGAAGCCAGGACCGGGTACAGGACTGTGCCCGCTGCTCTCCGGGGCTCCCGTTCACTGGTGCTGCATGAGTCGGGCTCATTCCCACACCACGGAGTGGTGGCGAGCTGAGCTGAGCTGAGCTCAGGAGCTGCTCCCGCCGCTTCTCCAACCTTCTGCAGCAGCGCGCATGCAGGGGGTTGTCACCGTCCACGGGAATAAAGTACGGAGACAAGTTTAATTAATAGTAATCATGTTCATTCTTAAATGAGGAGATAGTGAACAAGCAAGTGCACAAGTAAGTGAGCAAGCAAGCAGGTAAGCCCGCAGCGCAGTCTGCGGGCCAGTGAGCAAGCAAGAGAGCCAGCGAGCCAGCGAGCCCTCTTTTCTTCTGAGTCCTGCCTTAAGTACATTAGCTTAGCAAGCTATTACATGTAACATAGATTTTCATTGGTGATTAAAATACATTACTAATACAAGGCTAATACTGATTAGTTAACACATAGATAGTAAACAGGAAGGTCCTTATCGCTCAAAGGAATTTCCAGATGTTCAAAGCTTCTATTTTGTCTTCTTCTGTGTGGGACCAGGTGGCAGATTTATAACTTTGTTTTTCTCTTTAGGAATCTCAAGGGCAGATCGTCCTTGAGAGAATAACACAATATGTTCGACTAGGAGGCCCTACCATATCCAGGGGCCATAGTTAGGGCTCCAGCAAGGCCAGCAACAGGGGGTGTCTTCCCCACAGCTGTGGCAACTCAGACTGAGACCGGTGGTACCCCTGAGAGCAGTGCAGAGCTGCGCAATGCTGCCCTGCCATCACTTCTCTTGTTGTCGCAGCACAGGAGCGGTGGCACGGGAGCAGAGCTGGCTTGGCCCCCGCAGTGAAGCAGAGTGGCGATGCCAGTAGCGATGGTTTCTCCTGGCAGGCGACTGGCAAGAGCCCCACTCCCACCAGGGATGACCGGGGCCCTGCGGCCCTGCAGCCCCTTTCTGTGTTGCTGGGAAGAGTATGGTGGTGGCTACGCCCATGGGCAGCCTCACCAGCAGCCCCAACTGCCCATGGCAGGTCCCTGCAGCAGCTCCAGGTGGATGAAAAGGTGCAGCTGCCCCCGCCAGGGGTGGTGGCAGCCCCGCGGGCCCCACAATGCCTACAGTGGGTCCCTGCAGGAAGCGAGGGCCCCATGGGCAGTGCCACTGGCCCCAGGAGTGCCCCCACGGCTGGTAGTGGCGACATCCACCAGGCCCCAGGTCCGGAGCACATAGCTTTTTGGAGGGAAGAGCCGTGTTTCTCAGAGTGCCGAAATCTCAGAAAGGGGAGGCGCCCAATGCTGCCGACCAATAGGAAGACAGACTGGCTGGAAAGAGGACTCTGAGTTCACACAAAATCAAGAGCTCATAAAAGCCATGAAACATAGAAGTCCTGCCCCTTTGGCCAGCTTGTCATGGTCCAGATAACTGCAGTCAACTGCTGCTCCTCCTGGTCCTTCCCAGTTTCCTTTCGTCCTGCAGCAGCATCAGAGCCACGACAGTGGCACCAGAACACCGCCCAGCTGCAACAGTTGGTGTTTTTCCCTTTGGGTTCCCGGGAAGAGGGTGTTTCTCACTGTTTTGTTTTACAAGGACTATGAGACTGGGAGATACCATTTTCGAGGTGACTTTCCTTCCCTCTGCTCCTCAGCCCACCAGTCTGCTTGGAGGAGCAGTTTTTCATTTTGGTTTTTTTTTTTATTATTGCGTGACTTTGTTGGGCGGTTGGTTGTTGTATCTGTTTAGTGCTTTTAGAAGAGTCCTATAGATTTATAGAGCCTCAGATTAATAAGCTGTTACCTGTTGTGCTTCTATTCAGTCTTACGTCACTGTTGCACTCCCTAATGGTAAAACCACCACACTTCCCTAAATGTTGCTACATCTCATAACCTCATCCCCCATATACAGAATGATAGCTGACCTGCTGAAGAGCAGGTCTGATGAGAAGGATCTGTGGTTCCTGGTGGACAACAAGCTGTCCATGAGCCAGCAGTGTCCTGGGGGCCAAGAAGGCCAATGGGAACCTGGGCTGCATTAGGACGAGCATTGTCAGCAGGTCAGAGAGGTGATTTTGCCTCTCCACTCAGCCCTGGTGAGGCATATTTGGAGTGCTGTGTCTAGTTCTGGGCTTCTCAGCACCTGAGAGACATGGAGCTTCTGGAGTGAGTCCAGCAGAAGCTCTGAAACTGATTCAGGGACTGAAGCATCTCTCTTACAAGGAAAGGCTGAGGGACCTGGGCCTGTTCAGCCTCAAGAAGAGACACTGAGAAGGGACTTCATCAACGTCTATCAGCATCTGCAGGGAGAGGTCAGAAGATGGACCAAGATCTGCTTGGGGGTGCCCAGCAATAGGACAAGAGGCAATGCTAGGAACAGGAAGTTCTGCTGGAATATAAGGAAGAACTTCTTTACTGTGAGGTAACTGTGCACTGGAACAGGTTGCACAGAGAGGGAACCTCTGTGGAACATCACTATAGATGTTCCAGAATCATCTGGACACAATCCTGTGCCATGTGCTCCCTGCTAGAGCAGGGATGTTGGACCAGATGCCCAAACATGGTCCCTTCCAACCACACTCATTCCACGATTCTGCCATTCTGAGAAGGTTATCTTGAGCAAGCATTTTTATTCACAGTGTGGGAGCAAATCATGCTGACGTTTCAGGCAAACTTTAAAAGTAGTAGTACAAAGTAAGCTAGACAAAACTGAACAAATTGCAGTAGAATTCAGACATAGCCACTTTTGCTGCAGTCAAGTAAAGTGGCTATTTTACAACCTTTTCTCATGCTGTGTTTGGACAGAAAAAGCAGAACTTTCTTCTAACATAGATGAAGCAAATAAAACCACACAGCTCTCACTAAAATTGGTCTAAAGCTTTTAAAATGTTACAGTATCTAAAGTAGCATTTCTAGACTAGTAGATTTTTATTTTTATATATGAGCATGAGCACAAAAATATGAAGAATTTGTTTTGCCTGGCATATACATGTCTCTTCCTTGTCACCCTGTACAGTGGTCATTTGTTTGATGGTACAGACATAGAACATTTGAGAATGAGAACAGTATTTTAGCCAGAATAATATTCCTGCCCATCATGATTCTGGTCTTACATGAACATAATTGTCTTCAGTAGCTGAGTTTCTCAAGTGAGTAGCTACTGTTATTACCAGAAAAAATGCAAAAGTAAGGGAAACCTTGCGGTTATATCAGCTACTTACAACTCTTAATTACACTTACTACAACCTTTATTTCTTGTTATAACTCCATGGGTATACACAGCACACACAAAACTTGGATTTTAAGCCATTTCTAAGATGTTGGTGATGTAGAAAAATACATTTCCTTCTGAGATGCAGGCCAGCTTAATTTTTTCCTCACTACTTTGCTGCAAAACCTGGCATGGCCTCTCTCCTTAGGAAAATTGCCATGAAGCAAGAGTCAAGGAGTCCTTAGAGATTAAAAATAGTCTTGAACATACCCATGGAATCAATAGCACTCCATAAATGCACCCAAGGAAATAATTTCATGCTCTGCATTTCTTACTGTTGCAGAAGTCGTGCACTTCTATAATGTTCAATGTGCCCATCTATAATGTTCAAAGGATAAAATTCACAAGTTTTTAATCATACTGACTCTGTATGAGGATGATCTGTGAAATCAGGCTTCTGCCCTCAAATGAACAAGCTCGTGGTGCTGTTTCTGCTTGCAATGGATTAATTCTGCCTTTTGCAGCAGATGTCTGGGGGAATGTAGTAGTTCCTGTAAAAGGAGCTCGCGAAACCCCTCTGCCCCTTGCAGGTATTTTGTCTCACAGCATGAAACCCTTGGAGGCACCTTACTGCCTGCAGACTCCACTCCTTAATTTATCTTCAATCCTTCCTAAATCAATACCAATGAGCTTAAGAAGTTGCCAGGAAAAGGAACAAGCAGACTCTGTGTTTCTGTATCAGTGCCAAGACAAAATGGTGATACGGATGTTAAGAAAAACAAATCTAGGTAGATATATAGAGGGAATTAAATACATAATTTAAGAGAAAACATTCTTGGAGGGGAGAAAAAAAGCATTGAGATATAATACTCATTATTTCTAGTTCATTAAAAAGTAATTGCTACATTTTCCTCTTCTTAAAGCTGGAGATTTGAAAGCACTTTATGGACATTAGCAAATTAACTTTTCCAGCATCCCAAGCAGAAAGTTAAGGCTTAATGTCTGCATTATGTGCATGGATAAAGAGACTCCAGACTCTTTTCTGGAATTCTTATTTGTATAAACAGCCCAACATATATTCATGAAATCACTATATATAGAATCCTAGACTCATTTAGGTTGGAAAAAACCCTGAAAACATCAGGTCCAACTATTAAGAAAACACTACCAAGAGTGTCACTAAACCATGTCCCTAAGTAGTTTATCTACACCTCCAGGGGTGGTGAGTCCACCACTTCCCTGGGCAGCCTGAGTGAGGAGTGACAAACCTTTCTGCAAAAGCATTTTTCCTAAAATCCATTCTAAACATCACCTGGTACAACTGTGTGTCATTTCCTCTCATCCTGTCACTTTTTTCACCTTTTTTTCTGTTTGAAGATTCAGTTATACATCACTAGTACATTTTCTAAGTTATGAGAACTAGAAACATCTTTGGGCCTTATTTTAATTTCCCAGAAGTAGAATTTAAATGTAGGATAATTTATTTCTTTTTTTTTTTTTTTTTTTTCCTGGAAAATACTGGCTTTGACAAATAATCTAGAGCTGTCAGCCGTTCCTGGCAGAAATTGCAGAATAATGAATTGCAATACATTTTCCTTTGAACATTTCCAGGTTTTTCCAACCAGATACTGAATACTCGCAAAAATACAAATCGTAAAATGGTATTTTATTGAAAAATTTCTGTCAATATTCAGGAAAAAATACTTAATTTCTTCTGTGGAGGACATAGGTCACCCTTGGCACAGGTATGAGCTGTGTACAAGTTCACTGAGATAAGACCATGGGTAGTAGTTACACTGCAGAGGCCAGAAAATTCTTCAGCCTTGTAACACTGTACTTTAAAACACAAAATCACGCTTCTATGTGTTGAAGCAAAGATAATCTGAAAAAAAAAAAAAAAACAAAAAACAAAATAAATACATCCTGAACTTGTACTTCTATGTTCCAGCTCAGAAGAGCAGGGGAGAATTTTGCTCATTTCCAGCATCCCTTTAGGTATTAAAAGTAAGAAATAAATATGACATCCTATGAGAGTGTCTTGAGTTTTTGTTGGGTTTTTTTATGACAGTTATTATTAACCAAAAAAATCTGGGACTGGGGAAGATACTATCCATAAATAATGAAAGATCTCCATTTGTATCCAATTTCTAGATGCCTTGTAATAAACTAATAAAAAGATGCTGACAATGTAAATCAACCAGAACCAATCTTCTGTTTTCCCAGGCATTACTGTAAAAAAATTAATTCTCTGCAGGAACAAATCCTGTATCTCAAAGTAAATTGATAAACTGTGTTTCAGTTTCTGTGTAATTAAGAATAATGGTTCCCATTCTTTTGAGTGATTGGCAGTAGGACTGATGGGTTTCCAGTCTGTTGGTGAGATCTGTGCCCTGTATTTTCATTGTTTTATCCTCCTTTGTCATATGAACTCTAATAAAGCAAAGCCACATCATTTTGTCTTATCTTTTTTTGAAAGTGCTTGACCTTCATCAACTTCTGCAATTTCCTTGCTGTGACCTGTGTACAGAGCAGGCATGGACCTGTTGGAGAGAGTCCAGAGGAACCACTAAGATGAGCAGAGGGATGGAGCACCTCTGCTGTGAAGAAAGGATGGGACAATTGGGATTGTTCAGCCTGGAGAAGAGAAGGATTTGAGGTGACCTAATTGTGGCCTTCCAGTACCTGAAGGGAGCTCACAAGAAAGATATAGAAAGACGATTTACAAGGGCTTGCAATGACAGGACAAGGGTCTCCAGACTGAAAGAGGGTAGGTTTAGATTAAATACTAGGAAAAAAATCTTTCTGTGAGGCTGGTAGGGCACTGGAACAGATTGTGAAGAAATTATGGACACCCCATCCTGGGAAGTGTTCAAGGCGAGGTTGGATGGGGCTTGGAGCAACCTGGGATAGTGGAAGGTGTCCCTGTCCATGGCAGGAGAATTGGAATTGAGTGATCTTTAAGGCCCGTTCCAACACAAACCATTCTATGATCCTATGTCATGGAAGAGAACTTATATCTTGGTCATCAAGACATGTCTAGAGGTGTGACCCCAGAGGAACAGCACAGTGTTGCCACCTCCTTCCTACTCTGTGTCATGCAACTCACATGGAAAGATTTGTTAGATGGGGAAATTAAAGCTCCTGCTGATCTGTTTCCTTATTGCTACGCTCATGGGACAGGAGAAGGAATATGGCACTATGCTGACACTGCATAAATTCTGGCTGGTCTGAGATGGAAAAGTGAGTGCTGTGTTCATTGTTGGTACTTTCAGAATATTATTCTATCTGCTGGCCACTATATGAATGAATATTGAGGCAGATCCTGAGAGATCAAGTTCTCCTCTTCAATATCTCGAGAGCGGTGTTGTCCTGACCACATTGCTCACAGCCAGTGTGAAATAGGGCAGTGACCAAAGAAACTTTGCTGATTCCTCAGGTGAAGTATCACCAGCTGCTGTAGCACATGCTGTCTTCATCCTTTTCATGTAAAAATTTAGGAAAAGTTAATAAATTTTGTCCACCATAATTACTGTTTTCCAAACTCAGGCAGCCTTTCCTCTCTACATCTGTTGCTCAAAGGCTATGCGAGCAATCAAAAATACAGCACTTCCATTAGTCTAGAAATGAAAGCTTAACATCTGAGGAACACATGGTAACAAGGTCTATGGGAAACCCATGAATTCTAAATAATATTGAGATTGTAAATCTTCACTAAACCACTCACTCAGCAAGTAAATTCCAGCATGAGCAGGGGAGTTTGGACTGGGTCTTTATATTTTAGTTTCTTTGTAATGCAGTAAAGTACATTTATGGGACTTCTTAAATCCACAAAGGTCTTGTATGTAGTAATGGAATTCCTATATAACTTCAGGGCATACTTTGTACTACCTTTTGCCACTGTTTTTCAGCCCGTTTTTGTTTGTGGATCCCTGAACATTTTCTACTAGAAGGTGTTTGCCTCTAAGGATGTCTCAAATATAGATCACCACATGGCAAAATGCAAACTGAAATTTGAAATACCCTGTGCTTTTTTAGTGTTATATTCAAAAGTCATCTTTAGACATGGACTCTTAGAAGCCACCAACCAAAGTCTGTTTGCTTTTATAAGTGGCTAAAAACCCCGTTATTTATTGCAAACCTACTAAAGGGTAGTTATTATTACAGAAGCATCAAAACCAGATAAAAAATAACCTGAGGAGTGAACTCATAGCTTTCTACAATTTTATCATTTAAAGCAGCAGAAAGAAAGGTGCTGATCTCTTCAGTGATAGCTCATGAGGGAATGGCTAAAAGATGTGCCAGGGGAAGTTCAGAGGGAGTATTAGGAAAAAGGTCTTCACTGAAAGTTTGGTCAAACATGGAAACAAGCTCCACAGGAAAGTAGTCATGACCTAAAGCCTATCAGTGTTCAAGAAATGTTTGGAGAACAGTCTTAGATGCATGATTTAACTTTCAGGTTCCTCAATGTGGTGTCAGGAGTTGAACTCAATGATCCTTGTGAGTTCCTTCCAATTCAGGATATTCTACACAAAATTGTATGAGATCTTCATCCTAAGTGGCTCCAAATGTTTCTGTCATGAAGCTTCAATTCTATTATGTTCTCTTAAACCTTTGGCATTTTGTCGCATATCAGTTGGACTGAGCTGTCTTGCAAATCAGGATATTAGTAGGTCTGCACAACAATTTCTAACAAAATCTTTCTATTCATTCTTGAAACTGCTGTAGAATCACAGCTGTAATTCTGCCCAGTGCTGATGTCAAAACCAGCAGATCAGAGATGAGAGATAACTGAAAGCAGCTTTTTAAATATATCTGTGCTGTAATTTGTCTTACTTTCCATTTGAAGTCAAATCAGGCCTGTCTCTGACCTGAGCTTCTCCATCTGGGGATTTAGATAATAGAGAGATGAAATGCATAGAGCTTGGGGTTTCACAGCTTGAACAGAAAATATGACCGGAATTAGAAGTGGCTTTTATATACAACACACCTCAAAACACGGCAGCTGAGGCCAATAATCCAATGCGACTGTCAGGTTGCCAGCACACAAACACTTCCAAAAAAGGGCACTAAGATTTCAGATGTGACTTTTACTTATAGTCCAATCAGCAAAGACATTTAGTAGTGGGATGAAACAAAATTCCCGAGATTTATTGTTTTGAGTTGAAGAAATTTTCCATGGGGATTTCTTAGATTGTGATAAATAAGAGCCCATTAGGTTTGTACTGGTGCCTAGGAGAGACTGAATGATGTTGTACAGCATAATGGAAAGTTGGCTAATCAATACTGCGCTATTTTTCAATTTAACTATATTAATTGCACACACTGCTTTCATTTGTGTCTGAAAGAGAAATAAACAGGTGTGAACATTGATTCCTGCTAAATAACAACATTATGAAAGAACATTATTTAGGCACGTCTCAGCTACTTGCCATTGTTGTGGAGAGTCAGCATTATGGAGAGGCCTCTGCTGCTCATTACCCGTGAAAATGAAAACTCTCTAACCGTGGTGTCCGTCATACTCTAATAACATGGCAATATTTCCATGTATCCATGACATCTGAGTGATTGGGACAGGTAGCAGGGTGGAAAATTAGGCCATACCTCAGTGGGCAGTCATTGGTTCTTGGCTATAGGCACAGAGAAACAGCTCGTCCCTTCCAAGCCATGGAAAATGATCCCAGCAACTTAAAAGTGATGGTCTCCTTGCCTCCAGAAGGCAGCATGATATAGTGGTTAGAGCAGCTCCTGCTGATAGACTCCCTCCAGCCTTTTCTTCGTGCTTGTTGAGAAATGTGCAGTGGAACATTATTTGCAAACACCTCCTTCGTCTCCCCCTGCCCGAATCCACTATACACAAAGCAGAGACAAAAGCAGGTGCCACAACTCATGCTCATGCCTGGACTTATGGCCAAAGAAAACTCCCAAAAATAAGCTTTTGACCAGTGAGATTTGACAAGTATAATTTTATAATTTTAAGTGAGAGATTTGTGCACTTGAACCTCACATCAACCACTGATAAAACTTGAGCTTTTGTATCACTATAACCCCTCTGACAGTTGCTCCATCATAAGACAGCTCCAACTTACTGCCACCTCCCTGTGCACCAGATGGGACCCAGCCATTATCCCCACTCTGGCACTGCCTCACTATCAGTCAAAGATACACAACAGATTCATTATATTATGGCTTTTAGGATGTGTACTAATTAGGTGTCTTCAAAATACTATCTATGCTTCTTCATACTTCCATTTTTGCTGCCTTGAGGGTATAACGTATGTCCAAATCCATTTCTGCAAGAAGGATTCATAATGTCTGAGAAAAAAACCCTGACATTAAATAATACCATTAATAGTAAATTGCAAACTGATAACAAAAAAGTGATTATAAATAATGTCTAATAATGTAGATGTTTATCTATTGTGCATTGCCATTACTTTGTTGACATCAGTAGGAGTGCACCATTTTTCACAGCTTGGAATTTGTCTCACAAATTCTATAAAAGGTGTTAGAAGTTCAAGGTAACATTATAATCAGACAGAAAAGCAAAGATACAAGACAGGGAGTACCTTTCACAAAAAGGAATCCTGCTGCCTTCAAAAGCAGTGGTGAGAATCCTTGACCTAGTGGTACATCAGAGGCTCCTTTTTTAGACACTTACTCACGCATACGTTTTCTTGCAGTAAAAAAAAAAAATAAACGAATCAGTTTATGGATCCATTGGCTTCATGAAAATATCCGGGACAGGGAGAAGAGGAGAACAAATGTAGCAGAAACTGTGATACAAACAGGAGTAAGAAATGGTCGTGGTCTCAACGTGTCAATGACCAAAACAGAGAAAGCAAACGGATAAAGAGACGTAGTGGGACATGAGGAGGCTGAGGCATAGGGTGACTAAACTGCCTTGCTTCCAGCAGGCAGACCATGACATTGAACTGCAGTTCAGTGTTTAATGCACTCTGGGATTTTGCAAAACTTGTGCTTCAGTGTTGGCCATGGCTTTGTCACTGTAGCAGGGCACAGAGAAAGCCACAGACTGCCCTGGAGGCATCAATAATCCAAAGCAACACACCGGGAGTGGGTTTTCTGACAGGCTTCTCACAGAGGGTTTTCAGGCTCCCTTCAGGCACTGAGCAACTTTTGCAGGAAGGAAAATCCTGAAATTTTCACACACATTAGCATAACTCACACACATTAGCATCAGTCACAGACATTCTGCCAGCCTTCCCTTCTGTGACATTACCACAAAGAGTCACAACCTGTGCAGTTCTTCACCTTTAATAAACTTAAAATTTATGCTGTAAACACTGCTGTAAGACCCCAGGATGTTTCAGGTGAGTTGAGGAAGTTCAATATTTTGCTATCCCTGCTAGGGACTCCGAGTCCTGTTATTTAAAACTCTCGTGACTGACACTATTCAGAGCGACAGAAAAACTAATTAGTCTGAGGTAACTTGGGAGTCTTTCTGCTGAATTCAGAAGGCTTTGGGATCAATCAGCTGTGCTTTGTGCTGCCAGGTATGAGACACTTGCCCTGGGCTGCTGTGACAGACTATTTCAGCACCACTTATGAGTCATAGCATTAAATTTCCTCTCCTTTTAATGGTGCATAGGTTCATTTGACAGCCATTTCTCATTGTTTTTCTGCACCAAATGCTTTGGCAGGCCCTTTTGAGAAGACAGCTGTCCAAAATACACATTTTAAAGCCAAGCTCCATGAAATCCTCAAATATTAATAGTTGGCTCCTACCTGAAAAATTGAACTCTCATGTCCTGAGACCTCTCAAACTATATAGCCGTGACCAGCACTCTTCCCACTCCCTTTCAGATGGCAGTTCCAAGTCACATTAATTAAATAATTTCCTGGTTGTCCCTGGAGAGAAATGGGTCATAGATTATTACTACTCCTCAATTAAAAATGTGTAAACTGAGGCATAGAAACATCAAGGGAACTCCTTAGCAAGGTCAAGATTAAACAGCTAACTTCTAGACCAGCAGCTCTTCAAAGAAAAGAGGTAAAATCAACGATTGCAGCTAAAAATCTGATCAAGCAACTGAACACTTCAGACCCCGAGCAGGATAAGATGAGGGTCACATCACCTATATCACAGCATTTGTGAGGAAAGTTTATGAAAAATTATTTGGAAAAAACTCTGATTGTTGATTCCCAGAAGGAGAATACGAGGATTCAATTGTCCCAGGCACTATGAAATCAATCTTTTGAGAAACAGTTCAAAATTGAAAAGTGGACATCATAAGAACTTGAGAGCAAAATGGGAGAAGCCAGGTGCAGTACCAAGAATTTTAACTTTCCTCCAAATTTAAGAGTGCCTGGAGCCTCTCCTTTTAAAATTAAAATCAAGATAATAGTAATCTGTAAGAGTGATTAAATTTCTCTTTCTGCACTAGTATCATCTTCAAGAGCAGTACTACCTTGGCAGTGCTGGAGTCAAGGATAAGAGGAGTTGTCTAAAAGTGATGTTCATTTTAAATACAATGACTGACTGATTCTAAATTGACTTTATGTTATGGCATGTCCAGAGAACCTTTTCTTCCATTCATTCACGTCAAGACATAGGTCAGCTCATCTTTTATCCAGGTATGGGGGTTTCTAGACCATCTAAATGAAGGTTTGGGAGAGGTGAGACTCGTGTACCTGCTTCTAAACGACAAAGAATGGGGCTACAGTCAAAACACGAGCTTGGAATCACTACTAATCCAGTCGTGATTCTGAGTAGAAATCAGACCATTGCCTTTGACTAGTTATGATTAAAGCCTGATGTGCTCTGAGAAGCAGCCAGCTCCTTACTAGACAGCTTTTTCTTCCTCCTTTCCTTCTTATTTTTTTGCTGAAAGATGGAGACAACTGAAAGGAAAACTTTTGAAAAACAGACATCAATGAGAAAAAAACCAACAGAGCATGAACATATAGAAAGCAAGATGTCAAAATGCAATAAGATCAAAGAAGAAAAGTGTCAGGCAGGTAACCTTTATTGTGAGTGTTAATCCAGCAAACCCTCCTTTTCCAAGAGATTTTGTCCAGTTGAGATGTGTAGGTTTAGGGAGAATTAGGTTTCTGCATTTACTAGCCTTGTCACAAAATACATTTTAATGGTTCACTGAGAAAGGGGAAAGACATTTTTGGTCTCCAGACACACTTGGACAATCCAGTATGAACAGTTTCATAGAGTTGCCTTGCAGAGCTAATACTGCAGCTCCTTTTAATTTAATGCCACAATCTCTACTGCTGAGCAGTCTGATTCCTCATAATCAAGGATTGTTCTATCTTTATAAGTCATATGACATGATATAATTTTTATTTTATAGAAAAGGAGCAATTGGCCAGATACAAATCATAGATAAATCACTAAGATACGAATTGAAAACTTGAACTCTTTATTGCACACTTTAAAAAAACAACTTCCATTTCTCCAAAAAGAGAATTTAAAACTAAAACATTACCCAAAGTTACTCAAGGATGTATTATAGAATCACAGAGTAGTTTGGGATGGAGGGGACCTTAAAGATTATCTCATTCTAACAGCCCAGCATGAACACCTTCCACTACAGCAGGTTGCTCAGAACCACATCCAGTCTGCCCTGAACTCTTCAGAGCTGGTGTGTCCACGCTTGGAATGAAATTACTGAATTGCCGAATACTTAAGTAATTACATCATCTCCACTATTGCAATGCAAACTAAGTATCCCAGAGTGATGAAAACTGCTGATATTCTGGAAAAATGGGGCAACTAACAGTAACTGCTGGATACAGGGAAAGTGCATGGAATTATAGCTTAATTGCATATGTATGAAATTTAGGTACCTTAGTGATAGTTCAGCTTAATGCATTCCAAACAGAAGGAAAAGAGTTCGAACCACCAAAGCATTCAGTCTTCAAAATAAGTTACAAAGCATGGGTGTGTACACTGGACTTATCCAAAACCTGGATGGCAGGAGAAAGGGAAGATGGGAAATCTCTGCAGTTGCAGAGCTCCATCAGGGGTGCTAAAAGCACATGCACCTTTGAAGGTCTTCTATTCTGATCAGAAAAGTTTACTGTCTGAATGGTTGTTCAAATTCAAATAAATTAATAGTGTTTTGCATGAAGGAGACAGGTTATAAGCGATCAGACACCTCACTTTCACTTCATTCTTGTAATAAGATCATAGTAAATGAGAATTTTTGGTATTTTTGGAAGGGATAAGTGAGCCATGTTATTGGTTATTTACCAACAAGTCCTCCCAAGTGTGCCAGTTAGCACAGAGAAAAAATACAATTTAGTTTCAAAAATTAGGCATCAAAAGTAAGAGGCGTCATCACCATCTAAGCTCAGAAACTGGGTAGGAATATAATCTTTACAGTAAAAAAATTAGCAATCATTACATTAAAACTAAGCACTCTATCAGGAGACAGGTAAGTATACACACAGAATTACACACAGAATTAACAAAGTTGGAAAAGACCATAGAGATCGTCAAGTCGAACCTTTTACCTAACTTCACCATCTATCCAACACCAATCCATCATTTCAACCATCTAGACCATCTAAAACATCTAAACCACGTCACTAAGTTCATCATCCAACCTATCCTTAAACACATCCAGGGACAGTGACTCCACCACCTCCCTGGGAAGCCCATTCCAATGGGAAATCACTCTCTCTGTGAAAAAGTTTCTCCTGATATCCAACCTAAACCTCTCCTGATGCAGCCTAAGACTGTGTCCTCTTGTCCTGTCACTGGGAGCCTGAGAGAAGAGACTGACCCTCAGTAGATAAAAGTAAGAGAAGGCTCTTGAGAAGTTGTCTTTGGTCATTATCGTTCTAAGCAGGACTGGTATGGATGTACTGCCATAGAGTAAATCTAAGTGCTACCTGATGATCATTCACTATCTTTGAGATGAACATTTCCTACTTTAAAGCCAGACATCCACTCCAGCTCAAAGTCATTGTCTTGATCAAATCCTCTGCAATCAAAAGAAATAAGCATCTGCAAATAATTTTTACACCAGGATACTAGTTTTAGAATCACAGAATGGTTTTGAGTTGGAAGAGGCCTCACGGGTCAACTGGTTCCAACTCTCTGCCAAAGGCAGGGATACCTTCCACTATCCCAGGTTGCTCAAAGCACCAACAAATCTGGCCTTGAACACTTCCAGGGATGGGGCATCCACAGCTTCTCTGGGCAACCTGTTCCAGTGTCTCACCACCCTCATAGTAAAGAACTTCTCCCTTATATGTAATCTAAACATACTCTCCACTATCAATTTATCAGCCTTCCTTACCCCAGACATGTATTCAGGATTAGTGAAGCACCATTTCCCCTTTGATACTCAGCCTATGGCACTTAGTTTCAAAACTGGCTCTTGGCTCTTGGATGACTAACACTAAGTTAATTAAATCAATTTTACCTGTGGATGGGTTGGGGTTCAATCGTAACCTTTGTCACATACTTTATAGTGTTCTAAAAAATCTTCTTTTCTCAGACCTCTGCTCTAGGAGAGGGATATTTTGTCTTGTCTATTTACTGAACAAATTTTTTTTTCCCTTTCAAAAAGAACCTTTCTTGATAACTTCACTGATACACTTGGAAATCCTGTCTTATCATGGGCAATAGACAGGTGCATTAACCTTAACCAATTAAAAGAGTAGGAAATGTCTTTAAAACACTGTAAGCAGGTGGATACCATTTTCCTCTCCAGCCTTTAATTTCTAAGCACTGCCTTAAAAAGATTCTTGGCATCTTTTCCTTTTGTCATTTCCATTTTCAAGGAAAATTCTGAAAGGAAGGGAAAATGCGGCATTTGTAAGCTAAAATAAATTAGTGTAGAAAGTGTTTGCATTGGGTTTCTTAATGTTCATTCGACAATGTAAAGATTTATGATTTAAATAAAATGAAATAAAATTTAAAAAAGAAAGAAAGAAAAAGTAAAACCCCTGAAGTCGCACTTTTATAGATTTGCATATTGTTTTTTTGGAGGAGGATTCACATCAGGCAACAAAGGCTGAATAAATCATTAGGTACAGACAGAGAAACTCCTTAAAAGAAATGATTTGCAACAGATACACTGTAAAACATTACCCACGGCAAATGTTGGATCAGCATTATATATAGAGCTGCCACTTATGAATTTTATGGGCTTCTTGGGAGGTTGCTCACGAATAGTAGTGTGGTCTCTCCAGCACAGGGCTACGAATCAGGAGATCTGGACTCTATTTTCAGCTAAGTCAATGCCCTTACAATGTCAGCTAAATAAATTACTCCATTTCTATGTCTGCCCTTGCAAAACTGAAGGTGAGCTATTCATACACATGAATTCTGAGTCTTATTTAGGAATGTGCTACAAGATCTTCAGAAGAAAGTTGCCATACAAATGCAAAATGCAGTTTTTATTGAGGATTTTGAATTATTTCCAAGACGGCGGAAGTTGGAAACATTTTAGGATTTTGTGTATTACATAGAAAGATTCAGTCCAATTTTACTGGGCTCAAAATGACAATTATTTGTGTGAAACAATCTATCAGAATGTATAAAGTCCATGGACTGGTTTGTAAGCAGATTTTATGGGTGGCATGTATTCCTTGGGTTAATCTTTTTCTCTTCAGCGCTATGGAAACCAGAAGGAAGAAACTTATTCCAGTCCTATACTTCTCTTCCCCTTTCTACTTGTTTTTATTTTCAATGAGAGCTTTAAAGAAAAAAAAAATAAATCCTGAGGACATTTCAGCCCTTGACTGCCCATAATTTCTCATCCACCCAGACTGGAATGATGAAGGAACCCGCAAGATTGCTACCTGAGGAGTTACCTCGGGAAGTCTAAGCAAATCGGACATTATTTTTATGAGACTGGTTTTATTTTTGTAGCAATCATCTCTGAAAGGTCTGTAGCAACATTAAAAGAGATTGGAATCCCTTTTCATGTTGGGAGAACACTATTATTTGAAACCTTTCACCACTTATATATGTGAGTTAGGTCAGATATTTCCTCTAGCTCGAAAAACTGAGTTTAGCTCAGAAATCTGCTTCTGCTTCTAGCTAGGAACCATTATTAGATTATTTTCTTAATTATAGGATTTTTGAAGAGGCAATTTTATTTTACAAATGTGAGGCTGTTTTCCTCTTTAATTAACTTTTAACTTTATTGCCCACAGTTCTTAATCAAAGATTACAGGATGAAAGAGTGTCCAAGCCAAAGTCTAACTGTTTTGTACATTTGTGCATAGATTGTACATTTTATGTGTCATGTTTTCCTAATTCTAATGAAGCATCTGTGTAAGATAGACCCTTAAATGCCTTCTGCTGTTACACGTATTAGCAACACATTGTCCATGGCAGGGAGGTTGGAACTGGATGATCTTTAAGGTTCCTTCAAACCCAAGCCACTTTATGAGTCGTTTGCTCCATGACTATTCATGCTGAAGAAAGTAGGTCACACAGTCTGAGGCTGTGGGGGTCACAGTGCCAAAAAAAGGGGTAGAAATAGGTGATCCAAATTCACCATCTCACAATCAGAGGAGACCAAAACTAACTCTCACAGCTGTAAATAATCTGCAATACTTTGGGGATAGTCATTAGAGGGGACCAGCTAATTCCCTCATTGCTGTCAGACAATGTGGACCTCAAACATAAGCCCAGTACTTCTGGGTTTTTCTTCATTAAAAATGCCTCAGTGTTTCTTTAGCTAGAATATTTCTGTACAAATGAGATACACAAGGCTTGGTATGGTTCCAATGCAACAATATTAAGTTGGGAGACGCTTCTGTAGCAGGAGGAGTTTGAACATCTCCTTTATGACAACTGCATAGCTGAATGCTGTCAGCACAATACACAAATCTTTTGTAGCTCCATATGTCCAAGCACTAAAACATGCCCTTGCCCTTATGTTCTTATGTAGGTCAAATCTTTGTCTTGCCATCGTTGACAACAGCTCTTTAAACCAAAGACAAATGGTCTCTCTGCGATCAGTGTTATTACAATGAATTTCGGGAGAAATTATAATAATGGAGCACTTAAAAGTAAAGAGCCAGCACTTGAGCTAGCTGGTTATTAATTATAAATGCCAATTTCTATCAGGAATTCCTTTTTATGTAAAACCAGTCTGTTCTGAGGACTATTTTAGTGTTAATTAAAGAGAAGTGAAGTGTTATCCTATGACGAGCATTCATTACAAGGTCTGCTGACCCCTTGTGCTGTTTCCTGGGGGTGCACTGTTGGAGCCCCTGGTATTAGCAAATGCATTTAAGACACGGATGTTTTGTCCCAAGTACCACTGAGGATCGGTAAGGATGACACCTATAAAAGCTTCTTGTTCCAGCAAAAGCATCTATAACTGTTCATCTGTAGCACAGGAAAAAAGACACTTCTGAGTTAGTAGAGGCCACCAAGATGATGGGGGGTCTGGAACATCTCTCTTATGAGGAGACATTGTGAGAGCTGGACCTGTTTAGTCTAAAGAAGAGAAGGCTAAAGGAGATCTCATCAATGCATACGAATATTTCCAAGGCAGGTGTTAGAGGATGGTGCCATACTCTTTTAAATGGCAGCCAGTGACAGGACAAGGAGTAATGGCCATAAAATAAAACACAAGAAGTTCCACCTCAACATAAGGAAGAAGTTTTTTCCATTGAGGGTGGAAGAGCACTGGAACAAGTGTTGAAGGAAGTTATGGAGTCTCTCTCTCTCTCTCTCTCTCTGGTGATATTTCAAATCCACTCAGCTCTATTCCTGTGTCACCTACTCCAGGTGACCCTGCCTTGGCAGGGGGTTGGACTGGATGATCTTCAGAGATCCTTTTCAACTCTAATTATTCCGTGATTCTGTGACAATAAGGTTCCTGTTTTCAGCAAATATATAAAAAGTAACATTTATTGAAAATCCAGCGGGAAAAAAAATCAATGTTTTATGTTTTCACAGTACATCCATGAGCCAGGAAGCAGGGAGATAGTTGAAATATATCCAAAAGAGCCTTCTTTGAACAATCTCTAAGTCAGAGAAGTTGACAGTGGCATTGGAGGTCACAGATGTCCCCAGTGTGTTTGTCCATGTCTGTGGAGTCCCTGAGCACTCTTTCTCCATACACTCACCAAGAAAGCCCAGCCAGCAGAGACTGTGGGCCAAGCTACAGCAGAAATTCACAGTTCTTTCCAGGTCACTCCTGGGAAGATTGTTTTTTGTCTTGCAGGACATGGGATCACCAAAGATCCCCTGCAGCCCCGACCATTTCTGTGATTCTGTGATTCTGTCATTCAGTGAAAGGTGATGCTTGTTACTGATGCCTTCACAACCTGGTGTAGGATTGTAGGTTTTCATCAACTCCTGTACTCATTCCAAAGGTAAGTTCGATTGATTCAGATGCAATAAGAAGGATGAATTTTAAAACCACCCCCATTTTATGAATAGAAATACAACAGTCAGTAAACTCTATTTTGCTGCAAATAGGGACTAATAAAATCCATCAGAACCATCAGAATGAATCAGAGTGATCTCTCATTTTGTGAAGGACTCTTTTTTGGTCACTGTCATTTCACTTGAAGGTGTAAAAAGACATTTAAAAGTGCCCTAATTATGATAACTGGCCTACAATAAAGCCTTTTAAAGTTCCTGTGGCTTATAAATCTAGTTGTTTCCAAAAGGTTTCTTCTCTTCTTTATAAATGTAATCAGGTACTTACATTAACTACAGGAAAAAGAGCATTTACTCCAAAAATGTTGTCTACATCCAGAGCCATGAGATTGGAATATAACCTTTCCCAGTTCCTGAATTCACCTAAGTATCCCTTTAATTTTTAAATGCATAAGAATGAGCCTCATTTCTTTGCTGACTGCTGCCCTTATGCCTCCTTTTCTACCATTAGTGAACTAAAAGTTTGGAGAATGTAATTGTAAAAATCATGCTTTAATGTAAAAGGCTCTAGAGACAAATGTCAGATTTTATTTCCGCTGCAGCCGATAATGGTGCTTGATAGAACCATTTATAATTTCTTAAGAGGGAGAAATAATTCTCTTTAACTGATTTATTCATACAAAGCCATTTACTCTTTCCCTGTATGCAGTGGTTCAAACTGAGTTATGTTCCCTAATTGGCTATTGATATGTGTGGGGCAATTTTAATGATGCCCACCCACATCCTCTTTTATAACCAGTGATCACAGAATGGGCCTGAAACCTTCGATAAACCAGCTGGAGACCTGCTGATATCTACTCTCACACACCACCCCAACCTCTTAAAAAAAGTCATTCTGTACAAAAGAGCTATAAAACATACAGAGGAGTTGAAGGCAGTATTTCTTCTTAATCCTACTGGGATATGTTCTGCTTTGGAGCACTGAGGGCTTTCAAAACCTACTTGGTGCTGACCTCTTGATTGCTGGTTCACCCTTCCTAATGAAACCACTGCCTCTAGTGTCCTGGCTGAGAAGACCTTTGCCAGGCAAAATAACCCATGGCTCCAGGTCTGAAAGGAGGAAAGAGGTACACTTTGACATCTTCCTTTTATAAATAAGCAAAAAGCACGGCAGGGAGGCTTTAAAAATAACCACCCTGTAAGAGAAAGGGAGATGAATGCTGGAGATGAAATTTTGACCCCGCTGAAGTCAATGGAAATTTTCTGACTGATTTCAGCTGGGCCAAGGCTTCATCCAAAGCACTGATCCAGTTTGATGGGCTCACAATAGCTACACAAAGATGGAAAGGGCCTTTGAAATCCTATCTAGTGCTCCAAGGTGGCTGGGAAATCATCGGGGCTAGAAATCAGGGGTAATGTCACAGCAGTGTCAAGTATTTCAGTATCTCTAGAGTTGTTAGAATTCCTGCTTAACTTGTCACCTGAAACAATAACAAACATTTTCTGTAGGATAGTTTATATGTTTACATGCCTGTAATTTCATGCAGCTTTTATTAATTTATTATTTTTTGGTGCTGTGAGTGTTTTTCTGTTGTGTTTTACCAAGGCATTGATCCATAAAACAAGCAGAGATTTTTCTTTGTCACAGACTAGTCATAAAACATGTCACCACCCTCAAAATTTGCAAATATTGTGGATTTCTTGAAATAGTGCACTCGACGGTAACCAGTGTCACTGCCTCTTGAAAAGGGTGATCAGAGTAAATGTGAAAACTAACTATTTTTTTAAGGTAATGCAGATATTCCTGCTGATAGTTATCAGTTGATCTTCAATGGGCGTGTGCTGATTTATATTAGCTGGTGATACTACTGTTGTAATTGATCTGTGTTTTTATAAATGTTAAAATGCTTTTATTGCTTGCTTCACTGTTTTACTTCATGCACATAACTGCCACAAATGTAATACACAATTATTCTCACCTGAGAAGCTATTCCCACACATTCCTGTATTTCATACCTACTTGTTCCTTCAAATGACTCCTTTCTCTGTGTTTTATGGGAAGATATTGCCCTTCCCTGACTTTCTGTATAGCCCACTGGTTCTTTCTTATTAAACTTAGTGATCCTCAGACAGGGTTTGCACCAGTACAATATTTAACTTTAATGGAAATTCGGCAACAAATTCCCAGAAGGATCTTTGAAAATTTATCCTTTGGCATTATAATTACTTTCAGCTCTTCATTCTCCCCCAAGTTCTTTTGTTTAAAGTTCGTCTTGGCTTCCACGGCAACTCAATCTCTGTGTGTGCTTCAAGGTAATGCACACAGCTCGTCACTTGCATTTTGATTTTCCAGATATTTTTTTATAGCTTTCCTCCAGAAAGTTGTACGTCTGGAAAGGAAAAATACTTTTACAATAGGTTGTCATCATTTCTGATGCTTTGAAATAAGATAGAATATATATATTTTTTTTTTAAAGCAGCAAACAGGTGAGAGGAAAGGAAAAAGGAAGTTGCTGTGAGAGAATTCAATTAAAAGTTTTATTAATATAGGAATATTCCTGTGTGCACATACATATTCCTATACATAACTTCTCTGCCAAACAATCTTAACAACTCACCATTCACACTACAACTCACATGTGCTCTGCCTGTATTCCAGAGGAAGGGATTGTGGATTTTATTAATGATGCTGTGTCAAACAAGGCTGGATGCTTGCACATTTTACAGGCCTGGCTTCCACTTCCACAATTGCAGTTAATTAGCAACTAATTACATACCCTGTACCCGTGGCATTGGAAGACTACAGATGTACTTTCCACAATATCATTGAATCCCTTGTAATCAAATTTCACCCAGGTCATTAGCACACTTCTGATCAAGGTTGTAGGCTGGGGTTTGGCTGGGGAGGTTCTTCCACCTGAACTCCAGACAGCCTCCAAACTTATGATGGACATCAAGTATTGTATTGCTATTTCTTCCATTGTTATATCCCAACTACTGGGATTTGCACCTATAGAAATAACACAAGTGATAGTTGGGGAAATGGTGTATCAGGGATGTTTTCTCGAGAATGCTTGAAATAAGTCCATACCTGCATCCTTGGCAATGCAGGTTTGTGTTGGAAGAGACATTAAAGACCATCTCATTCCCTGCCATTGGCAGAGACACCTTTCTCCACCTGTACGTGACTTCAGCTGATCTATTTTTTGCCTTTGTTTAACAGATAAGGACTCTGCATTTCCCTGGTGAAGAGCATTGGTAGGATGGTTGAGGTTTTAATTCATGAATAAATAGTCAGATACTACAGCTTCCACTGTGGGAAAAGGCTGAGAGAACTGGGGCTGTTCAGCCTGGAGAAGAGCAGGGTCCAGAGGGAGATTAAAGTAGCCTTTAGTACATAAAGGAGCTACAAGAAAGATCACGAGGGACTCTATCAGACAGAGTAGAGAGGACGAGGTTTAATTGTTTTAAACTGAATGAGGGGATATTTATGATTCAACTTTAGAAAGAAATTTTTCCCTGTGAGGGTGCTGCAGGATGCCCAGAGAAGCTGTGGCTGCTCCATCCCTGGAGATGTTCAAGGCCAGACTGAATGGGGCTTGGAGCAACGTGGGGTAGTGGAAGGTGTCCCTGCCCATATCAGGGGGTGTAACAAGATGGTCTTTCAGGTCCCTTCCAGCTCAAACCATTCTCTAATTCTCTGATCTGTGATGTTTCAGCACTGAAGTAAAAGTGTTTTGGGGCCTCAGCTTTTATTTTCCCAGTGCTGATCTGGGCTGGACCTGGAATGCTGCAAGGGTCAAAGGCAGCTTATACAGGCAAAGATCCAGACTCACACTGCCTTGCCAGCCTCCAGTTATCTAGAAAATAGGACTATGCTGAAATTGTTTAGTTTAGGGCTACACTCAGAAACTGCTTGCAGATATCTGTAGACTGCAAATGTGGAGGGCAGAAGTAAGACAATGCAGAGTGGTGACACATAATTAATCCTAATATAAGTGTAAGTGGATATCAGGAAAGGATGTATATGTAACACACTGAAGTCTGTAAATGCTCCTTTTTAATATGGTTATAGAAATTCTATTATTTACCTTGAGAAGCAAAGCACTACATTTTTTAATTACCCATTAAGTGTTGCTTGTCAAGATTATTTACTATGAGAACTGGAAAGTGGCTGCAACTCAAACTGAATTCTATGGCTTATTGGTTTATTTAAAAAAATACAAAACCAACCAACCAAAATAAAATCAAAAAAAAAAGCTCCCCCCCCCCCCAAAAAAAAAACCCCTGACCAATAACACACCCAAAACAAAACAAACAAAAAACAAACAAAACACCCCCAAAACAAAAAAAAGGCAACAAGAAACAACAAAAAATACAAACAAGAAAACCCCAGCAATACAAAAAACTAGAGGTATGAAATGAGAACTAATAGACCTATAAGTATTGAAAGATTTCTGATACTTCTGATAATTTTCCCAGGTAAAAATATCTAATATATAAATGATTAGAGAGTTTAAAAAAGATAATTACTCTGTAAATAACTTCTGGAGAAGGGGGAAATGTTAAAGAAATACTGAAGACTTTCATTTACTACACAGCTGCTAAACCTTGCACAGCCAACCATTTCTTAAATTAACTCAGCAGAAACTTTGCTGAGTTCCTGGTAAGAACATAAACATCAGCTAAGAAATAAGAACAATACTCTGAAATTCATGAATAAGCTATAACTTGTTGTTGTGAAATGCAAGGTAAAGTCAGGTTTGGAAAATGACTTTTTTAGTTCTGAAAATAAACAGAATTGGAAAAAAATTATACTGTGCATGTTGTTAGAGGAAAGGAAAAAAACCCCAAAACAATAAACCAAACAAAAAATCCAAACCACGCCATAGGTGTGTTTACCTTTGCAAATGAAAATTGAAAGAAGGAAATGGAAAAAGGCAGAAGTCGTCATAATTAGAAAAGAAATTCAAATTTTTTGTGTCTCATGAATTTCATTACAAGGTACTTAGGCTGAAAAGTGAGGTAACTGCAGATTTCTTTGTGGACATTTGTGAAAACCTGTGAAATGCAAATGAGTTCCCAGACATCTGGCAGCATAAAATCTGAATATTTATCTTTTAAACTCAGAGAGAAGAGAAATCCACTCTGGACCAGTCAGCTTAAGTTCCGTTCCTGAAACAATACAGGAACAAACAAGAAAACAAACTATCTGTAAGCACTTAGAAGATGACAAAAGGATGAAGCCAAAATAGATTTGTCAATACAAAATTGTGCCAAGCACTCTAAAATCATGCTATGACAGTGTAAAAGCCTCACAGATATAGAAAAGCGATAGACATCTTGTACATTAGATTTAGAAAAGTGTTTGATACTATTTCTCATGGTATTTTTATTGGAAATACAATCTAAACAGAGGTAATGTGATGTAGGTGCATAACTGGAAGAAATACCTGTTCATAGTGTGATTATCAGATGATTGTCACAGGAATTCCTCACTGAACAGCCAGGAACTTGCCAGTTTTCAGACTAAAGTGAGTTAGAATATAAAGTAAAAGATGGGAGATATGTTTCTCTGATTTGAAGATGCCACTATGCTGGGTGGGGTTTCCAGGAGGATGGTGGAAGACATGATTAGCATGAACTCAACAAAATTATCTTGGCAAACTGGAGTGATAGTCTCAAAAAAAAAAACAAAAACATTGAAATGCAGCAAAAGCAAATGCATATTTTTATCCTTAACTGTGAATAACCTTTTTTTTTTTTTTTTTTTTTTTTTCTTTACATATAGCTGAGAAATGTAGACTAGACAGTCACTCTTTACCAAAAGATCTGGATTATTTCTGGTTCACAAGCTGGAAAGGAGTTTAGCACAGTTAAAAGACAAACACTGTGGGGAAGTTGTTCAAGAAGCATGAAATGCTATGTGTTTCACGTGTCAAATGTTTCTCAAAAGATACGTGAAACAATCCTTCAGTTTTGGCCATAACTGGCAGAAATAATGTGCTTTCCTCCCAGATATTAAACCATTTATACTCTATGCACAGAAGTTTTCATGTTCACATGGTTCCTCTTTCTGTTCCCTTCAAAAGATCACTGGATCACACAGCTGAGGAGCATGGAGAGCACATCATGTCAGCCTAAAATAGGTCCTTACTCTGATCAGCTGAAGGATGGTCTTGGCTCTATCAGCCATCGGAGGTAGAACTCCAATGACTGTCATGGAAGCCAAGGGTTCTTTTGGAATTGTGCTTCCAAGCTTCAGAATGGCCAAACCCATCATCCACATCAGCCATGGATTTGACAAGGTGGCTCAAATTCTGGGATTCTATAAGGGAGATTTATTTTAGACATCTGAGTTCCAGCTCAGTGAAACTTGTAAGGCATTTATCACCCCTCACACCATCTGACACTTCTTAAGGTGTTGTGCCTGGCCTTCTCCTCCTTTACAGAAGATTGTGAGTCTTCTGTGCCTCCTCTGTCATATCTGTCAGCCCTCGTGCATATTTTGGACACTTCAGGGTATCTCAAACAGTGCTAAATGCCTGTACTGTGCTAACTGAGTTGACATACCCTGACAGTTAAATTTTAGTAAGCCCTTGGGAAAAAAAAAAAAAAAAAAGTCTTATGTGAAAGATGAAGGTGCATGGAAGGTTTCACAGAGATGACACACGGATTTCATAGCTGGGTGTTCCTAGAGAACTGCTTAGGCAGACATTTGGTTGGATCTTTTTAGGTGCAGCAGAGTTTATGCTGCCTTGAGGCTGAAAGAAGGGCTAGTTGACAAGGTTTCTCCCAGCCTTACTCTGTTTCTGTGTGCTGGAGACATAAAATGCTTCCTCTCTCGTTCTGGAGATGAGCTACAGAATGTCTGATTGTTCACTTACCAGCTGAAATGTAGCGTAAGCTGACTGATTGCAAAATCTGTGCTGTGCCATTCATACTTGTTCTTTTTTGTTTTCTCCTCAGTAGTGTCTCATTGTGTGAGTCTCTATTTGGGTTGTCTGAGGATGTGTGAACTCTTAAAAAAAGGCAATGAGTAGTTGTGTACACTTTGTCTGTCATATCTGATTATTACTTCCCAGCTCTGTGGCTCCTACTCTGTCTGTCTGCATGCCTGTAGAAAAATCTCTCATCTTCTTGGTCTACCGAGCTTAATCTATTTTTCAATTCCTACAAAATAATTCAATTCCTATCAAAATAATTTTTAAAATCTACCTCATTGTGGCATCGCCCCTTTCACTAAAAATAAATTCTCTGTGCTCAAGGCTTGCCAAGACACACCTGGAGACTGTGACTGTTGAAACTAGAAAAGTGCAGGCCACCAAGATGATCACAGGACTGGAGCACCTGTGCTATGGAGACAGACTGAGAGAGTTGGGGTTGTTTAGGATGGAGGAGAGAAGGTTCCAGTGAGACCTTAAGACCTCTTCTCATGCCAAAAGTGGTTACAGGAGAGCTGGAGAGGGGCTTTTGGCAAGGGCATGGAGTGACAGGACAAGGGGGAATGGCTTTATAGTGAATGAAGATAGAGTTCAATTAGATATTAAATTAGGAGGAAATTCTTCCCTGGGAGGGAGGTGAGGCCCTGGCACCCAGAGAAGCTGTGGCTGCCCCATCCCAGGAGGTGTTCAAGGCCAGGTCGGGTGGAGATCTGAGCAATGTGGGATAGTGGAAGGTATCCCTGCGCTTGGCAGGGGACTGGAACTGGCTGAGTTTTAAGGTCCCTTCACACCCAGAACATTCTGTAATACTGAGAGGTGGACATCTGCTCTATTTCCCTGTTACAAGGAATTTTTCCACCCTTCTGCTACTTTTTACACTCCTTTGACACTCTTTGAATAAGAGGGATGTTATGAACACCCAAACTCTATTTGTTTACGGTCTCATCTTTCATGAAGCCTGACATGATCTATAATTGACTCCAGTCACATGGAAATATGACAGTAATTCCTCTAAACAAGAAATCTGGTTTTTACAAGAGTTGCAGTTTACAGATGCCTAATGAGGCAGTTTCTTTGCTCCAACTGAAGAATTTTGAAGATTTCTGCGTTCAAAAAATCCTAAAACAACTTTTTACTAAAGCTCTAATTACAAAGCAGGTTGAAAACATTTAAATTCTTATCTGAGATTGTTAAGACACTGATACTGCATTAAAATGGAAACCTCAAAAAATGAAAAATTAAAAAAATGCTAAAAAGATAAATGCTTTGCAGATAATGCTTCAATTAGATCAGTGAAATGACTACTGAGTCATCAAAACTTTTTAACGCTCATGTCAAACCAATATATGCATCATACTAGAAAATGTTATGTTTATTTTATTTTAATTAAATTTTATTTAATTTATTTTACTGTTATACACATTAGGAACTCTGAAACACTTTGTAAACACACAGATTTTTTATCATTTAATTTTTAAAGCAAATACGAGAAATAGAATCATAGAGTCATAGAATATCCTGAGTTGGAAGATCCTCAAAAGGATCATCAAAACTAAGTCCTGGCTCTGCACAGGAAAATCCCAAAAATCATACTATTTGCTGACATGCTGAAAACTTTGAAATTACTCATTTTATGAATCAAATCTTACACCATAGTGAAGTCAATTGCTTGGAAACTCTCTTTTCATATCCCAAAGCAAATGAATCAATAACTTACATTACTGAAAATTTTAAAAGGAGTTAATTTCAATTTTTTTTCAATCTAATTTTGAAATTTATTAGGCTGGAAGGGGCCTCGAGCAACCTGGTCGAGTGGAAGGTATCCCTGTCCACGGCAGGGGGTTGGAACTGGATGAGCTTCAAGGTCCCTTCCAAAGCAAACCACTCTGTGATTCTGTGCTTTCATATATATCATCTTATTTATTGGAATTATTCCTGATATGACCACTAGTCTCAGGAGCTCCATCTACAAATATCACGGCTCCTCCCAAGAGGTGTGGGTTGGTTGGTGAAAGTTTTCATGCTGCAATCTTCTGTAATTTCTGTATCCATGCAATGTACACCCCATCCTTTGAGATGTGTCATATGAGCTGGTTTGTATATTTAATCACATTTGTATATATAGGAAAAAGTTCACAGCAGGTCTGTGGGCAAAATTTCCCTTTGTGGCTGAGCAGTGAAAAACAGGTAAAGTGGTTATTTTTGGAAAGTAAAAGTCCTGGGATTTAAAGATGAATCATTTTTTTTTTCTGCTGACATTTTCCTTTTGAGAGTACCCCAGGTGATGAATCAGAAATTACACACGTGAAACCTTGGCTGAATTGTTGTATCAGACAGGATGAGGGTTGTTGGAAGCAGGTACCACAGAGTCCCTAAATCCCTGATTTCATAGGTAAAAACATCAGTGTTTTAGAAAGTTGTGGGTGCTTTTTACTTGGATGGGCTAAGGCAGTTCCCTTGGTGCATTAATCATGCAGCATGCAAGATTTAGGAGTTCATTTCTGAGTGTTGACTCAGTCCTTTCTTAATTCTCTGAATGTAAAAAATTATGTGGATTGTGGAGGGAGAGGTGGGCACACTCTCCAGTTGAGGTGCTGTGCTATTGACTTAGTCTAATTCCCCTGTTGCACCATCATATTTCACCAGTAAAGGAGAGCAGACAGTTTTAGCTCAAAAAGTAATCTCTGATATCTTTGTTTGCCTTGCATTATATGCATTGCTCATGGAGAATTAATGCATATTGAAATCCGAGCAGTTTCTGGTTTTTCTCTGGAAATACAGAGGTGGTGGCAAAGTAAATGGTGTTCCTCCTTCCCCACAGTGTCCTCCTCCATTCTGTCAGCCCAATTAATTTGCTGCACTAAGAAGTCATGACTATGGTGATAAAAGAATCCTCCCAGGAAACAAGCCAAGATCCATATCACACAAGTGGTAATAACTACACAAAGGGAGAGGGGATCAAACCTGAACCTTTGAAGTTCCCATTGATTTGGTACTGACATCCTCTCTCCCTTTACTCTGGCAATCCAGATCTTTTGGAAGCAGATCAGGTCACTTTGGAGCTGTAAGTCTCACATGTGCCTGAAAGAACTGGAAAAAAAAAAAAAAAAAAAAAAAAAAAAAAAAAAAAAAAAAAAAAAAAAAAAAAAAAAAAAAAAAAAAAAAAAAAAAGAGAGAGACAGAAACTCACAAAATATTAATCAACAGTCAGCCAAATTCTACATCTCCTGAGCCTCCCTCAGTTCTTGGCTCAAGAAGCTTTACTGCTAGAATCATAAAATTAATTATTACTAAGGAATTTCAGTGTAATACTCCAATCTTAATGTTTGAACAAAAAGCCTTTAGTGTTTTGAATGCATATTTAAACCAGCAAAGCATAAATTTTTAAAGTAATATCCACAGTGGATGACAAATGTGCCTTGTTATTGTAATAACTTCAGATCTCTAAATTGAAGATTGTGGTTTGAAGCAATAATACTACTTCACATATGGAGAGGCTTTTCATCTACAAGAAAATAAAGTTGTCTTTCACGGCCCAGTCATACACATACAGGTGTAATTGCTAATACAGGTTTTGATTCAGTGGTCATTGAAGTAAACCGAGGTTATTGGTCCTTCTGCAATGCTGAACATTTGGAGTCCCCAACCAGCAAGCTGTGCTGGGAGCTGCTTGAATAAATTAGTACAAGAAATAATCTGCAAGCAGGCTGGACAAGCAAAGGAATGGAAGCAAACCATCCTTCTCTAACATCTACATAGTGGAGGTATCAAGGTGCTTGATAATAATATGGAATCCCAAAGGTAATTTCATATCTACTTACTGATAGGACTTAGAAAAACTGATATGAATTTTTAAACCCATTCTTGCTTGTTTTCAGGCTGGAATGTCTGGCAGAGAAAATTTTATCGAAGTCCTGCTTGGTGTGTTTCCTGTGCAGTCGATATCAGACTAAGCTGTGTTTTGGGACTTCATCAGTTTTTCGTTTCTTATTCAGCAATTCTACACAAGGTGACCTGCAGCTGAGAGTAATGGAATTCACTTTCCCACACCGCTATGATCCTTTGCCACATAATTTATGTGAGACTTTTTCCATGTCAATAAACCCACCTGGAGACACTGAAAATGTGGACACGTTCCTGTATAATCAGCTTTAGGTGAACTTGCCTTGACAGAGGTGTTGAATTAGATAATCTACAGACCTCTCAAGCCAATCTTAACTATTCTGCAATTCTGTAATTGCTCATCAGTTTGACATTCCAAACGAAATATTGAGTTGTTGATTAAAAAGAAACCCATAAACAAATGCATAAACAAACAAACTCCAACCAACCAATCAAAAATGAAAAAAACCCAACAAAATAAAACAAAAAAACCAAACAACTCACTCCCCCAAACCCTCAAACCCTTGTTCTTTTCATATTTTACTTTAGAGTAAGTTTAAGAAAAATCTGACCTTAAATGTCAAGCAAGCTGTAGGATATTCTTCTTTAATATTGCTTATATTTAACTTTTCATCATCCATAATCTCACTTACCTTCCTTGCTTTTCTGCCAGCATTGATGAAGGGATACTGACTTTAATCTAAAAATATACTACGAACTTTGAGAAGTTGATTGAATGATCATGATCTAATATCAGCAGCATATTAAAGGTATATAAAAGTGGAGTTTGTGTTCTATTAATTTAAAAATGTGATTCTTAGACATTTCAAAAAGAGACCTGCAACACTTTCACACACTAGACTACAGTATGACAAGCAAAGCAACGATAAAGTCATAATGCAATTTTGCTGCATTTTCAGAGCTACATTATTGCTGAAGGTCTGGGTTTAATAGACTGGAGGTAAAACTGTTTGAATGTAGAGCATGAAAACAGCCTAACAGATCATTCACTCTAATGTGTGTGAGAAAAGGAGATGCGATTACTTAAGAAATCATGCTAAAAACACTTCCAAAGCACAACCAACCTGAGCATAACTGCGTAAAATGTTGCCCTTTTAGCTCCACAGAAGCTGCAGTAGAGTTTGAGGTGATGAACAAAGACACAGAAGCCTTGAGGGAGAAGCAGGATGCCATGGTTGGGCAGTCACCATCCCTGGGACCTTTCAAAAAGCGTGTCGATATGGCACTTGGGGACATGGTTTAGTGGTGGACATGATGCTGGGTTGATGGTTGGACTTGATAATCTTAAAAGTCTCCTCCAACCTTAAAGATTCTATAATTCTATGAATACAAAAGAAGTCAAAGGTGAATTACCGCAGTCCGCACATTGATCAGCACTTGTTTTCTGTCATAAAAGGTCCTTAGGGTTCCTGTGTCACTTCTGCACACCCAAACTTGAGCCAAACAAGCACATAGCAGTAGTGTCAGGTTTGAATCCTCAAAAAAAATGACTTAAAACACTGATGAATTCCCCTCATGTGACTCCAGATTTCTACAATGAGGTGTCTGCTTCTGAGATTGCTCCCAAGACTCTTAAAAAAGCTGGTCAACAGAATTTATATTGAAACGAATGTAGGTGCCTATTTGAGGAGATGAATCACATCCTGAAGTCATTGACTACCCAAATGAGCTTCTATTATCTTTGACAGGAACTCAGGGTGATTTTCTCAGATGTGCACTGCAGATACTAACTCCTGAAAATCCTAATTTAGTGTATTTTATGGTCGTACTGATTTCTTATTAAAGCTCTTTCTTCCACTTTGAGCTGTTACAAAACCCATCCAGGTTTCAGACATGAGCTCGCAGCTTCTCCATGCACGAGACATGAATGGGTAATTATTATTTCACAGATATAGGAAAGTTTGGTGTGTAAAATTTATGTTGGAGAAGCCAATGTAGTTACATCCATTTATGCCTGCACCAAGCAAAATATCTCTACGCCTAACATTATTATCCAGTATATGTGTCTTGTGACCAGTGCAGACACCAGGATTACCTTGTAAAATAGCTGTGTATAAAAGGACTCTTTCTGACCAGTCTTTAAGTGAATATTAACTCCCTCTCAGTCATCAGGGGCACAACACTGTAAAATTTATTGGGTTGGAAGTTGCAAGAATAAATTTTTTTTCTTGTGGAGAAGGAGCATAGACTGACAAGGGAGTGAATAAAAGGAATCAGATTTTATGCTGTCCCTCAGTTTATCAGGTCTAGATAAAACTGAACACAACTGTAATTACAGAAAATATTTTTGTGATATTGCATAACTTGAGCATAAGTGGCAAATCAAACCCTCACACATTTGTTCAAACTGCAAATTTATACTAGTTACAACAGAGGTTTTTCCAGGCAACACTTTAAGGTGATTTAGGTATTTTTTATATACATAAATTCTATTTTTATCATCTTCACCCCTAGGTGAAATTAACTCATCTTTCTAGAAGCCCATTATGATAACGTATGTACAGGCTACATTTTCATGACTATAGGCATTCCATTGAAAAATTAATATGTAACATGTTAAAGGAAATATTAAATTCCAGCTTAAATTGCAGTCAGTGAACTACTGTCCAAAAGTTGTCCCTCCCTGCTTGCCTCCTCTCCAAAAAGGAAATATTTACCTGTGTTTATGTTCATTTGGCCCATTATGATCTAGAGGTCTTCTGATGAACACATTGAATCTTCTAATTTGCTTTCCTTTGAATTAATGAAGTAGATATAGTCTCTTTTATCTGACAGTTATTTATAATAAGCACATGTGACTTTACTCACTGTAGTAAAATGACTATGAGGATTTAAAGGGTATATGAATTGTTCTGCACAATGAGTGACTGCAATACCATTTATGAAGAAATTCTCTATTGTGAGGGTGTGGAGACACTGGAGAAGGTTGCCCAGAGAAGCTGTGGCTGTCTCATCCCTGGAAGTGTTCAAGATCAGGTTGGATGAGGTTTGGAGCCTTGGTGATATTGGGTAAATTGTTGGACTCAATGATTTTAGATTTTTAGATCTTCCAACCTTAGTGATTCTGTGGTTCTACATGCTTGGGTTTCTTTAGCAGGCAGTAAGCAGAAAGAAGTTGCCTATTATTTTTAATAAGGATCCAGTACTGAGAGGAACACTCCATAGGATTGGGCATCTTCTTACGGGTCGTACATCACAGTTTGTTATTGGATATCATTAGTTTTGCACTTCTCTCCCAGAAAGCTTCCAGCCACCTGGACAGGAGGACAGGTTGCTGTTTGAAAACAAGACAACTTTCAATCCCTGATGCAGAAGTCGTGCCACCAAATCTGGGCCATGTGAGTGTATGCTGTCTAGTCTAAACTGACACAAGGGAAAGAGAGAAGTGCCTGCAGCATGAGGAGCTTCTCTGCGTTAAAAGACCTATTTTGGGATGGGATATAGGAAGCAGAAGCTCACATATGCTTTGCTTTTACCAACTCAGCCTGTCTGTTTATCCTAGAACTATCATTATGGTCTCTGCTTTATTACATTAACTCAGCAAAAGCACACACATGTGTCAAGTGCTTCAGTGAATAGACTTAAGCACATGATTAACTTTAAGAGCGTGCTTAAGCACTTCGCTAAATCAGGACTTCTATGTTTTCTCCTCTCAGTACATCTGGTCGATTTGCATATATTTTCCATATAAAGAAGTTCACATTCAGAGTAAAATGAAACTATTTCCATGCTTGCACATTCAGTGGTGCTGCTGCTGTAGCTAACTTAAGTAAAATCAGTCCCTCTCCCTTTCCCACAATTTGTCAGCTGGCATTGTCAACTGCAGGCATTGTGCTGGAACAACCCAATGGGCAACCATTTGGGGAACTAGATTAAGGCAGTATTTAAGACAAAAAGTACCAATTGAATCATACAATTATAGAATGGTTTGAGTTGGAAGGGGCCTTAAAGATTACCTAGTTCCAAACTTCTGCTATGGACAGGAACACATTCCACTATAGCAGGTTGCTCCAAGCCCCATCCAACCCGGACCTGAAGATCTCCAGGGATGGGGGAGTCACAGCTCTTCCTCACAACCTGTTCCAGTGGTTTACCATACTTATAGTCGAGAGGTTTTTCCTAATATCTGATGCAACCCGCCCTCTTCCAGCTGAAGACCATTACCCCTTGTCCTGTCACTCTCTGCCCTTACGGAAAGTCCCTTCCCATTCTCTTCTAGCCCCTTACCACAAATAAATACTCTTATATATTCTAAATATAGTTTTGATGAGTTGTTTTATTCTAGATTATTTTGTGACATGCTCTGTGCCCTAACTGCACAAATTGTCAGTAAAACAGACACAGAAACATGTGATCACATTTGGAAGGTGCTTAAACTGTCATCAGCCAAAGAAATGCACAAGAAACTGTTGATTTGCAATGTTGTGGGAAGACGTGCACGACACATGTTCCTTGTAGTATATTTTTCCTAAAAGAAAATAAATAGTTGTTTCCTTAAAAAAAAAAATTTGTTGTTTCAAAGGAAGGGTCAAAAATCATTTTCAGCCACGTCACTGAACTAAAGACCATGGGAAGCGTTATGCAGAATATCTTGGAATTACTGCAATCATTTGAAATTACATATAAAAATAAAGCATGAGAAAAGTCCTTCTTAGAGTCAAATTCATTCATTTCTAAACATTTATTTTTATTTTTCTAGGTTTAAATGAACCGGTTTTCCATAATTACAACATTCTTGTGCCAACAAGAAGAGCAAAAAGTGAGTGTTCTTAAAGTTTAATTTTGATCTCAGGTCATATGTGACAATACTGAAAAATATTAATTACTGCAGAAAAAAGGAGCTTTTGGGAGCAGTACAGGTCTTCCTTTGCAGTTTTCTGGGTCAGTTGGATCAGCAAAATATTACTGCATTGGGAAATTTTAGGAGAGCTGGGTGTGTTCAAGACCTGGTACACTCTGCTGTGCCTGTAGAAGTAAAAGGACAATACACAGTTCCCAGTAGTTTCAGTTCCTTGAACTATAGTTTTGTCACCCCACAGAAGGCTTTTAAAAGATAATCTAGCAGATAAATGTGTACTGCTTTTAATAAAAACTTTTATCCTTGCGGAATGTCTTCACTGTCGAAAAGAGAATCAATAAGGTTTGACAATATTAAATGTGAAGCTGATGAGCAAATATATTTTTTCAGTTCTGTTGAAATCTACTAATTAGTTTATTGTCTAATAGATTATTATTTCTTAATGTTTTACTTTTCTGCCAATTAACAACCAATAACTCCTTCCTCAGTGACACATGAACTTCCTCTATTGCCTCATGTAGATGGGAGTTGAAGCTCAAAATATTTGTAAATAACCATTTTGTTTTAATTCTATTGAACTAAATATATTTAATTATGAATTTAATTGTTTAATTTAATATATTTTAATTCAGGAAAATATTTGGAAGGATCTTATTAAACCTAATTCCCCCAGGAATCTTTACTATTGAGTAGTAACTGTGTTTCTTCATTCATCTTCCCAGATATTTACCTGTCTTTCTAACTTATTTTCTGATGTTGGAAAAGATGTTTGGACCACAAAATGTAAAACCCGAAGATCTTTTGGGGAACTTTTTTAGCCCCAATATTCTGCATCACAGAAGTTCTGAGTGACTAACTCCCTAAAATGATGACAAAATAATTACTAACTGGCTGGGATAATAAAACTTTGAACAAGACTAACAGACTATAGCAAGTAAAACCTGGGAATACTCCCTTCAAGATATATTTGCTCTCAACTGAATAAAGTGAAGATATTTTTTGCTGTTATTTTAAATCAATGTTCTTATTGATCAGTTATTTGTATTATAATACAGGCCAGAGTCTGATCTGCATTTTGAGCCTTTTTGTACCCAACACTGTGCAAGGCAACACAAAATTCCTACACTCATAACTCAGACTCTAAAGAGAAATTAAGCCTGAAAAAGGCAGATCAATTAAACAATATATTCTTTCTGTGTGAATTCCAAGCAAGTTGACAAGCATATAATGAAAAAAAACAGTTTAAGCCTTAATTACTGGCTGCAAACCCTTTTTAGACAAAATCTACCAAAGCAAATCTTGAAAGGTTTTTCTGATCTTTTCTTCAAAGAACACTTTTATAGCTCATGATACAGAAAAGGTGAAATTGATTTGAACAGAAAGAGTTTGGCTTCTTTATCTGAGAGTGCGGTTGAGTGAATTGCTTGTTGTCACAATATTAACATTTATGAACCATTGCCTACAATAAGCCAAGGTTTAGGTATAAACAACTGCTTTGGCTCAGCAGTAGCAAAGTTTGGTACATATGGACAACCATTGTCCACACTTGAAAATTCGAGGAAAATAAATTGCAGGCAAAGCTGGATAATGTCCCTATTAATATGTCTTACGAGATGATTAAACTCCTAGTACTATGGACTAAATCTCCCTGGATTTTTCATTTTTGTTTGCACAACATGCAGAACTTATCCCCTTGTTGATTTAATTACCTCTGGCTATGTGTACACTGACATTGTTATGAGATGATAGAAGAATGAAGAGTTGTGTCAATTACTTTCAAAGACAATGGAGTTACTCTACATGAATAATGAAAAAGGTGATTGAAAGATGTATTGCTCAGAAAACCAATTAGCACAGGCACCCTGAGCCCTAACTATGTTATCTTTTGTAAATCCTTGAGTCACAGGGAGCAAACGGAGTTAACACATCAATGTTTAGTTCAGCTCAATTAGAGTCCAAAGTAATTAGTAAGAATTTGCTTTGCATGAAGCAACATGCAATGAAAGCTGATATGAACTTCCAGCATTACATCTCACCACAAGCAGAGACAGAATCAGAAGGGCACAAATACAGAATCATGGAATCATGGGGTCACTAACGTTGGGAAAGACTTCTAAGATCATCAAGTTCAACCACTAACCCAGCACTGTCAGGTCTGCCACTAAACCACAGCCCCAAGTGCTACATCTACATATATTTTAGCATTTTAAGCACTGGTGACTCCACCACTTCTCTGGGAAGGCTGTTCCAATGCTCAATCATCAGTTTAGTGAAGAAATTTTTTTTTTCTAATACCTAATCTAAATATCTCCTGGAACAACTTGAGGCCATTTCCTCTTGTCCTGTTGATGCCTAAAAGCTGAGCCTTACAGCATCACTGTTGCTTGTTTTCTGGAACAAGTACTGTTGGGAGGAAGGCAACGTACATAACACTGACCCTGTGTGAATCGGCTCAGGGAAAACTGGTAAGTCTTCGTTCCTCTTACACAGCAGCATTCCTCTGAGTTTCTGTAAAACTTCCTGATGGCAATAAAGTTATGCATCTATGGGACAGTTACTTTTACAGTGGGAAAAATCCCCCCTCAAACAGTGCTTTAGGGAAGTAGGAAAAACACGTGTGAAAAGAAAAGAAATCAGCTGGGAGATCTCATGCCATAGTGCAGCTTAATCAGATGCAGAGCAGGCAGATCAGAGATGCAAACCAGGGGCAAAGGCAAGAGATTGTGACGTTCATTCCTGGTTCAGAAAAATACATCAGTCAAAAATCCAGCACAGAGATTGTGTAGATACCTCACATTCATTGAAAAAAGAATATTCATCTTATCAATGTTACCTTCATCTTCTTGCCTGATGGCTTTTCCTATTATTTTTATACTTGGTTCTGATGGCCTGGCAGGAAAATCTTTGGGAATATCTCATTACTCATATGAAATGTGTAGTTGTCTCATACAAAAAGAGAAGAGCATTCCAGGGAAGGGCAATGGAGCTGCAGAAGGGTCTGGAGAGTAAGTCATGTGAGGATTGACTGAGGGGGCTGGGCTTGTTTAGTCTGGAGAAAATTAGGTTCAGGAGAAACCTCATTACTTTCTACAACTGAAAGGCAGGTTGTATTGAGATGGAGTTTGGCCTCTTTTCCTGGAAAACTAATGACAAGACAAGAGGAAATGGTCCCAAGCTGTGCCAAGGCTGGAAATCAGGAAGAATTTCTTCACTGAAAATATGGTCAGGCATTGGAAGGGGCTGTCCATGGAGGTGATGACTGGATGTGGCACTCAGTGCTCTGGACTAATTGACAAGGTGGTGGTCAGTCAAAGGTTGGACTTGATGGTCAAGGATGACCTTGAAGGTCTTTTCCAACCTTAATTATTTTGTGATTCTGTGAAAATAATAGTACTAAGAACATTTCATTTCACCATGTTTATGTAGATTAATATTCCCACCTTAAAGACTAATTGGCTTTTAATTTGCTGCAAAGCACCAGGCTGCCCATCCTCCTCCTGCTTGTCTGGGAAAATATTTAAAGCAATCTGATTTTAGAAGGTTTTGGGCTGCTAAACATACCTAAGTCTACTAGTCAAGTTACACACTCTGCTATGAGTTGCTGTTTAATTCTCAGTATTCCTTTCCTTTGTACAGATGAGTCAGGAGAGACAGACATCACCTCAGGGTCTGGCACTAGCCTGTGGTGCTGCCATCAGAATCCTGTGCTGACTGGTCGTCTTTCTCAGGGGTTGGCTACTGCAGGTTCATAGCACATGTGGATGAAACTTCTAAAGAGTGACAGTACTGGAGACAGGAGACATGAATTACCACCGAAGTCCAAGTTTCTTCCTTCAAGTTTCTTCCTAGAAGATTAGTATCCACAGGGTCTGATGATGACCTGCACAGCAGAGGAATTGCAACACAAGGAACATACAGCACCTCAAGCCATGGGATACAGAGGACCTGGGTAGTGGGACTCCGAGAATCCCAGAATGGGGACAGTCATATCCCCATAGCTAATCACAAGTCTTGAACTAATTATGGAAATGAGAAGCTCTTCAAAGCTCTGTTCAGTTTAGTAGGGAAATACTATTTTACCTAAACATCTTTGCAACCTACCTCACAATTATCTTGTTGGGGTTTTTTTGAGACTTGTCCTTTATTTTTGGAAGCTGCATCTCTCAAGACCTAGATTCAATATTTCCTTCATGGAGGAAAATTTATGTTCCATCACCTTACCCTGTTGCGTGAAAACGGCATTTTAAAATGTTCTTCACCACATATTTGAAAACTCACGAATATATCTGTTTTGTCCAAGAAACATCTCCTTGCACAAATGTTGTTTGCACAAGTTCTTGCACAGAAAATTGTCTAAAAGATGAGATGCCAAAGGAGATAGCAAGTAGGCAAATACAGATGCCAAGATTTGAGTCCCATAGAGGTGTCAAATCTCCAACTCAAGTACATCCCATAATGAATTAATTAATAATTACCACTTGCATGCTGCTGTAACTGTGTCCTCAGTTAACTGAACACCTGATCCTCAGGAGCTACTGTTAAGAGGAGGCAAATTTATGAACATACATAAACTCTAGGATAGCACAAAGCAGAGCATTTCGCACAGCCGAGTACAGGCATAAAGCTGGAAGAGAAAAAATAATTATTCTCTGAAATAAACAAGTAAACAAGATCAGTGCAAGACCTTTTGCCAAATTAGAAGTGGAAATACTGACAGAACTGGAATGAGGTAAACATCTCTATAGATTAAAACAAATTCAAACTCAGTACATTCTGCATTTTAGCTTCTAAATAAAACCAGGACTTAGTTGCATTAAAAGATATTGCTATATATTTTATACCATGCATTAAGAAAATTATTCACTGGAGAATTTAAACACCATATTAAAAAGTACTGAAATCACGCAAATCAATTGGCTGCGGAATAATTGAGCTCTATAAAGGTTATTGAAATATTTTTCAACTATAAGAAGTAGTATAAATAATAAGGTGAAATAAATCTTTCCACTTCCCACTTTAGAAAAAACAAAGTTTTTTGGCATTTACTGCACTTTTGCTAGACAAAACCATCAGTGCAGAGAGACCAATTGTTTTTTATTCTCTTTATTTCATTCCTTTGTAAAAACAAAATAATGTTTACCCACACTTGTGCCTTCAAAATTCCCTATTTCCTGTTTTTTCCCTACTAGCTTTTATTCCTCTGCATTTGCTCTTAAGGGGGCTGTCCACTGATTACACTCCATTGTTAGGGATTTTTGTTGATTTTGGGGGCGTTTCTTTTATTTCTTTGAGTTTTTATCTTATTTTTGCAGTGGTGGCTTTGACATTATCTAAAAAGAATATGAACTAGATTTAGACCTGAAGGAAACTTGATTATTTCAACCTGTACACCAGCAGACATCTCCCTTGTGAGATTGCCAAGGTTGTGCTGATGTCTCCACGGGCTTGGGAGGTGACTCTTCATTCTCCAAGAAAAAAACCTCATCCTTTCACTTCAGTGATGACAAGGGCACCCAGTGAGCTGACATATTGTGGTGGCAATGTTTTCCCATGAATGACCCAAGTATCACTCTGTAAAGCAATTATACCACACACAAACACATGCACTAACAGAGATTCTTATACCACAAATAAAATGTCAGAGTGGCCATGAGAATTCAATACACCACCTAATATGCTCCTGCAGTCCAATATATTTCATTTACAAGCCAATATATTACCCAATTTATAACCAATCTGTCATGCACATGGATCAATACAAATCATGAAAACACACATACACAACACACTTCCCATAATTGAATTTTGGGCTCCCCAGCCTCTCATTACCCTGCCACAAACTACTTGAAATAAATACCTCTCATTACCTTCAAGGTAAACACATTGTCAGGGACACCAGGCTGGTGCTACACAACTTTCATACATAATTCAGTATCAACTTTCAAGAAGAACATGAAATGTGGAAAACCTAAAAGTAATTTGGAAACTGTATGAAAGATTTCTCCAGGCATCCTGGAATATCATTCATTTTTGATGGAGAAAATTAACAAACAGGTCATTTAGACTGAAATATTCACCAGTCCTTAGTGTCTTGAACAACATAAAGATTTGCATAATTTCACTGGATGTCACCATGATTCACACCTGCCTGTACCACGTCCATGTGAGTGTGATCAGCATCTCTTAGTGCATTTTGCATGTAGATCAATAAAGTTATTCCCATCAGGTTTTCTTTGTAGATCTCGATAATGTTATTCCTGCCAGGTTATCTGTGTAGATCTGGGCAGGGAAGAAAGTAGGTGTTCCTAAACAACCTGTCTCTGTCACAGGCAGGGAGCACATCTATCAAGTCTGGTACTTTGGCCAGATGAAAAGAGTTCAGAGAAACTCCTGTATGTATAAAGTTTGATATTTTTTCAATTGTAAATGAGACTGCATATCATAGTGGGATTTTAGACATGCCTATGGATTTATTGAGAGTAGAAAGCATTCAGTTCTCATTAACAGTAATTCTCATTCAAATTAATTTGCTTAATTCTAATTGTCCTTTCATTGGAATTGTAAGTCTCTGAAGTCTGACACCTCATTTGCTGTACATTAGAGAATAGATTTTACAATACACATTTCCCACCTTATTTCATACACAGAGAACAGGTTTAGATAATTGAAGGAAACTCCCCTCTTCTTTAGGATATGTATGTGCTGGCAATTGAGAATTAAGCCATTGCATCTTTTTCTTGCTTTTCTGGAAGGACGTACCTACATGACAGACATTTTCAAGTGTCTTGTATATTCATACTTTTTATCAAGTCTTGTAGAAGATTTTGCCTTAATTACAGTTTTTCAGTCAGTTCTGTTGTATTTATATTGCATTAAAAAATGCAAACTGTGCTTAAAAATCAGAGGTATCAAAGCTTCTTCTGACAGGTTCACATGTAACATCTCTCAAAATATGATTACACAGCATTTATGTGTATCTGCTTGGAAGCTGGTGCACAACACTGGATTGACAAGTGTGGAAATTCAATTTCTCTATCTAAAACCAGATACAGAGCAAGCAGCAACTGTGGAGGCCTACGTGCTGCCCATATGATGATGTCTGGGATTGGAATACGACATTTTTGAGCTCAGTAGACATTTTATCCCCAGTCCTTGCACTTTGGGTCATTTTTAAGTTCATCCCTTCCCTGGTTTTGCAGCTTCTCCTACTTCATAGCAGGAGATAGAAAAAAGATCAGACCTATTTACCCTAATTTAATGTATTCACTTTAAATTTTCCTTACTTTATTGGAGGACTTGAAAAACAAAATCTTGCCTCATTCCTGTGAATGTCACTGTCCCAGTCTGTAACTGTGAATGTTATTTGCTTATTTTGACTCCCTATTCTCCTTCTTCTCTGAGAGTAAGAGGTGACGGAATCTTATCTGCTACTTTAGAAGGTTCCAAAAGACTATTTTCAACTTCTTTTTTTATCCTAGGATGTAATTTTAGCCTCTCTTAGGAGACTGGCAAAAATTATTTCATCTTCCTGGTGCAATTTTCCCACAACTTCAGGGAGGGGTCCATGAAAACTCCAAAGAAGTTTTTTTATTTACGTTCAAATCTTACTTTTGTTTAATCTGCCATGGTGACCATTCAGGAAGAGAACAAAATTCAGGAATTATCCCTAACTGCATTTCCTTAATGGTCCAGTGATGCTAATAGCAATGACACTAAAGTAAAACTCTATTTGCTGTAGTTATTTTAGTCATTCACATATTTCTCATAGAATACTTTATTGGTAATGTTTTAAGAAGCTTTATCAGCATTTAGAGGAAAACTTCTAAATTGTTTCCTGCAGCCATCTAAACTGAGTATGTCTATGTCTTCAGACCAGCATGCACAATATGGCAATAAAATGTAAAATGTAACTCATCTCCTTCTACTAAAAAGGTTGGAAGATCTGGGAACCACTCCTGTAAATGAATCACTGCAAATAAAATTAAATGAAACCAAATCAAATCTTTGATCAAAAGATATTTCTCTTTGCATCAAGAATTGTGAGATCCTTTGAAGTATGTTTTTTAAAACCTCTGTGCCTGTTTTCTGTCCCATTCATTTAAGTCTGACTCACTTGTACAATTCCCATGCCAAACAAAACCTACGACAATGAAAATATCACTTGGAATGGACCTCTAGAGATCTCCAGAAAACCTTATGCACATCACAATAGTGTGTTAAACAGGACTATTGTTTTGCCTCACCAAATCCTAAAATCCTCTTTGGATGAGATCCCACTACCTCTGTGGTGATCTGTCACTGTGTTGCAACATCCTCTTAGTGAAGTGTCTTTTTTTTTTCCTAATGTACAACATGAATCTGTTGAGCCTCAATTTGTGGCCGTTACCTCCTTCTTTAGTCTCATAAAACAGACTTAAACAGAGGTTTTCTTAATCTGGAGAAGCAATTTTTTTCCCTGACAGTATTACTGATTTTTGCTATTATTGTTGGAGGTACAGCAATATCAAGAGTATTAGTGAAATTAAGAGGACTTTCTCCTGATAGTTGTTGGCTTTGCATGCAGAAAAGGGAGCCAGTAAACTAATAGATCATTTATACCACCAAGTAGGCAGGAATACCCAGGAATTTCCAGCCCTTCTTATTTAAACATAATTTTGCATGTAATTTAGATGACAATTCCTCAAATAAAATTGAAAGGATGGTAATTATTTCAAAGCAAACCTCCCATAATTTCAACAAATGGATAGAAGACCTCTATCTGTAGGCCCAGGGTTTTTTAAGCCTGTACCTGCAAGTGAGAGTAAGAAGTCATACTGAGGACTTAAATTCACTTAGGATTGAGCACATCTTGAAGTCCTTGTTAAATTCGAATGATCTGGTGCCAGACTGGATCTCTTGAGAAGTAAATGGCAATGCACCCTTTCACCATAACAACCCAGCACTCACTGTGTTTTGCATGCTCATTCTAGAAGTGGGAGATGTGAATTTTAGGACCTCCTTGGCTTCAAGTGTTTAAGACTGTATCTGTAACACCTGAAGGGGATGGTTTGCCCTCCAGGCTGAGGAACGTTCTTACCATTCAAAGCATTTCCAAACATTTCAGCCAGGTAATGTGAGATCAGAAATAGGCAAATAAAAATAAAAACTAAAGTCTAAATTGGATTAATCATTAAAAAAAGATGTTAAACATACCTAGAAATATGTCAAAGAGTGTCCTGATGTCAAAGCCTAACTGTTTCTGTTTGGTTGGTGGTTTGGGGTTTTTTTTATACAGTAGCAGACTGTTAAAATGCAAATGTTTTATTTTTTTTATTATCATTTACACAAAGAGCCAAAGTGAAAAGTCTAATCTCTGATGTGATTTATGGCTTAAAAACTTACAATAAAGGTGCTGTAGCCCTTCTAAAATTGATTGTGCATTTGGAAGAGAAAGTAGCACCTCATTTGTCCTTGTCATTTCAATAAACTCGGAATTAGTCCCACAATTTAGGCTCAAATTTCAATGTGTTCACTCATCACAGTTATGGCAGTAGTTGTTTTAGGGTATATTGGAACAGGTCTGATCAGATTACTTTGAAGTTTCCATTATAACCCCGTGAAACAGCTACATATTCATTTTGCTTTTCCTCTTAACCCCTTGGCTCACTGCAGCAGGCAGGGGAGAGCAGAGGGAGTTTTAATGCAGTCAAGTCGACTAAATGAATCAGAACAAGATAAAGTGTTTCTTAGAATTGATTCAGGAGGTGGGTTTTGTATGTTGTGACCTTATAGTCCTAGGAGGGCTTGCATGGGACTGTGTTTGGATGAGAAACTTCTTAGGCAGATCCAAGGGTAAGTGGTAGTTTTACGAATCACAGAATCATAGAATGATTTGGCTTGGAACAGACCTTAAAGGTCACCTCGTTCCAACCCCCTTGTCATGGGCAGGGATTCATTCCTCTAGACCAGGCTTCTTAAATCAGATGTCTGATTGAGAGCAACATAGAATTACACCACTGTGATTTTCCTAGTCAGGAGACATAAATAAGAATTTGCAATTAATTTTTTTCCCCTCATGAAAAGAAACGTTTCCTGCAGTCTGCAAATACAGCATCACTGAATTTGGTCTCCTGGCCAAACATAGATATCATAGATATTTCCACTTTACCCTGCTTCAATTCTCTTTGAAATGTCAAATGGATATTTTATTGTTTGGTCTTGGTCTGTGGAGAAATATTGCAGCACACCAACAAACAGCCAGGAGAAGCCACACACTAAGGTCACAGGTGAAAACTGTAGATCTGGAGCTGCAATCTTAGAGCTGCCTGTCTTTAATACAGTACAGTAGACCCATGGTTAGCTCAGCTATCTGCACAGTTGGCAGAATTCCCTCCACAGCCCAAGGAAAGTCTTCCAGTTGCAAAAAAATACCCAAACTAATCCCAAAGTAGAAAATAACTGTGGAGTTCGGAATGTAGTAGGTAGCAATAGCTCAGACACCTATGAAAGGAAAAGTCAGTGCTCTGATCCTTGCATTAATTCATTTACTTTCTTAAGGAGTTTTGTTTGCTTTCAGACATATAAAGTGTTATTAAATGACCTCATTCATACATGTTTTAAACAATTGTATATGCTTTATGCCACCTTCCTATATGAACTTTTATTTGACAATGTGCAGTAACAAACTGTATTCAAATAAAGTGTTTAGAAGGGCCATGATAATTACAAAATCAAGAAATCATTTATATTGGGAAGAACTTTCAAGATCCTCAAGTCCACCCATTAACCCAGCACTATCACCATGTTCACCACTGAACCACATCCTTAAGTGCCACATCCACAATTTTTCAACACATCTGGGAATGGTGACTCCACCACTGCCCTGGACAGTCTGTTCCAATGCTTTACAACCCTTTCTATCTTTTTTTTTTTTTTTTTTTTAAACCTCCATTAGCGCAACATGAGGCCATCTCCTCTCATCCTGTCACTTGTTGCCAGGGAGAAGAGACCAAACCCCGCCCGGCTTTTTTTTTTGAGGCCTTTCTATGATGTTTCTGCAGCTAGATTGGTCTTTAAAACCAAACAAAATTAAACTTACTGCAGTAATACAATTGGAGATATTTGGTCTTTGAAGAACACATATTTTCAAAAATAGCATTGCTTCTTGGTGTATGTAGACTTAAGAAACAGATATTAATAACCATATATCCTTTTTTTTCTCTGAACCTTTCAAATGTCATCAGTACTGAGAGATGTTTCTCTCCAGTGATATCAACATGTGGAATCCAGCCTGATCAACTAATGATTAATTTCTCATATAAAACATTTCCAGTGTTCTTCATCGTCTGTCCTTCATGGCACTCAACACTAATTAGGAGCATAAGGCTGGAGAAATTGCCAGTGTCATCAAAACCAGACTAAATTATTGCAGACAAACCTCTCACCGGACCCTGCTGACAGCTTTTTATATTCAGTCTTAGGGCAGTCAGATTTTTGTGTTCCATGCCTCTGATCAGAGACTATCCCAGACAAAAATACGGACTAAATGTCACCCAAGCTGAGAACAGCAAGATGCCTCTTGACAAACATTTCTAACATGTCTTTGCTTCTGAATTTACTACTCCTTTACTTGTTCTTTGCACAGATTCCTGATTCTTTGAAGATCCTGGGGAATATATGACCAGACGTTTCTAATCCCCTTTCCACAGTGCCTTCAAGGACTCCATGGACAAACCAAAGTTCAAAACAAACACCAAGTTCAGCATGTCAACCTCTTGGACATGCTGATTAGTGCATCAGAAAACTTTAAAGAAAACACTGTCCTGACTTTCATAAAGAAAATCACTATTGGTCACTGCTGCATATATAGAGAGAGGGGTGTTAAAAGAAAACCATATATCTGCATTTCCCACAAGCACAGTAAGTCTTCATTCCTTTGTCTTCGTTACTTTCTGGTATATTTAAATGCTTAAAGATGTACCAAATACCCTGAATTGCAATTTTTCCTCATCTCAGGCAAAAGGAACTTGATCTGTCCATGGTGATAATTCTTTGGTTAATACCCTTTTGTCGGTACAGTATCAGAGAATCACAGAATGGTTTGGTTTGAAAGGGACTTTAAAGAACATCTAATTCCAAAACCCTCCCGTTGACAGGGAAAAACTCCACTCATCCAAGTTCCTCAGAGCCTCATGTTGTAGTTTATCACAACAATGGGCATCTGGGGATGTAGGATGGGTTGAATACCAGGAGCTATAGAAAATACAAATAAACCAAAATGTCAAATTGAAGTGACTGAGTTTTTTATTTGGAAATGATTAATTGTTTTTAGAAACAGAAAGCATATATATTTTCAGTTCTACTTTCTCAGTGCAGTGGTTGAGAATAGAATTTCAAAGTAGCAATTTTCTGAAGTTAAGGAAAAATTGCACTGCAATGGCAGTTTTTAGTGATAGGCATGTTGAGGGATTTGTTTCAGTTCTACCTGTTTTATTGTAGGAGGAGAAAATTTAAGCAACAGTTTTAGGGCTGCAGTGTCAAGCACACAGAGCAATATTTCTCAATCCTCATGATATCACATTTTATTTTTTATGTGAAAAATTCCCTGCTAGCTCTGGGGATGTAGCAGGATCGTGTAAAGATGAGGCTGTCTCTGGGACTCACTGCAGCCTTTGAGAGAGGTGAAGTTTATTAGGAAAGGAACTATGGGAAATCAGAGAGTGGCTTTCTCTCTCTTAGATAATCTCTGTTTTATTGTCTGCCTTTTTTTCTGAACAAGTTCTAGTTCAGTTGTGATCATGCAGGTAGTTGGGCTTGATGATCTTTGTGGGTCCCTTGCAAACTGGTATATTCTAAGATTCTGTGACATAGAATCATATTCTGAGATATGATTCCTTCTATAGGAATCCTCTAAGTTACCTATTCTTTATATATTTTTCATTTTATTCATTGTATGTTCTTCATTTTATGGGTTCTGAACTTTGAGACCCTGAGTCGGGCATGAAGACTGTGGCAGAACGACCCAAAAAAGCTCAGAGTTCCACTGAGTCGTGCTCTAACTCTGATCCTTTCTTTTCTGAAGGCTGCATGATCAAGTGATCCTTACACTAAAAAATTATCTCGCAGGTGTGAAACTGGAGATGTGACAAATCCAGAATTCCTTACCAAATTATTAACTATCTGAGTACTGGAGGCTCAAGATAACCATAATGAAACTTTTATTTATGTGCTTCAGATTACAGAATTCACTCTCGACCTCATCAGAAGCCATTGGAATTAACACTTATTTCTCTCATTCTTTTTAGTCAGAAACTTCATCTGGAAGCAAGAGAAAAAAAATTCATTATTATAAAGATTTAGACTAAGAAAAAACATACTTGCAAAAATGATTAGTCAGATAATTTTGGAGAAGCTCTCCACGAGACGTTTTTGTAAATAGATTACAAAAGTACTAAAGAGGAGTTGACATTTTTACCACTAAAAATATGACAAGAATCTAATCCTGCAAGATGCTGAGCCTATAGGAACATGCAACTTTTGGCATCTCTCAGGAAACTCTCAATAACTCTTAGATTCAGGCTTAAAGTGCAGTGATCCTCAGTTACCCATTAAAGATGCACTAAATGTTTCCACTAAGGGGAGTCCCAATTATGTGATTTTATACAGAAAAAGGGAAAGTTAATGAATGGAAATGTAACAGCTTTGACGCTGCTGAAGCACTGAGCTGTCATCCTCATAACTTTCCCAGGGAGGTAAATATGCTCTTTCCAGCTCCTCAGAAGATATTATTGCATCTGATTTACAAGGAGCTTAAAGGCAGAGAGGGGGAAAATCAGTGACAACTTTTTTAGGTTTTTCATAATGAAAATTTTAAAAGCTCTTCTTAAATGAACAGTAGGGAAATACCACATTTTTCTTTAAGAAAAAATCCCATGAATTATAAACTACTTCGTATCTAATAAAATAATCATGTTGGATATTATGCCATCATATCATGTTAGAAACCTCCTGAATTCCAAAGCATTCATAATTTCAGCTCAAAGTTTTGAAGTTCACAAACTGTCCTGCAGAACTATCTGAAAACACACAGATTTTAGCCCTTCCATTTAGAAAAGAGACCTGGATGCACTGGAGGGGTTTAAGATTAGAGGCTGAATTTCAGAAACGTTGTTACTGGAGTACATGCAATCCATATGGGTTTTGTTATCTGTATTGCAGAGAAAAGATTCACCTTCTGGAGGCCCCACTCTCTTTCAGTTGTCTACTGAGGAACTTGTTTAGTCTAGAAACCAAATTTTTATACTGTTGGAGTATATTGGATTAATGCTACTTATGCTGGCTGCTGTTTTCACCATCTGCCTCTTTGCTGGTTTCTCTCTATTTTCATATTCCTGGTAGCAGACACAGAAGAGTTCCCCTGTTTGCCTTACAGCTTTTGGCTTTTATGATGACAGCAGCTGGAATTCTCCACTGGGATCAGAGGCCTGTTGTGCAAAAGGTTGCAGATGCACTTCCTAAAAGGCAACTTCAGCCCTGAGGTCTGTCCTGTGTAAATACGGCAGAGAAGGGTGAATGAAAAAGTGACTATGGGAGGACAGGTGAATCTGACACAATCCTGAGTTTGCTGCTGTCAAACCCTGCCTACAGCCCAATAAATCTTCACATCTGTGCATTTCCTGGTTTTTACATCAGTTTGAGTGTGTCACTAGTGATGCAGATGAACGCAAAGCCACAGCAAGAGAGAAGAGGCGATTCATTAAGCCCTAGGCAGATAAAATCTGCCCCCATCAAACCAGGCAAATCCTCAACGTTGTGTTTAAATGTGGGTGTCTGAAGTGTAGGTTTGTCCCAGCCTAAGTGTGAGAGTCAGTCTGGGCTCCATGGAGAAGGAATCCATACAGGAGTGGGTGAAACTCATCTTAAAGGATACTCATGTTTATTGGGATGAGTCACATACTTATTTTCATCGACTCTACTGACTACAGAGTTGACTGCCTGTTAACTATGAGAACCTAAACCTTCACTTCATATGGAGGTGGACGAATTGTGCACTTCTAAAAGAGAGCAGAAGAACCCATTTTTAGTGTTTTTATACAAGACCAAGCTGTACTCTACAGAGAACCTCAGTATTCCCATCCATATGAGCTTCATTGACTTCATTGTTTGAGATCAGCCAGTTTGTTTAATTTTCTGGAGAAACTCAGTGATTTTAGCTTCTTCATTTAGAAATTTCCCTCCCACCCCAGGTTCTCAGGTCACTTGGCAGCTGACAGCTTCATACCCTCTAAATTTCTCTGCAGGAGTGGCAGGTGGGGAGTGCAGAGGAGAGAAAGATATATTAAAGAAAAAGATTGTTTTGTCCCATATTTCTGCAGAGACCCTGAATCAGAAAATGGAAGTGCTCAGGTTTTTTGCCACCCATAGCTCCTGAAATATTGTAATTGCCTTGTGCACAACGACCTCTTTGCAATACCTTATTTCTGCAGATGCAGCAGGAGAAATGGAGAAAAAGTTGGGAAAGGAAAATATGCACAGCTAATCACTGACTTCCTATTTCCAAATATCACATCCAGCCTTGGCACAAAAAGGGAGAAACAATCGCCAATAGATAAAGAAGTCATGTTCAGCATCCCAGTGTCTGGTGAGTAGAAAAGCCAGCATGCTTGGCAGGGAAAGATGTTTATGGATCAAATCATATCCTTGAAAGACATAAGGTATCTCTCACACCATCACTGTTTGAAGTGTCTGTGTTTGACAAAGACATCAGAAATAGTTCAGAAAGGAAAATCAATGAAAGAGGATAATCCAGAGTGGGTTTCAGTAGGAAAGAAACAACAGGACTACTTGTGGCTGTTTGTGGTAAAGAGATTACAGATAAAACGGCACAGATCAAAAGGAGGGAAAAATTATAACTGAGCTACACCACAAGCCATCTGCTTTAGGAAACTCTCATTTTTGTCCTCAATTCATAGAATCATAAAACCTCAGCATAATTTATGTTGGAAGGGACCAAAAAAGATCATCTGGTTCCAGGTCCTCTGTCATGGTAGTGATGCCATCTCCTCTGTTTGTTTGTTGGGGGTTTCTTAATCATAATTATATAACTAAAATTTTCTTCAAAAACAATGTTTACATGGCTTATCTTCATCTCTACCAAATATTTTTCACTTCAAATTAATTTTTTATTGCCCATTATTTATCTACTTAATGACTTTGCCACCATCAATCATTCACACTCTTGAATAGTGAGGTAAAAGGTTTTAGCCTTAAATAAAGGGGAATTAAGGTAAAGCAAATGCAAGGGTATTTCATGACATGAAGGAATTGCTTTAACTCTCTGTGACTCTCACCTTCTATTTAAACTGCAAATGTAACTTTCAGGTTGGAACTGGATTTGACTGTTTAGTTGAGCCACCTCATCTGCAGTTAATGTTATTTTAATGGGCACAAATCTAATATATATATTTTAGAAACTATAGAATAGATTTTAGAAACTACAGGACAGATATTACCACATTCAGCACATCTAAAATTCAGTAAATAAAAGAAAGCTGACTATTTCAGTTTTTATACTGCATTGCTTTACATTTCATGAGGAAGTATCTTTACTTATAATTCATGCAAGCCATGTGCCTTAACGACAATAATACAATAAATAAAGAGCAAAGTTGTGGATTTTTATTTTTTTTTTTAAGTGAAATAAATAAATAAATAAAATTTTTTGCTTCGTGAATAAAAATTCATCCTTAGGGATACAGTGTGTTTTTCACATAATTATGGCATTAGCCTGAAGGCAAAATGCTCAAATGTGGAAGATTTTGCCATACATGAGTTGTTTTACAGCCTGTCAGTCAGTGTCAGGGTATGTTGTGGAGAAAATCACCTTGAGTGCCATCATGCAACATGTACAGAACACCCAGGGAATCGGGCCCGGCCACCACGGAGTTATGAAAGGTGGATCCTTCTTGACCAACTTGGCCTCATTCTAGGACAAAGTGACTCACTCCATGGATGAGGGAAAGGGTGCAGATGTTGTCTACCAGGACTTTAGTAAAGTTTTTGACACCATTTTCTACAACATTCTTCTGGAGAGACTGACGGCTCAAGGCTTGGATGAGTGAACTGTTCTCTGAGTAAATAACTGCCTGGATGGCTGGGACCAGGGAGGGGTGAGGAACAGAGATAAACCCAGCTGAGGCCCATCACTGAGGTGTTCCCCAGGGTTCAGTGTTGGGGCCAGGCACGTTTAACATTTTTGTCAGGTGATGTGGATGTGGGAATCAAGGGTACCTTCAGTTTGCAGGTGACACCAAGTTGTGTGGGAGTGTTGATCTGCTAAAGTGTGGGAAGGCTCTGCAGAGGGATCTGGACCCCTGTCAGTGTGGATTGATATGCTGAGGCCAACTGCACGAGGTTCAACAAGACAAAGTGCTGGGTCCTGTGCTTGGGTCACAGCAACTCCATTCAGCACCACTGGCAGAGGCAGAGTGACTGGAAAGGGGCCCAGTGGAAAAGGACCTGGAGATGCTGGTTGACAGCAGCTGAACATGAGCCCATCTATGCCCAGGAGGGCAAATGTGACCTGGGTTGTATCAGTGATAGCTTGTCCAGCAGGACTAGGGAAATGATTTTCCTCCTGTACTGGACACTGGTGAGGCCACACCCTAAGTGCTGCATCCATTTCGGGGCCCCTCATGACAAGAAAGGCATTGAGGTGTTGGAGTATGTCCCGAGAAGGGTAACAGAGCTGGGGAAGGTCTGGGGCACAGGTCTGACCAGGAGCAGGTCTTCTCACTCTCTACAACTCCTTGAACAGAGGTTGTAGGCAGGTAGGGGTCAGTCTCTTGTTACTCTTGTCAGGTAACAAGTGACAGAATAAGTGAAAATGGCCTCAAGTTGCACCAAGAAAAGTTTAGATTGGATATTCAGAAATTTTTTTCACTGAAAGGTTGTCAAACTTTGACACGGGCTGCCCAGGGCAGTAGCGGAGTCACCATCTTTGCATGGATTTAAAAAAACGCGTTGATGTGGCCCTTGGGGACATGGCTTAGTGGGAAAGGTTAGACTACATTATCCTAAAGGTCTTTTCCAACCTAAACAGTTCTATAGTCTTTTGATTCTATGAATCTATAAACACAGTTTGAAGAGGTCCAGCCAGAGTTGAGGTCTGAGACTTAAATTACTGCAGCAGCAACACAGTCCCAGCTACTGACTGAAGGAGATATTTTCTGTGTCTCAAAGAGGGTTTCTGTTTAAAACCTAAGGATTCTGCATAGGCACCTCTTGAACAGCAGCATCTGTAAGTACCTTTCAGGAGAGGGAAGGCACTGTGGAAATACAGCACAGTAAGTAAGAGCTCTTAGCGGGGTGGAACTGAGTCATTAATTGTTACCTCAGTGGAATGCAACACCACGGAGACCCAGATGCTAAATCATGTGGGAAGACATATGTTTTCTCTGCTGAATTAGGTCTTTTCCTTGAAAGAAATAAACTGTTTCCTAACGTTATGTTAAAGATGCTAATGCATCTTTCACAGAGACTAGAAGCAACCTGCTTTAGGAAGACTCCCACTGCATTCTTTCTTGTTCCCTGATGCTGCTTTTCAGTTCTTTATTATTGTGATGATTTATTGCTTTACACTAAAGCCCTTTCCATTAAAAACCTCCAGTTTCTATTGCATGTAAGCACTTCCCAACTGATTGATTTGGGGATTTCCTTAAATTAAGTAAAAATAGAGAATATATCACAGCAAAAATTAACATTTCAATACTTGACTACCTAATGGTTGGCATGTAGAACTGCAATTCTTCAAATGGGTCTCCAAGAGTGGAACTATATTGAAATAGGTCCACACAGACAAAGTATATTATTGAATAAAATTTTCCAGGCAGAATTTCCCAGCAAAAATGGAGCTGGCTGTCAAGGGAAATGACTAGGACTAGAAAATTTCTCTTCACAGACCATTTTGGGATTCACCCATTATTAGTTCTGACAAATCCTTTTTCTCCCCAGCTCCAGGGAAATTCAAAATTAGAAGCTGTTGCTTTGTTTGGCACATTCAGGGAATTGTATCCTTCAAATACATGTTAAGTGCTCACACATAATGTTGAGCCCAAAAATGAGAAAGCAAATGAACCGGTCCTTGAGGGAGTTCTGCAGATCCTATTTTTCCCAGTCGTTGATGATAGCCACAGATAGCCACAGGTAGTCACAGATAGTCTGTGTTGGTGGACAACTAAGAGGGCTGCACCAATTCACAAGAACTTTCAGTTACAGATTCTCTTTAGGCTGGATGACTGTAGGTTCCTCAACCAGTTAGAAATTTTGTCGACTTTGCATTTGATTAAATGGGAATAGAACTGGGAATCCAGTCTGGCAAGACTGTTTACAGGAGTATGTAGTGACATGACAAGGGGAAATGGGCTCAGATTGGAAGAGAAGTAGGTTTAGACTGGATATTTGGAAAAAATTCTTTACTGTGATGGTGGTGAAGCACTGTGGATGCCAAATCCCTAGAAGTGTTCAAGGCCAGGCTGAAGGTGGCTCTGAGCAACCTGGTCTAGTGGAAGGTGTCCCTGCCAATGACAGAGGGTTGGAATTGGATGATCTTCACTGTTGCCTTCCAACCCAAACCATTCTATGACTCAAAGAGCCATCTGTTAAAATTTCCATGGCAAATTAAATTTGGTTGTATACGGCTATGTTTGCAGTGTGAGGCTGTCGTTCAGGGTTTTTGCCTGAAGTTTCTGTGTCAACTTGGAGAATTCACTGTGTTTTCATCCAGAGCATGGAGTCAGATATTATCTTCCCCTGCCCAAAGCTTTTTGTTGCACTGGCCAAGTACTGGGGGTTGGAACCTGTGGAGGTTTTTGTACTGAAATGGCACTGAAGTCAGTTCTGCTGCTCCCAGAGTCATCATTTGGGTTAGAAGGGACCTTAAAGAATATCCAGTTTCAACCCTCCTGCCTTGGGCAGGTATATCTTCCACTACAGCAGGTTGCTCTTATTCAGAATATCCTCTTTACAATTTGGTGAGTTTTTATTGTGAAACACTAGATACTTTTTAAAAGATTTATCTCATCTGCCTCAAGTGATGTACACATTAGTCTGAGCAATTTATCAAAGTTTCTGTCTATGTGATGGAGAGAGAGACAGATAACTGTAGAAATTTCTGGAGAAAACGGGAGGCAAAGCAGGTTAATAGAGTTTCATTAATAATGGTAGAAGTGTTTGGGGAAGAAGTGGATTATTAGTGATTAAATGCTATTTTTCCTTCTTTTTGCTGGAGTTGTGCATGAATTTCTTGACCTGTACTCACAGAGAAAACTCTTGGATGTACACACATTTGTTTAGCCACTGACTAGACTAAGTAGCTTCTTCCCTTCAGGGGTGATTTAGATTGGATATTATAAATAAACTAAATTCACAGGCAGGGTTGTAAAGCATTGGAACAGGCTGGCCAGGGAAGTGGTGTAGTTGTCACTCCTGGAAAGCTCTCAAAAACTGTGGCTATGCACTTAAGGACATTGTTTAACGGTGAGCATCATCCTGGGTTGACTATAGGACTTGATCTTAAAGGTCTCCTCCAACCTTAATGATATTATGAATCTTAAAGAGGAAAGAGAGATATGTAGCATACATGTCAGTGCTTTAAGATTTAATTTTTTTAACCTAGTAATAATGGGGTTTGAATAATTTGGAGATCCCAGGACAGAACTAAGGATACAAATACAGTAAGAATTGGGACCTGTTGCTCTCCTCTGCCTTTCAATTTCAGAGCTGCAACCACATGGACATACTCTCAAAAACTTTCAGCAACCTGGCAATACATAAAGAGCTGTAGGACCAGACTTGTCTTGGATGTGTCTCAAACCATTTCACCAAAAATTAATGATTTCCACGATTTGAGTGGAAAGACTTGTTTGAGTGCTTATGTAGCACAGATATCTTCAGATCCCCCAGCTGATATCATCAATTTTGAATTCAGGTTGAACTGAAGTGGATTGTGTTGAAGCAAAGTAGTCTTTTCAATTGTCTCTACAGGACAATGCCTCTGGCTTGCTGAAGACTTCCCCAGGGCCCCAGGAAGAAATTATTGCTCAGGACTATTTCTTAAATTATGAATTTTCTCTCATAAGACATAAAACTGCTGAAAGCATCACTGTAAATCCCTATTAATGTATGTTTCTGTTACACAGAGTTTTCAGTTCTGTTTTCTTCTTCCATCTCATGGTTAAAATCTTTCTCTCTGTCAGTCTTGGGCTTCTTAGAGGATCATTCTGGAGCCATATTTAGTGCAACAGCTGGAGGAGGGGGAAGGAAATGCCATTTCTCACTGTAGGATACTGTGGAACCCAAGGAGTTGTGGTTGGCTTTGATAAGTGTCAAAGGATTGCAGATTGACAGCACAAATTTTGCCAGGATCCAGGGGGTCGTTTGTTCAGCCCCTGACAGGGTGAACCAGCCCCATGGCTTTCTGGCAGAGTTTTATCTATGCCTGTTTCCCTTGAAATCACCCAAGGATAGAGGCTGCCTTTACACAGCTGCAGGGAGCCTTTACACTCCTGATCTCCTGAGGAGAGATCATCTTTTCCAAAGCTTCACTATCCCTCCTATCACAAAGTTCCTTTAATGTAATATCAGGTGAAGAGTTCCCTCCTGGAAAGTGTGTCCATTGCTTTCTACCTTCCCTGAAAATGGAACTGTTTATTTTCTTTCTTTCCGTGGCATCTCCCACAAATTTGAGGAGTAATCCTTGAAGACTTTGTAGATTAATCTTTGACTATTTCCGCAGCCCAGACAATCACTGAATTTTTACTTCTAAAAAGACCTTTAATTTTTACCCTGCCAGTCTGTGGTACTCTGCACCACTGTGGGTACATTCATCCTTCCTGACATAGCCCCTGCTGCTTTCTTATAATCATTTATCACACCTTAATTTGCCATGGCAGAACACAGTGTGGGTCAAATTACATGATGATGTTTGGTTTGTTCCTCTTATGATTTGCTTTATTATTTGAGTTTCAAACAAATCACTGCCCATCAGTGTTTCTGATTCTCTTGCATGGTCATTGTTGAGACTCAGATGTTAGACCTTGACTTCATCCAGTTGAGACAGAATCTTGAAGTCTGTGTCTGACCAGTGAGAAAAACTGGAATAAATCAAGATTTAATCTTTTTACACTGGTGTATCACATAGGTTGAAGACACAGGGAACATCTCCATCTTGCTCAATCTTTGCCATCAGGAGAATATTTCCAGTCCCTCTACCCTAGAGGTTGTTGAAGCCACTGCCTCCTAATCCAAAGGAAGTGGGGACGATGGAGGAGATGCATGCATGGATGGATGTATTCTGCTTGTTGCTTTTGGGAATAGAGTGAAATATCACACTGTCTATAGGCCTGAGTGTTTTCGTTCATTCTTTTCTAAGTAATATTTGATTATTTCTTTAAAAATATTCAATGGAAGTGTCTTTCTGGCTTTGCAGCTGAAGTTTTCATTAGGATAGTTGAAACTTTCAGGCTGACAAGCCTGGATTCTAATTTTTTCTAAAAAAAAAAAAAATCTTGTTTTTTTTTTTTATAAACATAGACCAAGAATCCATGCAGCAAATGATAAATATTATCTCTTTTCGTATTCTCTTTAGAGATAATGTTGGAACCTAGAAATATCAGTGCAGTAAGTGATCCACTCTTATATGGAGATATCTATCAAACCATTCAGACCTTTTCCTGTAAGAAATGCACATAGGCACAATTTTCTTTGTAGAAATAAAATTAAATAGACCATTTAATGGCAGATTTTCAAATGTTTTAAGGATACATGTGTTTTGTTTTATTTTGTTGGTTTTGTTGGTTGGTTGATTGTTTTGCCATGGTTGAGTTTTTATTTTGGTTTTTTGTTGTTTTTTTTTTAATTGGATTGAATTTCCATTCAGAATTAAACTCAACTGTAGGTTAAGAAAAGGACACACGGGTGTCCTTTATGATGAATAAAGTTACAAAAGGTAATAAATAAAACATGGCATCACTAACCACTGGAGACATCTGGGACTTTTATCTGCACTGTAATGAAATACTTAACCAGTGAATATATGTGATACTTTTAAAAACGACCTTTGCCAGGCAACAGGACTTTTGTCTTCCGTTCTCTAGGGAAAAAGAAATCTACAGAATCCTACAATATTTGTGGTTTTATTAAACCTTCTTTTGTTATTTCTTACAATCAAATGCAACAGTGATGAATTACTTCAGAGTGACAGCCCCAGAGATTGATGGTTCTGTTTATCCACACACCTGTGAAAACATCTCCATTGCACTGGACAAACCAAGGTGCTCCAGGTGTGTCCTGCAGGGCCCTTCTCTAGTGAAGAGAAACTAGTTCAGTCTACATTCTCTGTAGTTTTCTGTCTCCCTAAATAAAACACCAGAGCCAGTGCTAGCAGGGTCTTTTGATGAATGACCACTCATATTTGGATTAAACCTACCAAATGCCTTTTATTTAATGGAGTCAGAAGATAAGTAATGAATATTGGATACTATGAAACCGAGGCAAATAAAAATAGATGACTTAGAATATGAAAGTTACACAGCTCATCAATAGTCTCTTGGTACCATCTACTGGCATCATCTATCAGTTGTTCTCACCACAAATCTACTTAAGCGGAGTAAGAACTTTGCTCTCTGTTGAAGAATGAGGGCAAGAGTGGCAGCAGAGTACCAGAAAGCACTAGAAATTTGCAGAAATACCTTCAAGCTGCCAGCAGGTGCTGTGTGTCTTGGCTTATCTATGGTTTAGACTTTGCTCCGTATGCTGTTGGTGGTGAGTCCCAAAAGTTGTCAAATACTGGTGAGAGATCCACAGAGAATTAAAAAATATATAGAATCATAGAATGGTTTGGTGTTTAAGGAATCTTAAAAATCATCTAATTCCTACTCCTTACCGTGGGCAGGGACACCTTCCACTAGACCAGGTTGCTGAGAGTCCCATCCAGCCTGGCCTTGAACACTTCCAGGATTTGGGAATCAACAGCTTCTCTGGGCATTATCTCGAAGTTTGTTAAAGACATGATCTGTTGGTTCAGTATTCATCTCTTTACCCCTAAAGGCATATTTTTAAATTACCAATGAATGCTGTGATCAAAACCACTGGGCTCTATAACACCACGCCCATTCAGGTGACCCTGGGGTGCTTCCCTTGTTGAAGTGAAATATTGCACAGCATCACTGAGCAGTCATGCTGGGCTCTCTCATTTTGGAGCTTCCTTGTTGTTCTTGCATCTGTTGTCACATCCTGCAGTGATCTTGGTGGCAGTTTTCACCTTTCCCTGTCCTTTCTGTGGCAGCCATTCATGCTTCAAGAAAAGTACAGTTCTTGAGGATACACAGCTTCATTCTCCTTTCATCAGCAGTGAAATAGTTCAGGACATATCAATATATCCACATGTAGATGTAAATGCATCAATAGTCAGCCAAGGTCTTGATATGAATAGGATGGGTTATGTTCTTCTAAGGCCATTTCCCATGACTTTGTAAAACTAGGTGTTCTTTCCTTGGCCCAGATGATGTAAAAGATGACAACTTCAGAGTGACAATTCCACCCTATGATAACTTTTCTGATACAAACAATAATCCAGCATCTTAGGAGTCTTCAGTCTTTAAAAATAATCTTGGTCTTTATCTTTTGTCTCCCTAAAGGGTGGCTTATTTTCCTCATAAACCTCTAGTTCTCTTAAGGGAGGCATGAGACTGTCCTCAGGCAGCATTTATTATTCTTTACCTAAATTTATGTGCCTCTAACCAGCAATAAAAATATGACAAATGAGTATCAGTTGAAGCTGTAACCCCCAGCCTCCCCTGGGATTTAGCAACTTTCTTAATGAGAAAAACAATAACCATCCTAGTCCTGAGAGGGTTGAAGATAAATGACTGTCTGTTGTTGATATTTTGATCTATGGGACAAATATGGTGTTTCTATTGAGAGAGAGTTTATATAAAGGCAATTGAAACCCATAGGCTGTGTTTTTGCAGGTAAATCCATTTGATATCACTAGTAGAGAAAAGCAGAAATATGTTTCTAAATCACTATTTTTCCCAGGCTCAAGAAGGAACTTTTTTCCCCCTTCTCTTTATTCTTTATACTTTTTTTTTTTTTCTTTTTTACTATATCTTGAACTAAAGGACCATCTAATGAGTGGAAGAATACCTGGAAGGTCATGTTAGAAAATTCACAGCTTTCTCTTAAACTGTCTTTTTCACTGCCACATATAAAGCCTCTGAAGGCCAAAGATATCCTTTAACATCAACAAAATATTTTAGCAGGGGAAAAAAAGGCACATATAAAGGGGTATATTTGAATGGTTCTTAGAGGTGGAATTACAGTAATATTTCCCACTACTTCCAGTAATATTGTTATTTTTCCCCTGAGCTTTCAGACTGTATTGTCATACTCTGTGATGTAATATCATTATATTTTATGAAGACTGTATATCACACTTCCAGCAATTAACCCAGACAACTCATTTCTGTCTGATGGTGAGTTTCTGGATTTCAAAAAAAAAAAAAAAAAAAAAAA
>VXBA01005491.1:769442-989826 GCA_013399895.1 Serilophus lunatus | reverse complement strand
AAAAAAAAAAAAGTTTCTTTTCTTGAACACAGCAACATGACATTCCTGATGCACTTCTCTTGTGGTTCTCAGAAGGGTAAAAGTAAGAAAATTAGAGATAAAGATTAGAGATAAAGACATTTGAACAGGAAAAGCAAAATCTACTTGAAAGCAAAGCAAAACAAAGAATTAATTCCCTGCTTCCCATGGACAGGCAGGTATTCAGCCATCCCCAGGAAAGCTAGGCTCCACTTTGGGGAAACAGAAACAAGAAAACTACAAGCAGATTAGGTACAACACTGGCAAGATGAAATGGGGAAACATTCAGTAGGGTTGGGTTTGATTTTTTTTAAGCGAAAGAATTTAGCTTTTGAACTAATTTACCATATTGGATTAGGCACTTTCAGAGAATTTAAAATCCAGATTAGTGCTGGTGAGAGCACACCAGGTCACAGCATGCTGAGAGCAGCACACCTCTTGTCAGATCCTGGAAAAGCACAGAGAAAACAAGCACAGCCTCTGAGTTGCAGTTCCCAGAAACTGGAAACCGCGCCAAACTCAACACAGTGGAGGGGCAGTGTCATTTTGGGATCCTGCAGCTGGATTTTTACTAAATACACGGCATTTGACGGCAAAGAGATTTAAAAGGGCAAAGTAAAGGAGAAGAGACACATTTTCACAGTCACACACGCCAGGTTTTTCCTGTGAACTGCATTTTTAGTGCCCTCTTTTACTCACATTGTTCATTCCCCAAACTTCTGATCCTTGCTCACATTTTAGCCCATAGTGTTCTGCCTCCAACATACAAACTGTATAACATCTTTCTTTCTAGATATTTCCTCTCTGTACCTCAGATGTCGAGTTTTTTTAGGTGGCAGAGACTTTACCAGTTGTGCTCAGTTTTGTTGTAGAATGCAGGGACTTTCTAAATGTTTATATAATAAACATTTTTTCAAAAGGGAAAAAATTATTAAATGAAACAGAATTTTTCTTTACAAAACTTTATTTTGTAAAACTTTTACAGCACAGCATTGGCTACGTGTAATGACAGCAAAGGGAGGTGAAACCAGCAATGGAGTTCATAAGACAAATTAGGTCTTCATTGTACATGAGAAATAATTGTGTGATCGAGGAATAAACACTAAAGAGCTTCCACCAACACTGCTGAGATTTTTGTGTCTTACCTTCTAAATTACCTCTCTTTCTCCAGTTGTTTCTCATTTTCTCATGTTGTAGCCCAGGGATTTTCTTTGCCCCAAATCAACCCTTCAGACCTGCTGATATGGCCCAGCCAGTTCTCCTGGTTTATATGTTTTTATATTACACTTATTGGCTGTGATAGAAACCAGCGAGAGACTGTCCTCCCACTCCCAACCTCCTGCCTCCATGTAACTTATAATTGAGTTGTGGTTGGGGAACATTAACTCTCCAAAGGTGTATGGAAATGTTTGCTCTGACTGGTGATCTGGGAGATTTTATTGTCATGATTACCATCTTGCTTTTCTATTCTTAGCTCCAGTTCTTGATTTTAGTGCCTGCCATATCTCAAGAGCTTTTACAGAGACAGAAGTAATTTTCTGGAGAAGAATGTGAGAGTTTCCATGTGGTGCAAAGTATGAAAAGGGAGTGTGGTCAAGTGAGTAACAAATTAGGATATGAATCAAAGACTGCTAAAACCAAGAGGAACAATAATATTAACTGCAGGGGCTTCGGGTCCTGGGAGGAAAACTCTATATTATAATGCCACTTATGCTTAGTGCACAGGGCAAAAATGTAAAAATATCACAAATACTTTTGTGAAATCTATATTTAATAATATGTAGGAGGTACTTCTGAGAGCAGGAGAGCAGCATATATCTCAGTATTTCTCTATAATATTTTGTCCCTCTAGTTATAAAGTGGTTTACTGGGAGATTAAATATAATTCTTAAGTCCTTTAGTATCAACATAGCCCGAGTCCAACCCAAACAATCCACATATCAGCAGCAAGCCTTTACTCCTGATCAAGTGGGGAATTAATGAGCCCAGAAGGCAGAGCCAACATTGCCTCTCTTGGCCACATGTGAGGAGAAAGCTCTGCTCCAAAATGAGCATCTGTGTTCTTGCTTGGACAGACTAAATCACTAATTATACCATCATGAGTTTGGGAGAAATCCACGGGAAAGTGTAAAGAGGAAAAAAGTTTCAGTGTTGTGCACAGAATGGTAGAAGGGGAAAAGGTGACTTTTCAAAGCTTTCCAAACTTCCTCACCACTCCAAACTTCACTGGATTGTCTTTCCAGCTCATCGCCTCTCTTCATCCTCCCTGGGATTGTTTTAACCAGTATTTCTTGGAGGCCTGGTGTCATCTCTGTGCTCTTCCTTGCATACACATGCAATATATACTTGCATGCACATGTAGTACCTCTAAGGTCTGAAAACGAGAATGAGGATACCAGGAAATGCCAGGCAGATAGTTTTTTGGGCNCCAAATCAAAGCTTTTTTTTTTTTTTTTTTTTTTTTTGCTACAGCTAACTGTCTAATGCCCTTCCTGATTCAATTGCACCTTAGGTTGGAAGGGAGCATCAAGATCATCTCATTACAAGCTCACTGCCATGGGCAGGGACACCTTTAACTCGATCAGATTGCTCATGGCTCCAACCAACACTCCCAGGAATGGGAATGGGGCATCCACAACTTCTTTGGACAAATTGTGCCTGTGCCTCATCATACAAAAATATCTTCAAAATTTTATTTCTCCACACTAGTATATTTGAGGCAAAAGGAAGGAAAAAACCCACAGACCTAGAAGTAAAGAAGGCAAAATCAAGCTCTTTTATAGCAAATTATTATATTTATAGACAAGAATTTGTGGAGAGTAACAACTTACTATGGTGATATTCTATCCAATTTGGCTTTTCAGTGCATGTATATTGTCCTTTAGTCTTTGGAAACTGCCCTTTAGAAGAGGCCAAATTCTGAACTTTGATGGTTTGAGTAGTTGGATAAAGGCAGAAATATTTACCTTAAATAAGAAGACGACAAAAATTAAGTGATCTTTCCTTTCACCCTGAGTGTCCTTCAGCTTCTTATGTACGAGAAATATTGGTGATTTTTAACCCATGGACTCTTCATAGGTGTTTTTCATTATAAATGAGCAGTGACTGACTGCCAGGAGAATATAGTACAGCTAATTGATGTTTTAAAGCACAGACTATTTGTTGTGATTTCTCAGTTAGATGAAAGATCCGAAATTCATTTGTATTGATATGGACCCAAACATGGCATTGGTCATACCTGGGATCCACCTGACTTGGAAGAACCAAACCAAACAACTGAAGAAATAAAAGCAGTTTCCACTCCTGTTTGTCTTGGTTCAAATACAAGACACATCAAAGCTGATTTGTCTTTACTATATATTCATATAATCAGAATTATCTTCAGCCAGGGTTCAATTTTCTCTACATGAATGTATCTTCCACCTCAGAGTTATCCCAGTAAGTCCTTTCATACCACCCAGTTCCAGTTTTGTGGCAATAGCCCATGGATGTAATTTCTCAGGCATCATCTACAGCAAAGTTCTTAATAACGAAGTTTTCTGATTTTGAGTAATATATATAAAACCACTTATGAGTCTTCTTATTACTTGAAGGAATGGAGAGCCACTCTTCTTCAGTCTTTGCACTGTGCTTGCATTTTCTCCTTTGGGGACCTTAAATATTTCAGAACATTTATAAGGGTTGACTTCTTCTGCCTTGCCTGCCGACCTCTGTGGAGTCCTTTATTTGGTCTGATGTCAAATGAAGATGCAGGCTCAGAAGGTTAGTAACACTTAAAAGCACAGGAAAGATCAGCATGGGATTTGGAAAAGTGGGAAGAAGAAGCCCTGATGGAACTTTATAGCTCTCCAGAGAGTGTTTTTATATTGGAGCACTGTGAAGGGAAAATCAGTCTAGACTCACCCCACCTAACTGAGGCTCTAAATTTTGAACATAGCAACCCCTGGGAAACATAAGAATCTCTAGAGGGTGTTAGAGTCTATCCCAAGATCTTTTTTCCACTGACTGTAATAGGAGATGAAAGTGGCTGAGCTCATTTTTAAATGCTTAAAGTAAGATAAGGTAAATCTGGGCTCAGCAGTGAATCCAACTTACCTGTAAAGAAAACGAGCTCTAAAACCATCCTGTAGATTGAAGAATTGCTGAGTCTGTGCTCTGAATGTGCAGGACTAGAGGATCCCGGTAGAGGCTTTCCAGCACTTAGTATTGCTGCTGAGCATATCAGAAACACCCCAGTGGAGACATAAAGCCAGGAAAGAAAAGGCAAAGGATGTCACAGATTTACCCAATGTTTTCCTACCTGCTGCTGTCAGCAGTCTGTCATTGCTGCAGGCTTTGCACTTTGCTAACTGCCTGTTTACTATGGATTACAGAAGCTGTTGCAGTCGGTCAATATACTCCATGGAGTTCTTTTTTGTTTTGTTTTGTTTCTTTATCCAGCATGACAGCAAGCTGGCTACTAGGAACTTAGTACCCCAGTTAGACAGATAATTGCAGTAATCCTGGGTCCCCTTCTCAGCAAACTCTACTTTGCTCTTGTCCCCATCCACTCTGGTCGTGTGAAACTCCACCTGAAATACTGCACCAAGATCTGGGGCACCCAACACAAAAAGGATGTGGACATATTGGAACAAATCCAGAGAAGGCCACTAAGTTATCAGAGGGCTGGAGCACCTTGTGGAGACACGCTGAGAGAGTTGGAGCTGTTCAGCCTGGAGATGAGAAAGCTCTGGGGAGACCTGAGAGCCCCTTCCAGTGCCTAAAGGCGCTTCAAGAGAGCTGGATGGGGGCTTTTAAATAGGGGATAGACTGATAGGGCAAGAGATGATGGTCTTAAGGGTAGATTTAAATAAGATATTAGGAAGAGAGTCTTTACTGTGAGGATGCTGAGACACCAGAACAGGCTGTCCAGAGAAGTTGTGGATATCCCATCCCTGGAAGTGTTCAAGGCCAGGCTGAAAGGGGCTCTTAGTAACCTGGTCTAGTGGAAGATGTCCCTGCCCAAGGCAGAAAGTTGGAATTAGATGGTCTTTAAGGACCACTCCAGCACAAACCATTCTATGAGTCTATGACCTCACTTTCATGCTTTATCTTCAGCCAGCACCAGCCAGACAAGACAGAGTTCCCTGTACCCTCTGGCTGATTTCTAGAGATGCTCCCTTCCTCCTCCAAGGTTTATGTCCTCCAGTGATGTCGCTCCCCACAGAACGAAAGCATCTCTGCAGCTACACAGAGGCATTCACTCTGTACAGTCTGGAAGCTTTGCTCACCTCCCAGGTATCCCCTGGGACACACTGTGGTGGTAGTGACTTACATGATGCCCAAGTTTGTCCAGTAAATGTGTGCTACAAAAACTTTCGTTCGTGTCTAGAGTCTGTGTGAAAAAAAAGGATAGAAAGGGAATCCTCAGCTTTGCCTGTCATGAATTTTTTGGCTTTTTCCCCTAAAGAAAAAAGGAGGCTTGGCACAGGGAGGATTCACTACTGCACTAGTGTGATTCCTGACCACAGAGAGATCATGTTTGGCTGTAAAGGGAGCAAAGCAGCCACACATGAGTTGCAATAAGAAATTGAAAATTCAAGAAAAACATTTAGAAAAGTGTTTTCAAAATGAGATGTTGAGGAATTTCCTCAGTGGGTGGGAGGGAGGGAGGGAGGGAGGGAGAGTCTCTATCAAAATTATTAGAGTAAGTGTTTTAGATATTCATTTTCCTACACATTTTTCTCAAACTTCACCAAAGGAGCTTCCTTGCCCTGTTTATCTCCACCAAAAATCTTAACATGTTCACCTTGGTGATAGGTTTAAATTTAATTTTTGCATATGTCTGTAGTTGCTGGCCATGATGGTTAGAATTTTTTTGCACTTCTCATAACTCTCTTTCACTGAAACAAAAGTTATAAAGCAGCAATGACCTGTGTTATTTTCTAAATGCCATCTGAAACTCTTAAACTGACATTCCAGTTACTGACAACATCCAAGGATCAGGAATTTATTGTGTCATTCAGCAATTGCTGAGTGTCATTACTGTGTATAATCAACAACCAAACCAATCACCATCATATTTTTATTCATCTGCTTTCCATGGCAAGGTGAGGAGGGGTTGGTCCAATGTCCAAAGCAAATGATAAATTCTAGAATCAGTAATACAAAGAAGAAGACAACCAAACTTCCTTATTACATTTCACTAAGCAGCTTCAGACCAATTATAACCATATTTCTTTGTGGTCTAATTAGGTTTGACTCAGTTCCACAGTGTGGAATCCTGTAATGAGTGAACACATAAGAAACACAGTTCAGACTCCATGTGAGGGATCATTAATATGCTCTGGGCTGCTGCTTTGGAGGAGACTGCAACTAATTATGTGGGTTAAGACACTTAAACTAAATGGATGAATTGCAGCCATTTCCAGTGTTTCAAGTCTCCTTAGACTGAAAGAACTGTAGATTAATAAGTTGTTAGAGAGTGATCTGTTGACCTGTCCCATCACTCTTCCCTTTCATTTCATATGTTCTTAGAGGCATGAAATCTAAAGTGTAGAAATGTGTCAATCACTGCATTTCAATTTTGTGCCTTTCTCTGGTGCTTGCCCTAAGAAATGATCAAAACTGGTGGAACAGGAAAATACAAAATCTGACATGTTCAATAACTTCAGTTAACTTTGGATCCAAATGCACCATGCAAAGGAGATAACAGGTCCCCTGACAGCAAAAAACATCTTAGGGTAGAGAATTAACTCCTTTCAGCCAGGTGGGGCTCTTTAAAAGTCAGGTATATCAGAAAATCATAAGATGCTTTGGATTGGAAGGGACATTAAATACCATCTTGTTCAAAACTTCCATCCTTCTACCAGACCAAGTTGCTCCAAGCCCCATCCAACCTGGCCTTGAAAACTTCCAGGGATGGGGCAGCCACAGCTTCTCTGGGCAACCTGTGCCAGGGCCTCACCATCCTCATAGCAAAGAATTTCTTCCTAGTATCTAATATGTAACATAAATCTACTCTCTTTGAGGTTTATATCCTCCATATAACAGGCTAAAACTTTATGATGAGATGGAAAAGGAGTGCTGAGACAGATTGTCAACCGTCTTTTTCAATGGAAGGAAAAAATGGACATGAAATTAAAGTAGTAGGAGCCAAATTCAATGAAAAAAAAAAAACAAAACAAAACAAAACACAAACAAAACAAACCTCAGAGTTTGGGATTTACTTTTTTTCCCATTTTAGTAGACCTTTGAAATTCTTTTTCAAGTCATATTATCATCAGGAAATCCCCTTAATGGAAAAAAAAAAAAAAAAGAATGGAGCCTGTGAGATTACTAAGGAGAAAAGATCATAGGTAACTCTCTATCATCTAGTTACTTGTTTATGACCAGTGCTGGAGACAGAATACTAAGTCATATGGAGCACTGGGGTAAGGCACTAGTACTGTTCTTTTGTCCTGCCTTGTGCTGAGGAAGACATAAAATGCTCCTCAAGGCTCTCTCCTAGTTAGTTCAAGCAATCTTCTTGCCAGCACAATAGATTTCATAAAATCATAGAATATCCTGAGTTGAAAGGGACCTAAAAGAACCAGGGAAGTTCCGCTCCTGGATTGATACATCCTGTACAAGTTTTCACATGTGTCAGAAAAGGGGACAATGGGTCAAGAAATTGTTGAACAGTAGATGGTAAGTACAACACTATCAGTTTAGACACCTATTTCCTTTTGTGGGCCCAGCTTTGAGGAAGAGTCCTCATTTTTGAAGATCTCAGATCTGAGAAATTTCACTGGCGCCTGAATGGTTTGTCAGTGACAGCACCAGACATCCAAACAGGTTTGTTTTCTCATGTTCTCATTTGTCCTTAAGGCACTAGAGACAAAACTGTTCCTTATTCCACTCCTGCCTAAGATGACCTGACAACTTAATAATTGAACTGGGTACTTAGCTCCCTATGGTTCTGATGTGCCTTTTCTTAATTGGTTTTGTCAGGATCTTTTTAACTTCTCTTCTCTTGCCATCATGCTCTAGCTCCTCATAATGCCTTTGAAAAGAGGTTTATTAGAATTTTCCCCTGTCATATCCTGTTCTCACATTAACACCCTTTATCAGTGTGGTTTGCAGGATCTGTCCAAACTGAACTGCCTGCTGTTGGAAAGCTTTGAGCTCCGTGTCTCTGCCAGAGTTCTTGTAAAAAAGAAGAAACTACGCCTTTATTTTCTCCCAAAGTATCAGTAGCATCAACAGCTGCTTAAGAGCATTGTTGGATACATTTTTCCATGACGAAGGCAAAGACAAATGTAACCATGAAGTTACTAAAGCAATAGAAAACATATCTTTACTTGTAGTTGCAACTGAAGTTGCTGTCTATGGCTCATAACCATTGATTAGAAGACTAGGAACAAGTAGTGCCCATATTAGACCCAATACTGTTTAAAATCTTCATAAATGACATAGAGAACAGGTTTGAGTGTGCTCTCCAGCAAGATTGTGAGTAACACAAAGCTGAGCAGTGAAGTTCATACACTGAAAGGAAAGGATGACATTCACCTTGACAGGCTGAAGAGGGTCAGTGTGAGTCTCATGGAGTTAAAGAAGACCCTGCATCCAGGTCAGGGCAATCAGCAGTGTCAGATTAGCCTGGATGATCACTGGATTGAGAACAGCCCTATGGAGAAGGAACATGAGCTGGCACTGTACACTTATTACATTCCAGAAAGCCACCTGTAACTCAGGCTGTATCCAAAGCGTAGCCAGCAGGTTGAGGGAGGTGGTTCTGCCCCTCTGTCCTTACGACACCCCACCTGGAATACCTCACCAGCTTGTGATGGGCTCACCCTGATTAGATGCCATGTGCAAACTCAAGCCACTCTGTCATTCTGCTCTTCAGATGGACAGGAGAGAAAATGTAATGAAAGAGTTATGGGTTGAGATAAAGTCAGGGAGAGATCCCTCACCGGTTATCATCATGGGCAAAACACATTCAATTTGGGAAAATTAGTTTGTTATCCATTAAATCAGTGTTAGATAATGAAAAATAAGCCCAAATCTTAAAGCCTCTTCTCCGCACTCCTCTCCTCTTCCCGTGCTTAACTTCACTTCAGAATTCTCTACCTTCTCCCCCTCAGTGTTACAGGGGGATGGGGAGTGGGGGTTGTGTTCAGTTCATCACATGTCGCTGCTGCTTCTTCATGGTCATGGTGAGGACTCGTCACATTCTCCTCCTGCTGCAGCAGGTCCTTCTCAAGGAAGAAAATTTTCCATGAACTTCTCCAATGTGACTCCATCCTATGAGCTACAGTTCCCCACAAACTGTTCCCATATGAGTCCTTTCCATGTGGTGCAGTCCTTCAGGAACAGGCTGCTCCAGCGTGGGTCCTCCACAGGGTCAGAAGTTCTGGCAGCAAATCTGATCCAGTGTGGGCTTCTCTCTCCATAGGGCCATAGGTCCTATTGGGATCCTGCTCAGGAGGCTGCAGGAGGATCTCTGCTCCCCCATGGTCCTTCGTGGGCTGAAGGGGCACAGCTGCCTCACCATGGGCTGTACCATAGGCTGCAGGGGAATCTCTGCTTTGGCCCCTGGAGCACCTCCTCCCCCTCTTCCTCCATGGATCTGTGTGTTTGAAGAGTTATTTCTCTCACATATACTCATTCCTCTCCTTTGACTCCTGTTGGTGTTCCACTGGAAGTTCTTTTTCCCACCTTCTCATACATATTATCCCAGAGATGATGTCACCATCACTGATGGGCTCGGCTTTGGCCAATGTTGGCTGGAGCTGGCTGGCATTGGCTCTCTTGGACGTGGGGAAGCTTCCAGCAGCTTCTCACACAAACCATCCCTGTAGCTCCCTCTGCTACCAAAACCTGGCCTCACAAGCCCAATACACAACTCTGGAGTCTCCAGCACAAGAAAGACCGACCTGTCACATCAGATCCAGAGGAGGGACACGAAAATGATCACAGGGCTGGAACATTGCTCCTGTGCGGAGAGGCTGGGATAGTTGGGGCTGTTCAGCCTGGAGAGAAGGCTCCACAGAGAACTTTTTGCAGCATTTCAATATATAAAGAGAGCTTATAAGAAAGGCAGAGATATTTTTTACCAGGAAACGTAGTGATGGGACAAGAGGTAATGGTATTAAATGGCAAGAGGGCAAGTTTAGATTACACATAAAGAAGAAATGGTTTACAGTGGGGGTGGTGAGGCCCTGGCACAGGTTGCCCAGAGAAGCTGTGGCTGCCCCATCCCTGGGACTGTTCAAGGGAAGGGTGGATGAAGATCTGAGCAACCTGGTCTGGTGGAAGGTGTCCCTGCCCATGGCAGGGAGGGTTGGACTAGACAAATCTTGAGTGTGCATTCCAACCCAAATCATTTTCTGATTCTATGATTTAGCATGATATAATGTTTTACAGTAACCTCACAGAATTTTTATTTTTTAAATAGCATTTGCCATTATAACCAAGTAATACACAACATTATGTTTTTGTTGCCACATGATTTCATGCTTGCTCTAAGCCAGACAACCTGTATAGTTTCAGAAGAGAAATACTTTACCTGGGTCACTGGTGCCAAATGCATCTGCTGTGTGAGCTGGCTCCTGGAAAGCTCAATCAGTCTGTCTCTGCACTGCATCACACTAATGAGATAATCACTGAGCTGCTAATGAATGGGATTAGTGACTGGGCAAGGAGTGTTTGTTCTGGATCCCTTGTTCAAATGCAACTCGAAGCTCTCAAAATATTTGCTTGCAATCAGCCATGAGCTGGGTTCATTTCAGCTCTCACTAACTAGATGAAAATGATTTTCATCATTACAGGATTTGCCAAATGTGCTGATCAAGGCAGTCTGCAGTTTGTGGTAGATAGAAGTAGGGAGTTCTATTTCAGAAGCAAACTCTCTGTAGTAAGGTAAAGCAGTGGATGTCATAATTTCTAATTTCATGCCAATACCAAGTTGGCTGGGGAAAAAAAAGTATTACTCTGTTAATCAGCTTTTCTTAATAGTAACTAATAAATATTTAATATTAAGTATAACAATACAGTTATTTAGATTTCGTAGAACAGGCCTAAAGAAAACCTGCGAGATACTGTGCCTTCTGCACCAAACCAAAGTGCATTGATTTAAGAAGTTTCATAGCTTTGACCCTGAATCAGCTTAAGCACCTGCAAGATTTCTCTGAGCATTTTCTATGCTCAACCTTTACTGAGGAAAGACTGTGTCAGCTTTTTGGAAAGGAAGCATGCAATTGAAGTCAGTGCAGCTGAGAATGTAGTTTAATATTTGTTATTCTTTTGTAAAACTTCACAGTAACCAAAAATTCTATAACATATGGAGCTAAGTGATTTTCTTTTTTTCTAGTGAGAAACATTTTTGTCAAATATTTCACTTTCCCAAAGAACAAAAATATACTATTTTGTTAAACTCTCCTCAATAATTCCTATGACATTTTAATTAAAACCATTTTTGAAATGCTTTATTTACTGGAGGAAAATTGCATTTATAATACATAACACATTTAAAGAAGAATTTCAATGGCATTTTCAATCATGTTGTCAGCAGAAAATACTGTGGGTGAAAATGGAACAAAATCCCAAATGCTAGTTGCATTGAAACCTATGAAATGGAATCTAATGCACAGTTTGGCATTTTTTATGAGATACCTTCCTTGACCTTTTTAACACATTAAAGATCTTTAAAAAATTGTAACAGTGCACCTTGTTTATTTATCCTGTTCTTTCACTAGTGTTTCTCATAAATAAATGTGATGTTCTCTGAATACACTGGGATCAAATAAGCATCTAATTGATGTGTTCTAAATGGCACAGGCAATTGTGGAAGCGCTTAGCTCAGATCCAGCAGAGCAAAGTCTACAGCAGCAGTGCACAGTAGGGGAATCTGAGCTAAATTAATTTTTAAATGTACAAAAACAGTAACACACACAAAAAAAGAATCAGACAAAACATCCTGACTTTCATGGTTTTAAAATGAGCAGAACTGGTGATCAGGAGCATGTTAAAAACACAAACAATGGAGATGAATTAACAGCTACTTATCTTACAGCACATTGTATAGCAAATCTGAAGGCAAAGAAAGAACATGCCCTGGAGACAGGGGACATAATTAAAATCTGTAACATAAGGTAAAACACATCTACAATGAAGGGGAAGAAAACAGGCAAAATTATTCACAATGATGCCAACACACAGTATAAAACTTAGCAATTTTTTCATACAATTGGTGTTTGTTGGTTGTAGCAGTTTTAATATGATGTGATCGGTAACGCAGACATGGACGTAGGGCCTGAATGTGCAGAGCCTTGAGAATCCATTCCACTTCCCAGGGGATCACAGGCTCTGCAAAACCAAGAAAAACTGGTAAGAATTCACAGGATTCCCAGAGACTTTCTGATGTGAAGTTGTTACTGATAAAAGGAGATCCCAAAATGCAGAGTCAGCAATGAAGTAGAGGTCAAACCAGAAGAGTGATTCCAGCCTAAGGTAACTGTGGAAGAAGAAGAGGTGAGGAGACTTGCACAGGTTGCCCAAAGAAGCTGTGGATTCCCCATTCCTGGAAGTGTTCAAGGCCAGGCTGGATGAGGCTCTGAGCAATCTGGTCCGGTAGAAGGTGTCCCTGCATGTGGCAGGGAGGAGTTAGAACTGGATGATCTTTAGTGTCCCTTCCAACTCAAACCATCCTATGATCCTCTATGACTGAGAATATAGAGAAAACAAATTCATAAAGAAAATACAGCATACAGCTGCTGTAACAGGGAAAAGAGTAGATTTTGTGTTGTTTTTCGGTGCCAGTAGCTCTCACCCCTGGAGAATATTGCACTGATTTTTTAAAATATATTATCCTGCAATGTGGACAAAGTATAGAAGCCAGAGTGTGACATTGATGCATTTTGCAGGAGAGAATATATGGGTGAAATCTTACTCTGTTTCCCATTTTTCCAAACCTTAGACACTTCCTTTGACTAGGAAGGACTTACTATACCATCTGTAGATCTCTAATTAAAGACCAAAACCATGCAGATCTAAACTATAAAATGTTTACACTATTCATGTAGACAGTTAATAGAACAAAAAAAGGCAATTTTTGATGAAAGAGGATGTTTCTCTCCAATTACCATAAAAGAAGCCTCTTAGGAAAGACATCAGCAACAAAACAGTACCTCCAAGATCAGCACTATAGACTTCAGAGGTCAGACAAATTGGATTTATGCACTCACATCCCATGAAATGGGTCTGTATATTTGTAGTGAGCATCACTAGGAAATCTATCAGTAGCCTTTTGCAGTGTTTATGTTTATTCTACCTCGACTTCCTCAGTGAATATTTTTGTGTAACTATGCAATGTAAGATAATCTAGTTACACTTGTTATCAAGGGTGAGGAAAGGAATGAAAAATAGCCCATTGTTATTATTATTATAATTGAATACATAACTGTAATAGGTTTCTTTTTCTTTTCTTTTTTTTTTTTTTTTTAATATAGGTGGCCGAAAGCCTTAGAAATAGTCTGTTTTAATTACGCATTACTGTAAAGCAACAAGGTTTCAAAACAGACCAGTGGTCAGACACCCTCTTCCTCAAAGCAGCCAAGTACAGATAAAAACATATTATCATTCATGGTAATTCTCAAAATTGCTCATAACATCATTTAGATAATGTTTTGATATCAGGAGTCCACTACGTGCTGTATAGACAAAGTAAAAGTGACAGTTCCTGCCTTGCACTCACATAAACACCTCACAGAGGCAACAGAAACACTCTAATCAGCAGGATTATCCTTGTGAAGATGAAATTCATCTCAGCTAATTTAAGGTGTAAGTGCTTCCACCTGAGTTTAATGACTTCCAGGCTCCATTACAGAAATTACAGACCTAATCAATACAGCAAAGGAATTTTAGGGTGGGGATCATTCGAATAATTAGGTCATATTGACTCAAATTTGAATTTAGGTCATATTGACCTAAATTTCACTGGCTGGTAGTGACTGGTATTAAGTACTAAGGGATCTTCAGGATGATTTTCTCAGGTGCAGAAAGGTACAGTTTGAACACCTAAATTTAGCTGCTCAAATTCAGTAGCCAAATTCCTTTTAATGTCACAGAAGGATTTGCTCAAGTTACTCAGGTAAGCGGAAAGACTCTAGAAAGGGATTGGACACTATTAATCATATAACACTTGGAACTGTTCTCACTTTCTTGTTCACTTAATATTTCATGATCATTTTTAAAGAGGAAAGGCTGTAAGATGAGCATTGAAGGTTGCTTCCAACTCAAACCATTTTATGTCATTATATGATTATATGATAATGTTACAGGTGCCAATGACCAACATTCACTGCCTGTGCAAGTCATGGAATCACAGAATGGATGGGATGGGAAGAGACCTCTAAGATGTCTGGAGATCGCTTAGGGAAACCACCAGCTCCAAGCAGGGTGATCAGGGCTGTGTCCAGTGGGATTTTGAATGGCTCTAAGGCTGGAGACTCCACAACTCTCAGCAACTTGTTTCCCTGTTTGACCTCTCTTATATTAAAAAAAATGAAACCATTTTTTTTTCTGTATTTTGGGCTGTGTCCATTGCCTTTTTCCTGCCAGTGGAAACACTGAGAAGAGCCTGATTCCATCTTCTTTATCCCCACCAATAATGTATCTCTAGGTGATTGAGTTCCTCCTGAGCTTTCCCTTCCCTGGGCTGCAGTCCCAGGTCTCTCTCAGCCTCTCCTCATATGTCAGATGCTCCCACAGAGTTGATGTATAGGCACACACGTGCCTGTGTACAGGAGACAAAGAACAGGGTCGCATCCCGCGGACCTTGGACAGGACTAATCTCCAAGGACCAGGATGAAGGGCACCATATGTTGGACATGAGAGCAAACCCTCCTGCCAGCACAGGCTATTGCTCTCAGCAGGCTCTGCAGTACTGAGGATTATGAATTTTGATTTGCAGGCAGGGAAAATATTGCAAAAGCCATTTGAATTAGAAAGAGATAATCTACAGACTTTGAGTGTAACAAGAGAAATTCTCCAGACACAATCTAACTAAAAGATATTCTAGGCCAACAAACCAACAGACTTAAATATGTTTCTGCTTTAGTTGAGGACAAAAATGAGTTATTTTGAGTTACTGAGAGAGTTTGAGTTCTGTCATACTTTTAGGTTTTGATTAAAGACGGTTTTTTACCATTTTCTGTAGTAATAGTTATGCTGGGTTTAGCAGTTCTAGTCATGGACTATATAGTCTCATGTTAGCTGCTGTACAAATAGAGAACTAGGTAACAACCTCTACAAAGAAAAAGAAATTAAAATTATGTTGGGATATATCTTTGTTGCATTTTTATATGTGGAAAACTGTACGAGTAGAAACTTGGCTGATGGAGGCTTTATTGTCTGCATTGCAGTGAGTTATTCCTATTACCTTCACCACCAATAAAAGGAAAGAGGCATATTTATCTTGATTTTTTTTTTTTTTTAATGCAGAAAGAGAGAGGGCAAGAAAGGAAAGGGCAGATGAAAAAGGCCCTGCTGCTACCAGGGTGCTAAAATTACTCTTCTGTGCAAACTCTTTACTGAAAACTGTAAAAAAACAGACTGTGAAGAGCTGCTCCAGCCATGTGGTAGCTCTAAGTTGCAATAGGCATGTGAGCTTTGGATCCATCCCACAGCCCTCCTTGGTTTCAGAGAAGCATCTTTCTTTTCTTTGTGGTTTACAGAGTAGACACCACTCATTTATTTAGTCCAGGCTGTTCTGCCTGTGAATTAAAGAGGTCTCAAGTGAAGATAAATTATCCAGAGCAATCAACCAATTTGTTCCTACCTGCTGTTGTTTCAAACCAAGTGAGATCTCTCTCTGAGTAAATATGAGGACACGTATCACACTGTGTAAATAAGCTGTGAAGCTACAACTTTGGAATTTTGCAAATATACACAGATTCAAGAATTCCTCAGGGATATGAATGCCAATGAACTTGTCTGTTGGAGAAGGCTCATCCAGGTAAATTGTAGCCCAGTATTAATAATAGATGACTATTATATGTACAGAGCTTTTTGGCCGGTTGAATGATTCTTTGAAAATGTGAAACATGACATTCATTACAAGCTGCCCGAGATGATCAAAGGTGGCCTATGAAATTACCAAGTGGAAATCTGCACCAGAGAAAGAGGAGAGATGTCTTAAAGCTCTTTAAAGTCTGTGCAAACACTCTCATGAATTTATCCAGCTTTCCTTCAGGCTCTTATGAAAGTTCTTACAATTGCTCTGCAAATTCATAGGCTGTAAACCCACATTGTTGAAGGAAGTCTCATGGATTGGCCAAAGGATGGACAATATAGGACAGAATGAAGAGATGGATTTTGGTGGTGAGCACTGAAAACACGGATATTGAAACAGCTCTTCAGAGTCACTTAGAACCTTCTTCTCAACATGTCAAACTCACACAAGGAATGAGCGCATGACAGAACCTGACCCTCAGCACAGATATCTTGCAGCGCCCCCAATCCCCCCAAAAATGTTAGGTCCTGGACTTGATATTTTTTATTTTTTGCTTCCGTCAACTTTGTGTTCTTTTACTTTGATTTTTTAAAAATAGTCTTCTAATGAACCTCTTTTCAAGGCACTACTGTCTTTTGATGTTTTCAAACTGAGACCTTGCCATACACAAATTTATACTAATTAAAGCCATGTCACAATATTTACCTATATTCTTCTGAAACTCTTGTATACTCCATACCAGTTTCATAAGCAAATTGTAAAGTAGCTTCCAAACATGACAGAGCTGAAATCCTGGACCATTCATGATTCTTTATCATTCATGATAAAGAAACTAAATTAATCTGTGAAGCTGATAGTGGAAACAGCATCTTGTAACACAAAGATCAACATTTTCTTGGCAAAAATCTCAAGAAAATATTGAAGGGGAGGGAGGAGACCTGTTTATATATACTTTTCTTGTTCTAGTCACTTGTAATTGCTAGTATTCTGACTTTCTTTTACTGACAACATGGCAAACATACTTTTCTTATATGTTGAGGATTCAACAGATCACCAGATTTGAGTATCAACATCAAATTTACCCCTATGTCAGAAAACCTTCCCCTGAAGTTGGGGTGCAATTCATTACTTAATTCATCTGAACTGAATCTCTTCCATCTCTGATAGTGGGGAATGGGCTTTGATCACTTGGATGATGGTTTCAACTGGGGCCTCATATAATGGCTTTTTTCTATACATGAAAATGTAATTATGCATTTTCAGGATAGTAAAAACCAAAAAAACAGCAAAACCCAGAGAAAAGAAGTCAAAAGTCAAAATACCAAGAAAATCTGTGGTGTTTGCTGCCTCTTTGAATCTGTAGCTAATCAGATACCAGATTAGTCTGAGAATTGCATTGCTGACATTGTGAACCTTGCAGCTCTAAGTCTTTAGCTGGGCCTGTGCTCAAATGTAGCTCATGATGATGAGATTTGGCCTTCAGTAAAGCCTAATGTTTCATCAGTTAAAGTTCATCTTTTTAAATAATCCTTCCCACTAATTTCCTGGGGAAGTAAATGATATCCACTTTGCATCACAGGATTTCTTTAGTGCACAACTGCCTGCAGCAGAAAAGCTGTTCTTATTCAGCCACACTGGCCATTTCTGCTTTTACTGGAATTTCAACAAAGGCTTCTTAAAATAAGACAGACCTAATAATCCAGGAGTCTTCTATGAGAAAAAAAATGAGGTAGCAGGGTGATGATATACCCCATGCAATATTGCTTTATATTCTCTTACACATTTATTTCCCCTGTGCATTCTCTTAGCCGCATCAATGGTTCCCAGCAGCCACCTTTGATTGAACTTCACTGAAATAATTTCTTTTTCTGTTTAGAAATATGCCCCAGTAGAAATCCAGGTCCTTTGGAAGTAAAAAGGATTTTTGGCCCTGATACAAATGCCTTCAAATTTGGCAGCTGCAGATCATTTGTTAATAGAGGAGAAAAATGTTTTCTAAAACATGTGTCTCTAAAAATTTTTAGAGAAAAATGTTAATGCATATACATGAGCATCTTTCAGGGATGACTACAAGTACATAGGTGTATCTTATGGATAACACAAGTTAATGCTAGAGAAAAACTAAATCAAGGAATGAGATGGGAACAAAACAAAAAAAACCCAGCAACTAATCCCAAGCCCAAACTACAGGCACTATTTGGTGGTGCAACAAAAATGTTGTCTATCTAAACCGTTTCTCTTTGAACCCTAAAAGTTTGTCTCAGCAGTGCAAAGTACATGGCAAAGTTTATAAGAAACATGCAACTGATAGTCATGGAGACCTATAACAAAAGTCTGTAGCAGTTTAGAATTTGCACCCAGGAGCCCAAACTGCAGAGTATGACATAACGATGGCAAGAAATGTAACAGATGAAATCACATTTCAGAACTGAATATTGCAGGCTGAACTTTGGGGATTGTGAGAAAATTAGTTTCACAAAGGTGGAATGTCCAGTGCCTGGGAAGTGTCACATAATGAAATAGTCATTTTGCCTAAACTCTTAAAAACAAACACTTTCATAGATGTAGCAAGACTATCTGCCTAAGGATTTTTAAATTACATGATGTTGAATATGTGAAACATCAGGTAATGACATTGCAAACTCAGCTCTGATTAAACAGCAAGTGAAAAGCAAATCTCAGCAGCATTGTCTTATCATATTAGAACAAGGGGAAAATCTATTTATGAGTGAACTGACCTCATTTTTTCTCTCCTGGCACACTGTGTGTGGCAGAATTGGGTATGATTGAAAAGTCATTACATAGTTCTTCAACATGACAATGTTCAATCCAAGACAAAGTTCCTTTTCAACTTCCAGCAACTTTTTATTATTTGATATAGTGATACAGTTGATACAAGCCATGAATACATTTTTTGAGGTTATGTGAGGTTTAAAGTTTGGGTTCGGACAATATCTTCCAGAAAATTCTCACAGGAGTCTCCAGGAGCTTCCTGAAGCACAAACTTATAAGCTCATGTAATTCACTAAAGACTCAGTAATCTTCCTCCCTGGACAACTGTTTTGGTCCATAGAGCTTTAATCCCTCCAACCTCCTCCTGCATTTGACCATTAACACTGAACTCACTGCAGATGCTTCACCTTCTATCTGGATTGTCCCCATGTGTCTTGCTCCAGTCCTGTGTCCACCAAGCCACCCCCACAGTGCTGTGGCAATCGTGAAAAGGTAGGGACAATGAAGATTTGTCCAAAGCTTAACTATGGAAATAAATAAATGATTAATTCTATTCTCTGAACAAGGTGAACATAAAGGAAGAAATCCTTCATGCCTCTAATAAAGCAGGACAGGAGAGAGAAAGAACAAAAACCACTTAAAAATAAGGCCTTGCTTCTTCTCAAGGTCACAACTCACAGAAGATTCTTCCTTCAAAAAAAATGTATTTTTTTCTCTTAATACAATTTTTCTTGTACAATCACTGTCATCCTGTTTATCCTGGACAAAAGGAGGCTGATGGGTGACTTTATTGTTCTCTACAACCACATGAAAGGAGGTTCTAGTGAGCTGAGTGCAGGTCACTTCTCCCAGACAACAAGAGACGGTAAATGTCCTCAAGTTGCACTGAAGTAGATTTAATGGTGGAGTGACCATCACTGGAAGTGGTCAAAAAAAATGTGGATGTGATTTAATGGTGAACATGGTGGTGGCGCTGGGTTGACTGTTAAGACTTAATGATCTTAAAGGTATTTTCCAACCTTAGCTATTCTATGATTCTACTTCTCAAAAAAACATCCTTGCCATCTGGGACTTCCTTCATAACACTCCAGTAACAAACTAAAGAAACTTATCTGGAACCTTCTACTTCAAAAGAATGAACTGCAGAAGAGTGAGGCTCAGTGTGCACAGAAGGGTTATGACTTTATTTTGCTGCCTTGAAAAACAGGTTAAAATGTCCAGCAATGTGTGATCTAAATCTAAGTGACATTAAACAGATGGCACTGAGGGACCAAGAAAATACCACTGGTCATTCTCCATCCATGTGTTCACTTTGCATTTTAAGCTGAAGTAGTTTTGCTGAGCTACAAGATGCAGCATTTTTCTCACATTTATCTCTTAATTTTTAAATAGCAATTAGGAGAGCTTTTGGAGTGGAGATATTGTTAGTATAATAGTGAGAAACCCTATTTTTTCATGAAGAGGATCAAAAGGAGAACTAGCATAGAGTTGCTAGATTTGCCAGTGTTCCAGGAGACAATATTTCTTCCAGTTGCCATTTGGAACAAAAAGGTGAATGATTTTGTTCAACTTTTTGCAAGTGGTGTGGTTGTCAGGTAAAAGCTGCTGGCAGGGAACAGCAGGGACACAGCTCCCACTGCACCTCTTTAATCAGACTTCTCCAGTAATGGAGGCAATTTGAAGATGTTATCTTTAAAGATAAAGGCACCATCACTTACACAGACTATTTTCCTCCCTCTTGACTCAACTTCAAAGTGCTCCAAGACAATTAGATTTATTTTTTTTTAACCCCAGGATTTAACCTCTGTGTCCTCAGATGAAAGTTAACTCTTGAACCAGACAGCACACATCTCCATTCCCCAAACTCCATGGACAAGTAATTAGAGTCTTACTTGCCTGAGAGTATTCAAGGACAACCTGGAACAGGCTTTGGTCAACCTGCTCTATGGTAAGGTTCTCCTGTCTATGGCAGAGGGTAGGGAAGAGATGACCTCTAAGACCCCTTCCAACACAAACCACTCTGTGATTCTATGATTTTATGAAATCTGGCCTGAGCAGTCCTTGCCTACCTTTCTGTAGGGAGACAGGGCTCCCAGACTCACATTTGAAAACTCCTGTTGTGTGGAGGGAGGAAGAAGAGAGGAAATCAGCTCCATGAATATGTTGAAATATTCTGGGGAGCACTCAGGATAACAGCAAAATGACAGCACAAAACACTGGCCAGCTAAGATATCTTGTGCTGGAGACTAATAGAGCTTTGATAGCAGACCTGGCGAGTCATCAGTTTGCACCAATGTGGCAAATCTCATGTTCCTTTGGGAACATGCAGAATTACTGGCATTTGACTTTCATCTTGGATTAACCACCAGGAAGAAAAATGCTGACTCATGTTAATATATGTCTGCTTGCTGGAAAAGACAAATTGAAGGAGATGGATGCTTAAGCACTAGAGTAGAGAGCCAAAGCTGCCAAGGATGCAAATCACTCAGTACCCATCCAGAGTCTTGTTACTATTTCACCATCTCTGAGAATCTGCCATGGGGAAATACCAGGCTTTCACCTTGCAGCAGCATTTAACCACAGAGCAGGCAAATCAGAGCTATAAAAGGTGACAGAAACCCTTAAATTCTCATTCATGTGTTAGTGGAAATAAACCTTTAAAAAACTCACAGAAGACACACAACATGGATACAATTAAACTGTTGCAGCTAAGGGAGCAGGAACTGGATGCTCTACATTTGCTTAAAGGTAACTGCTGCACGAATAACGTGGTTTGTGCAAAACTAGAGAAAATGAGAGTTGAAAAGCTTCCCTGTCAGGAAACTAAAACACACTTGCATAGCAAGTGTTTCTGTCTTATCCCCTGATGTGTTTTTTCAGTGCGGTAGTCATGCAAATTTAAATACAAGAAGTAAATATCTCAGAAATTTTTTTATGACACTATTTAATTGTGAAGGAAACAAAACTGATTTTAGTCAATGAGGACAGAGACAGAATGGATAAACCTCCTAGTGCTAGAAATAGAACTGCAGCTTATAACATTTTCATTAAGAACAGCATAAAATAAATATAAATTGCTGGAAATAAATTCCTGCATGGAGAACTAATTAAAAAAGAACTAATAAATTCCATAGATGTACACATAATGCATTTTTTTCATCCATCTGAACACTAGCTGCTAATAACTCTGGGGGATGCTGGTTTTCCATACATATGCTGATGTGTTTCATACAGATGGTGCCAGGGCTCAAGCACTGAATGGAAGGAAGCTTCACATGGTTGCTTCACTTGCACTCCGGCAATAAGTACTAGATGAATACAAAACCTAATCCCACCAGAAAGGAGATATTTTAGTAGAGACCAGGGAGACTAAAGCAGTTGATCCCTGCTTATGGCAGGAAAATGCACAGATGTCAGGGATTTCACTCTGGTATTTGTAGATAACCTGGATAAGTCTTTTGGATACCTCCTCATATGGACCTTAGTTGGCTGTTCACAAATGAGGGTAAGATTAACTGACTTCACTTTCTTCTTGATCTCTCCCACTGTCCTTCTTGTGTAGGTCACTGAAGTTTATTCCCTCTTCTACTGCCCCAGATTAGTCAATATGAGCATTATGGATGAGATTCTTTTCACACAAATTTAAATGCTCCAGATCAACACAAATCACCCTCATTTTCCTTCAGAGAGCAGAGGGGACAGTCTGGCTCACCTTAAAATAATCTATTCAACAGCTTGGGGGAAAAAAAAAAAAAGTAATTTAACCTGTATCTACAGATTAGCCTGAAAGGGAACATCGAGTGACTAATTCAGGTCTAGGGCAGTCTAAATTTAGTGACGTTAATCCCATCCTGCTTGTTTCATTTTTTACTTCTGATACAGATATTTCTGTATTACCTCACTCTGTTCACAAGTTTAAATGGTTTGCTTTCTGTATTTGCTATTCCTGGAAATAAATAAATAAATCTTCACTGAATCAGAAAGAGAGAATCCTATCTTCANTCCTTCCTTCCTTCCTTCCTTCCATTTTCACATGGAAACCACATTTTTTCAATTTTCATGGGCAGTCTTTTCGGAAATAAGCATAATTAGATACTACATCCTGGTGAGAGCCATCTAATGAAAGCTTTATAAGTTCTTTAGTTACTCCATGAATACAGCTTCCATCTTGTTTTCCCCATAATGTTCTTCATACACAGAAAAACAGTCCTCTTCTTTGATATGCATGTTCTCCTGCAATCCTCACCAAAAAATGGATAAAATAGAATCTACAGATTGAAGGGAAGAATAAAAAAATATTTCAAAGAAAGATCTCCAAGTTACCTAGGACGCAACATCAAAATTCACCGAGCTGGAAATATTCAGGACCTTGGACAGTGCCTGAGGGAATATCCTGCGTTCATCATCTGCTATTGCTCTTTTCTGGGTGTCTGTTTATAGGTGCTACTGGAGATAAGGAAAGGGTGACACATCCCTTTTGTGCTGGGAAGAGTGGATGTCCTTATAACCTCAAAATCAGCTGTGTCAGATTTATCAGGGTCCTGCATCTATATTTAACTCATCTCTGTTTATAATTACTACTGGGGAGAGCATCACTAAAGGGATTATGTAGAATTCCAGAAGCATCTTCATTTTCTTTCCAAAACAAGCAGGAGTTTGTTGGAGAGGGAAGATAACCAGGAGTGGTCACTGCAGAGCCAGTTATACATTAGATATTCTGCATTATGCCTCTGGTTCCATTGCTGTGAATGGAAATGATTAAGCTTTTACTTACCCTTTAGCATGTAGTGCTGTATGGGATTTAGAGACAAAAGAGAGGAGATGAAGTATTTAAGGGCTCCAGGAGACACAGAGGGCACTTTTGGGTATCAAAGAAGCCTTTCAACAGCTCAAGTCTGTTAAACAAAGGCAGAGGAAGAAAAAAAGGATATCTGTTTTGGTATTTTTAACAGATCTTGGTTATTACAGTGACTGAAGTATTTGACGTGCTTAACATAATAGTGAAAAACTAGTCTAGACAAAATACAAGAGAGTAAACTGCAGGGAATTACTATGAATCCATGGAATAAAAAGAGATTTCTAAGATATCTTTATCTTTCTATAGTTGTTTGAAAAGCAGAATAATATTGGTAGTGGCGTACAGTCTTCTCTGTCCAGAACAACGAAGATTTCCAAGACAATGACAATTAGCAATGAATTTTGGCACTGCTCATTGACTTTTTCAGAGTGATTTTACTGGACATCATATTTAATGTGACTGAACAGCCTACACATCTCCACATGCACAAGCAAGAGGAGATCCTCGCGCCTCAGATACTGAAATTCCCCCTGAACGAGAATGACAATGGCATTCAAAAACTAAGCAAACAAGCAAAGAAAAAACACAAACCTCTATTTAGTTATTGACCTGCAGCTGGCAGCAGTTGGAAAAATCAGAATAAACTCAAATTACACCTTGTTTCTCTTTAGATCTTTGCCTCCACTGTACTGTATTCCTAGTTCAGGATTCCTTGTTTGGAGGTGGTAGATTCCTGCAGCAGAACTCTCTAGTCCCTCACTGAAAGCGACACCTAAAAGCACAGAATTCCTCTATTTCTCTCCCCTCAATAACATGATATTGCAGCTGCACCATGAAATAAAGAGCTCCCTCCTCCTCTGTAGCAGGTGGTGCAGTGCAGCAGGGATGACTTTGGGAGGCTTCCTCCATGGTGGGAGACCTTTTTGCCTGTTATTCCCAATACTGAAGATGAAGGAGATGTGAATCATTATGAGAAGGATGGGACACTCACTGATACATGTCAGGCTACATTTTAGACCAGCTTAATCTTCTTTTTTTACTTTTGTGAGGAATAGTAAATATTTGAAGGGGAAACTGTGATACTACTTAAAAAGCACTTACCTAATTAAACCTCAAGTGCAGAAATCTTTATTCACTTGGAGAAGCACTCTGTGATGCTCAGCACCTCAGGCTATACCTCAGCCATATGGCACTTTAATAGACACTAGCAGAGGGAGTCCTTTTTATATTTTAACAGATGGGTGCATGCAAGCTACTGGGTTTGGAGCAGAAAGCAGAATGAAAGGAAATATAAGGAAAGCAAACCAAGAAAGAAAGAGAAAGTTCAAAGAATGAATTCTTCTTGAGCACTTCCATTTCTGCTCAAAACAGCTTGAGGTCTTGTTTCTTTCCTAGAAAGCACTTCTGTTATTTTCCAACTCCTTGGACTCAGTCTCCCTGAGCACAAAGCATTTCACAGCGGAGTTACTATGTGAGGAGTTGTCCTGACTGCAGGAATACCACTCTGATTTCGGAGTCTGCTGCCCCAACAAATAATTGTATGAATTTAGGAGTAGGATTCAAGTTTTTACAGAATTTCTTCTGCTGTGCCTGTCCCCTTCCAATGGCCACGCCCACAGTGGACATTGCAATCTCAACAAGTTTGGGCTGTATCATTAAATGACTAGAAGAACTCATAAGGAAAAATCAGTGCTGGAGCTTGTTGCAGAGCAAACATGGTAAAGAGAGTCCGAGAATAGAGTCAGAATTGAGAAGATTATTTGAAAATAATCCATTTATTGAAACATCTAGCCTTCAGAAAGGTCCCGAACTTATGGCCAAGAAGACCAGTGGGATCCTGGGCTGCATTAGGAAAAGCATTGCGGGGGAGGTCAAGGGAGATGATCCTGCCCCTCTGCTCAGCCCTGGTGAGGCACATCTGGAGTGCTGTGTCCAGTTCTGGGCTTCTCAGTACCAGAGACATGGAGCTCCTGAAGGGGGTCTGATGGAAGGTAACAAAATGATTCAGGGAAATGCAGCATCTCTCTTACGAGGGAAGTCTGAGAGAATTGTGCCTGTTCAGCCCTGAGAAGAGACACTGAGAAGGGACCTGTCAGTACCTGCAGCGAGGTGTCAGAGGATGGATCAGGCTCTGCTCGGGTTGCCCAGCAATGGGACAAGAGGCAATGGGCAGGAACTGATGCCCAGGAAGTTCTAACTGAACATGAAGAAGAACTTCTTACCCACACAGTGGCTGAGCACTGAAGAGATTAGTCAGAGAGGGTGTGGAGACTCCCTCACTGCAGATATCCCAGTCCTGTGCCACGTGCTCTGGGATGACCCTACTTGAATAAGGATGGGAAGGAGGTGGGACCAGATGACCCACTGTGGTCTCTTCCAACCTGACCCATTTTGGGATTCTGTGTGATGTGGTAAGGCTCTAGCTTTAACTGCAGATATTGCAGTCACAAAATAACACTAACAGTCAGAGGGATCACAGGGCTACAGAAATATTCCATCTGCATTGTATTTGCTATATGGCTTACTGATTTCCAAATCTGTTTGAAATGCTGACATTTCCTCTTCTGGATGAACTCAAAGAATTCAAATGATCGTAGCTTTGGTGCCTGACCCAAAATAGTGTGTGATGCCTGTCACACCTTCCTATTTTTCCTTCAGAGTACTTCTGTAAATACCATTTCTTTCATTATATACAGTTTTTACCCATTTTACAGGGTAAGTTTAATTTGTCCCAAAAGGCCCAGAGGAACTTGGTGGCAAGTTTTTATCCTCTGGGAGTTGATAGGGACCTCGTTTTAGGCAGCTCTGATGCAGTGTGGCAGCATCATTCCACCTGGAACTCTAGAGAATTCTAATATTACTGTGCCAATTCTGGGACTGTATCACCCAGGGTTCTGTATCTGCAGCAGCTCAGATATCCTTATTGCAAGGATACACAACATGCAAAATATTTAATACATGCTACTGATAAAACACAGTGTGTATTATCTTGTTCCACAGAAACTGTGAATCCATAAAATGTATTAAATATTTACTTAATTAGTGATTTTTTTCTATCTCTTCTATCTTCTGATATCCATCTATGTACCATAAAAAAAAATGTCTTGTGAATGTATTCTCAGGGCATTCATTTCTTTATTGAGAAACTCTCCTGCTATTTTAACCCTTCATTTGAATTCCTTAGGAAGAAAATGACAATTAATGGAATTTTTATTTTCATTTTTACTCATTACTCTTTGCAACTGTTCAGTATTTCAAAAAGGAAAAAACTGGATGTTTCCAACATCTGTTATGGCAGTTTTGAATTTTATTTATTTGTATTGGTGACTATCTAGAGTTTTTCTCCCAAACATTCATGGTTTTCTATCAGACTTACTTACAATGCTAACTTCTGAATGAGGTAGCATTGGTAAGTAATAACACTTGTGACTATTTTTTCCCTTCTTTCATCTCATCCTAGATCCATTATTTTGCCTGAAATCAAACATTGCAAATATCCAGAAAAATTATTGCATTCATCACATAAAAGGAAATACTGACATATAACATGTTGTTTACTACCTCCAGATTTTTCCAAATACTAGATGGTGTAAAGGCAGAGATTATCTTGTGAATTCACCCAATGGCAGAAGTTGAACTGTTAGAATAACAGAATCATTAGAGTTGGAAAACACACCCAAGGTCATCAAGTCCAGTCTTCGGCCGTTCAACCAGAGTTTGTCAACTAAGCCATAGCACCAAGTGTCACATACAGTTGTTTTTGAACACCCCTAGGGATGCTGACTCCATCACCTCCCTGGACAGTCTGTTCCAGTGTCTGACCACCCTTTCAGTAAAGAAATTCTTCCTGGCTTCCAACCTGAACTTCCCTTGGTGCAGCTTGAGGCCATCTCTGAGTGAGCTATTTGGACAGTCCTGTTATGTTTTCCTAAATAATTGAGAAGAAATTGTCATGGATCAGCTGTACAGAGGGGTAGGATATTCTGAGTCCAGTGTGGGGCTCATGCAGTCAGTAACAGAGTTTCAGCAATGCATCTGCTTTTCCTTGCCTTAGAAATGCATCTTCCCTAGCTAATCCAACCATATGGAAACTGAAAGGAAGAAGCCCTTCCAACCTGAGAGGGAGACAGCAGATGTGATGAACTTCTGTTAGAAATGGGAAAGGTTAAAAAGAGAAAAGTTGCACCATCTTTGAGAGGTTGATTGTAAAAGTGCTGTAAATACACTGGTTCTGGTTCTCACACTAGAAACATTTTATGCTTAATGTAATTCAGATTATGGTCCCAATGCACTACAAGAGAGGTGTAAATTGGCATTAAAATTAACAAGAATCAGGCCTAGGGAGTCTAATATTTGTTTTCTACTGTGCTTGAATTTACTTCTGCTGTTTTATAGCAGTGTTTAAAAATCAGCACAAAGACATTAAAAATAAAAGAATCCTGGGTCCCATCCATCCATCCATCCATCCATCCATCCATCCATCCATCCATTCATTCATCCATCCCTCCAAGAGAAATGCAATGCAACATTTGCTAAAGAGTCTAAGCCTTGATTTAATTACAAGTAAGATTAATATGGCCTTTTAAATGTAGATATTGATACAGCACTTTCTCTATGTCCATTCAATCATTTCAAATCAGCAACACTTTATTCAAAGGTAAAAGTTTTCATGAGCCTGCTTTCACATTTCTTCTGTGAGTAAAAAATTATACAAGGATAACAATGATAAACCTAAATAGTGTATAACGAATAAGTTTCAAAATGCTGACAGAAAATATTTCCCCTTCCGAGAAAAAAATGTTTGGGGAAAACAGAAACAGAGGTTTCCTTCACCTTCAATGGTAATAACATTTTAATGACTTGTGAGGCATCTGATTGTTATGAAACTCCCTGTTTCTGCTTATGTAAGGATTTTGTTTATTGTTATGTTAGTATTTGTCTTTATCCAAAATTGGTTGGTGCCCAAAGGAAAGCATTAAAAAAGAATTCACGAATTTCTGATATTTCATCATTTCAGTTACATTTCAGCAAATATTCAGATCCCTCAGTTGCTCTCAGAGCTGTACTTTGCAGAGGTATTATTTTCTATAAGGCTGGAGAGAAACATCACGGAAATACAATAATACAAATGTATTCAGACCATTCTTTTTGGAGGAGGGAAAGTCTGCATGACTACAGAAAAGCAGTTGCAACACATGAAGATATTCTCTGTATATATCTTTTTGTATATATCCTTTGTATATGTCTAGCATTTTCTTACTAGAAATAAACATTTTCATATAGACAAAAGTAAAACTAAAAAAATACTTTATTTACTACTACACAACATTTGAAGGCAAAAGGCAGGAGATAAACCCTTAAGAAAGAGAAAATGGCCTCAAATGGCACAGGGGGAGATTCAGGTTGGATCAGGGTTGGATATTAGGAAAAACTTATTCACTGAAAGAGTGGTTAAGCAATGGATCAGACTGACCAGGGAAGTAACGGAGTCACCACTCCTGCAAGTGTTTAAAAGACACTTCACTGTGTTTACTGGGCAGGATGGTACTCAGTCAGAGGTTGGACTTGATGATCTCCGAGATCTTTTCCAAGCTTAATGATTCTGTGATTTAATAAAGGTATTCAGAATATTTCTTGGAAAAGGTGTTCAAAGTTCAGTGTTGCCTGTCCTGAAAACCGTCTAAGACAGCAGAGCAATATTCAAATAACATAGGGAAGACATTCTACTCTTTATATATACTTGCATATTCTTACTTTTTGAAATTTCATAAATATTCAAGGTTGGTGACTACATGGTATAAAAATCCTGCTAAAGCAAAATTTTACTGCATGGACTATTAATTTGGGATTAATGCAAGTGTCAGAATATATGTCACATGGGAATCTCTGCAGAGCTCAGTGACAAAATTATATGCTCCAGGCTTGAGGCATTTTCCAGATAATGGAAAAGGGACACAAAGTCATCTCAACAGGAAAGAAAAGACCATATTCATAATGTGGCCTGACCTCCAAAGTAGAGTCCAGAAAACCATAAAAAAGCTCTATTACAAGTCCTTCACATAAAAATTGATAGATTTTTTGGAAACTGAAGGAATTTTGCTTCACTACTCACAAGTCTCAAACACTGAAAATACACAAAAATGTAATTACTTAGCTTGGGCTAATTTTTTGGAAAGGCATTACAGAGGATGTTTTAATAAAGGACTTGAAGACAAATGGGAAATAGACTTTATTTTTTTCCCTGCCTACGGATCAAGACGGCAGAAATGTAAAGGTGTACTTAATGTCTTGAAACACAAAGGCTCACAATTAACATTTCCATTTAGAAATTGGTGTAATTTGCTCCACTCCAGTATATGCTAATTAGCTTTAGAACTGAAAAACATGTTTGTGTAACTATGTGGCTTCTCAGTTTTTTTAAACTTTGCAATAAGGATGACAGAAATTCCTACCAACGCCAATCTTTTGCCTCATGCTTTTCTCTATTATTTTTTGTTTTGAAGTACTGTCAGTGGAAGAACTACATTTAGCTTGTAGATTCTGTTTCTAAACTGGATAGAGGGATTTCCAAACCCTATAAAACAATTCTTAGAGTAAAAGAAGAGAGGAAAAGAAGACAGTCTGCTGAAGTAAATTCTCCCTTGAAGAATTCACACCTAGGTGAGCTACCCTCAACATCAGCACAAAATCACCCTTCAACATACTCATGGAAGTTTATACAAAAGAAAAGCTAAATTTTCCTTCACCAGCACACCCATCTCGTGCCATATGCCATTTCCCTTCTATTTGCATTTGAAAGTCTTCTACTGCATTGCCTTCATATCATATTTGGGTAAGAGACCTCAGAAGAGACAGCTTGAAAGAGAAACATCTGTCATGGGCCCTGGTGCAACATGCTACAAGTGCCTTTGTGGGTTTGACAGTTCATTTGAAGTAGATAATCCTGCTTTTGCTACTTTCACTTGTTTTCTTGCACTGTATATTCCGTGCCATGAAGTCTTAACACCCCATGTATATTTTAGCCCATGGTCTCTAAATATGTACAATGTTCATAGAATAATAGAATGGTTTGGGTTGGAAGGGACCTTAAAGATCACTTGATTCCAACATTCTGCCATGGGCAGGGACACCTTCCACTATTCCAGGTTGCTCCAAGCCCCATCCAACCTAGCCTTGGACATTTCCAGGGATGGGGCATCCACAGCTTCTCTGGGAAATCTGTGCCAGGGCCTCACCACCCTCACAGGGAAGAATTTTTTTCTATCTAACCTAAACCTACTCTCTTTGAGTTTGAAGATATATATTCTGCCATTTATACAAGGCCACGTCTGAACATAAAAGGAAACTCATTGGTAAGTCTGGTTCTTGCCTTATCACTGAGGATTATAACTCCCTATGTGCTACTCTTGTTTCAGGGGTGGGATGAGCTACCAAATGCAGAAGGAACTCATGGAACCTGGAGTGACAAACTGGAAAGTCCAGGTCTCACTAGAGTGTTTTACAATAGAGAACTTTCAGGGTAATAGAAAAGCTTTAGTGGTGTTCTGCTAAGAGTTAATGACCCAAAATTGATTTAGGATCACAGAATCAGAGAGTATCTCAAGTTGGAAGGATCATGCACTTCAACTCCCTGTTCCTCAGAGAACAACCTAAAACTAAACCATATTGCTAAAAATGTGTCCAGACATTCCTTGAACTCTGACAGATTTGGTGCCAGGATCATTTCCCTGCAAAGCCTCTTTCAGTGGCCACCCACCCTCTCAGTGAAGGATGTTTTCCCAATGTCCAGTATGAAGTTTCCATGATGCAGCTTCATCCCATTTCCTCATTTCCTATCACTGGTGACTAAAGAGAGATCAGCAACTCCTCTTCCAATGCTCTCCTTGAGGAAGTTGTAGACTGTGAGAAGGTCTCCCCTCAGCCTTCCCTTCTCCAAGCTGAGCAAACCAAGTGACCCCTAAGTCTCACCCTCTAGGGCTATCACCATCTTGGTCACTCTCCTCTGGACACAATCTCATCATTTGATGTCCTACTTACACTGAGGCACCCCAAACTGCCCACAGGACTTGGGGTGGGGCCACTCAAGTGCAGAGTAGAGTGCTGAGGTCAGTAATGTCAAATCCATAGCGGTGGAAGAAAATTCCAGACGAAAAACATGAACATGGAGCTGGAGTAACCAACTCGTATACATTTTGAAATGGAACCTTAAGTCCACTTCCTCAATGCCTTATTCCAAGGATTTAAGTGCCTGAAAATGTCCCCTATTCTAATGGAAAACCTTCAAATCCTGCTGGACGAGGATATGGTGTGATTCCCTGGGTTTCCTTAAGGGTGCGTTGATAAAACAAATGCAAACTCTGAGATGCTTTCCTTTTCAGAAAACAGTTGGAAGTATTTTGTTTTATTTTATCTTTTAGCAGTGTCCTGTTTTACATAAAGTCATTAACAACAATTAAATGATACTGTTAAATATTTTAATAATGAAATTAGAAACATGAGAAAGTATGGGAAGTGTATAATCCATGTAATTTGGCTCCCAATTCACTCAGTTCTGCTGCTGTTATTGCCTTGTGCAGCTTCATCAGGCACTGGATGGTCCCTGTGACCTCTACTTTGGCACAGAGTAAGCAAGACTTACTTTGAATTCCACTTCATTTGTGAGAATAAATGAAATCTCCCTGGATTTTAATACTAAATCCAGTTGATAATGGGCTAGATTTGGTTTGTGTTCAGAGAAGAAAGTAATCTTTTTCAAAATTATAAAAAATCCTCCAAAACAGCAAAAGAAAAAGGAGAGAAAAAACCATAAATTACAGCTTGAAATGAAATTATTTGGGATGACTCATTGAAATTCTTTGTTGACTATTGAGTCAGTGAATTTGTAAAGACGGGGGAAATGTGTTACAAAACTTAGATCTTTTTTATCTCTATTCTGTTAGCTGAAAGTACTGTGATCAGTCTTAGTGGAGCACAGGACAGGGATCTGGAGGCTGGTTTAGATCTCTTAAAAAAAGCACAGAATTGCAGCTTTTGATTTAGCTCTGAAAAAAAAGGATTTTGCTGTTCTGTGTCTGCAGCATCATTTGAGTCCTTCTGGCACCAAACAGCAACCAGCTGCAAAGTTCATTAAAAAACAATATCCTATCATGAGTTGTTGCATCAACACCCAAGCTGAACAGAGCCAGTAATGGGAGATTTTTTCTTTTTTCTTTCTTTCTTTTTATTATCAGCTAAACAAAAACAAAACAAAACAAAAATCCAAGAAAAAAAGACAGGAATTTAAGTCAGATGAATATTTCATCACCCAGTTTACTCCTCCACTTTGAACACAAAATGTTTCAGCAGGACTGGAAGGCGGGCAGCCACCTACAGAACTTCCCCAGGCAGAAATCAGATGTACTTTTTGAAGTTAAACCGAAATAAGACAGTGACAATTTTTCTGTTTTGTTCCCTTAATTGCCAGACAAAGTGCAATTTTCTGTTCTGTTCTATCAACCAGATGCCCCTGTCATCCCCCACTGTACAACACTAATGGAATTTGACGTCCTCTTTGTTGTTTCTTGCTGCATTTTTGTGACTCACTGTTCAAAATAAAAATGTACTAAGAATAGCAAAGGTTATTGTAATGGCAAAGTTATGAAATTTCCCACATCTAATTGCTTTCAGATATATTTTTTTCATTGCTAAGGGTCTTGAAGTTGTCTTGGTATGCTGTGATCACTCAGCCATGAGGCTGTGTACCAGCCAGCACATCAGTTCCCATAAAAATCATGCTTGGGTAAAGTTTTCCAAGGTACTTTAGCACCGAAACACTAAGTACAGACCTGTGCAAACTTCCCAAAGATAGGGAAGCCACACAATTGCTTTTGAACACTTCATTCAGTTAAAAAGCTGTCCAGAAATTACAAATGGCCAAGAATACCCCAGAGCATTACAAATCACTTGAAGGTGTGGTCCTCATTCCTTGAGGCATTGGAGCACAACAAAAGGGTAAGAGGAGAGGAGGAAATTGTGCCATTAGATACTGATAATGAAGGCAAACTACATAGGTATGAGTAAGTAGGAGAAATGTCTTTCATTTGTTAAAAATGGAAAGTAAATCAGCCATTCCATAATTGCTTTCACACTTTACAGCAGCAAAATCCTCAAACATGCTTTCATTTGTGAGGCCAGTACAAGACTGAGAGAGTAATTTCATTTGGAAAGCTATGACACACTGAAGAATAGAATAGAATAGAATAGAATAGAATAGAATAGAATAGAATAGAATAGAATAGAATAGAATAGAATAGAATAGAATAGAATAGAATAGAATAGAATAGAATAGAATAGAATAGAACAGAACAGAACATTTCAGTAGGAAGGGGCCTACAATCACCATCCAGGCCAAGTGATACATTTTAAAGTTCAGATCACTTTCTGTCTCCACACCAAAGGAGATGCACAAATGTTGAAACAAGCATAAGAAATCCTGAAGCAAGATTGAGGGGAAAAAATAAAATTAAATGCATTTAATTTTCCTGACTTTGAAATGTGGTAGGAATTTGCAACAACAGGCAAATGTAAAATTAGAGGTGGTAAGTCAATTGTTTGGAACCTAAAACAGAACAAAGTCAAGAGATGGTACTGATGAAATGAGTGATAAGAGGTAAATACTCTCCCAAAGAAGAGAAAATGATTGGGAGTTTTATTATGAAAATTCAATGACATGGTAATGTAGCTGAAAGCATGTAAAATAATCACATTTTACCAAAGTCAATTTGTAACTCCAAATTAATTCCAAATTAAATAGCAATACAGAGTGGGAATACATTATATTACACTGAAAAGCTGTATTCAAAATGACTGGAAAATCCTACACTGTAAACCCACATCTGCCCTGAAATGCATCTCAGGCCTTAGCAGAGCAGCTGGGTAAAGGTGTAGATACCAATGCTATCCCCCTTCATTCCAAAACATTGAAAAAAATTTGAAAGGATACCACACTTGAGGTTAGTAGTTTAAAGCCCAACTTTGGGAATTAGCAATATGAAATGATAAATCAGAGTGGAGGAAGAGGTATTTTTATCTTATATTTAATGTAATCTGCATCAGAGCTCAGGGATGATCCTCTCCTGTGTTCCCAGTCTAACTGAAGTCTGAAGAGCAAGAATAGAAGTTGACATGTAAATCAATAATGTTCTAGGAAGAGGGAAGAGGTGAAAAACCTGCAGTGAGATTCAGATACATTTATAACAAAACTAGACAAATCACTTTACAACAGCACCTCAGCCAGACAGGAGCCTGTCTGCACAACACCATGGCTGAACTGTGACAGCAGGATGGACTTCTTAGATGTTTTTCCACACAAAAATCTTGTAAAGTTGGAATATTCTTATTTTAAAGGATTTTTTTCTACCATTTACCCTTATACCTGGCTCTCATAAGATTTGATGCAGTGAGTCAGACGCTACATAAAATGCTTCTGAACCCAGAATGGGAGCCAGAGTGTAAGGAAAATCTACAAATTCAATTATTTTAACAGTCAAAGGAGTTAGCAAAGAAAAGTCAAAATTCTTAAAGGTAGAAATAATAACCTCAGTTTCAAGAGAGGCCAGAAGCCTCCTCCACACTCCTGCTCTTCTAACCAATGTAGGACTCCAGGTACAGTGAGTTGTTAATAAAAACTTTGCTTGAGTTAGGGAATGACATACTCAGATTTTCAACCCAGAGGAATTTTCCTGTGGTTTGGGTATCAGACGGCTCATATAAGAGACAGTTTAAGAGACCTTACAGGCATTTTGAGCCACGAGGACTTCAAATGGCTCACAAAGAGCTGCACAACAAGCAGATGACAGAATCAGCTTTTTATCACAGAAGTGGATGATATAAAGCTCAAAATTCTATTGCAACAGCTGTCGAAGACAGTGACCCCTGAGCCTTAGTACCATTTGTTTTGCATGCGTTTATTCTATAATTAGGCACCACAGTGTTCCCACCTCTTATGCTGAAGTTGCCTACATTTATTTCAAGCATGAATTTCTGCTCCCCAAGGATTTATCTCCACTGTCACACAGTTTATCGTGTCAGTTCGATCACTGGTTATCTCTGAACAGCAGGAGGAATGAATTGGCTTTGTCAAAGTTTTGGCTTTTTTTCCCCTTCTTTTTCTCACTGTTTTGCTAACTTTTTTTTTTTTTCTCTTTCCAGTCTCTTCTTCTCCCAAGTCTGTAATGTGCTAGTGTATCCACTTCTGGAAATAACCTCAGCTGTAATAGCCTCATTGATGAGACCATAAGGGGGCACATAACCATTTCTATGAGCTTACTCAGAATTACTGGCTGCCAGAAATGCTGGAAACATCATGTGCATCTTTACTTCCCTTTCAATGAGAGCCATTCTTTGCTTGCTGATTACCATATATCACCTTATATAGACTCACCTTATGCAGACTCGTGAAACTCATTAAACTGCTTTTTTTTTTAATCCACAAACCTAAAATAATTTTCAGATGCTTCACTGTGAAATTCTAGTGTGCCTGTTTTTCAAATAGGGAACTGATCCTGGCAATGGCATCAAGAATATTGCTATTGTCATTCATCTGAAAAACAGATTTGGCTAAGATGCAAGGCTTTATTTCTGCTCACTGTAAGCACATGGATGTCCACTTCCAAATTCTTGAGGAATGTAAGATTCTTTAGACATGTCATCTACATGATCCATCCAGTTGCTCCTGTGTTTATCCCACAGGCTCACAGGAAGTGTAGGCAAAGAGAATGCCTCTTCCATGCTTCCCTTGACTTCCACTCACAGGGTAATCAACCATCCAAACCTTTGGGTATGTGCAAAGCTGCTGGGCATGCACATCTGCTACTGAGACCTGTTGAACCGACAGGCCGTCATCCAGCTCAGCTCCCTGAATAAAGCAGGCCATAAGCAAGAATAATTTAGCATCCAAATGCTGCCAATAACTTTGGACAATAACATATTTCAGGTCCTCATTCATAAAATCCAAGCAAAATGTCTTCCCATATAAAAGGGATATTTGGGAGATAAATTCTGATGTGCTATGGTTAAGTGAGAAGTGGATGCTCCCAATGAAGTGATTAATTTTCATTCTGGACAGGATGTTACTGATGTGCAGCAAATAAAACCTGGGACCACAGAGTAGTGAAGAAGAGAGGGAGAAATGATTGTTCACTGACCACTCGTCTTCCTGTGCCCAATGTCATTAGCAGATTAGTGAAGTTTATATCATATCAAAATATATACAAAATAAAAATAAGTTATATAAGCAATATTAATTTTGCTATTTACTAACCATTAAATTGTTTAATTTTTAAAATATTACAGTTGTTTTAAAGTTCTTTGTATATAGAATTTATACTCCACACAAAACACACCTCTACATTGTTACTGAATCATATGATTATTTTCTCTTACCAGATAAAAATTAAGTTACTATCGGAAAAAATGGTAAGATCTATATTTCAAGTATTGTTTCATTTCAAAGTACCACCAGACCATGCTGAAAGCCAAGTGCTGAATGCTAAATGCTTCATTCAGACATGACAGTTATCTGCCCTTTTTTAGGTGTTTTACACCATGTCACACACTTTTAGGAACAGTTTAATTAAATCTAAATGCCAAGGAGATCCTCTCCTGTTAGGCCCCAATTTGGGAAAGGATTAGTCCTAACTACACAGCTGGCTTTTCTTCCTTTATGAGGCTCTTCTTGCTTTGCAGTCAACTGCTGAAGGCTCATCACTTCTCCCACAGTGTGTCACATACAGCACCATGGGATGTGCCTTTAAGGGCTTCTTACACTTCATATTACTGGAGTCAGTTGCCACTGGAGGTCAGTGATTAGAATATATTATTTTTGTCACGGCTGCTTTAAAACCAAACCAATCCCTCTATTTGTGTGGAGAAGCTCAGAAAACTTTCACATTCATGGCAACTTTCTTTTGACTTCTGTAGAGGGCTCTCTTTGTTTTCAGTATCACCATTCGTATTTCATTTCATTTTATCAGGACTCCTTGGCCTGATGTTTCCCTGTGACTGCTCTGAACTCTCCCCCTTGGTGCTGCTGAGCAGGGACAACAGGGGTTGATTGAGACCCACAGGAAAAGGGGCTTAATTGTTCTTTTCAGAGATTGTGTTGGCTCAGGTGCTGCCTAAGACCAGTCTCATTATGTTGTTTAAGGCTGATGCTGCTCAATTATGATCTGCAGCCTCCTCATGAAAGGCAGCGGGGGGGCAGGCATGGAGCTGTCTGGTGACCACTAAAAATACCCAAAGGAACGGCCTGAAGCTGTGCCAAGGAAGATTTAGGTTGGATATTAGGAAAAGGGTCTTCACTCAAAGGATGTTTGGGCACTGGATCAGGCTCCATGGCATCAAGCCTATCTGAATTCAAGAGGCATTTGGACAACACTCTTGGGACCATGGTGGATTTTTGGGGTGTCCTGTGCAGGGCCAGGAGTTCAACTCAATGATCCTTGTGGGTCACTTCCAATTCAGGATATTCTGATTCTATGATTCTATGGTTTATGCTCAAAGGGGGTTTTGCATCCATTCTGACAGGGCGGGTCTTAACCACCATTTTTTTATTACATGCTGCAGAGAATCTGTAGACGGGTCAAATTCCCAGGTGCAGGGAGAGAAGCTGTGGCAGAAATGGGGCCATACAGGTGATGTTTCTGGAGCCTGACAAGTTATGCAATTTCGTAGTACAGGAGAAAAAGGAAAGAAGAATAGGAAGAAGTTGTGTGCCACCCTCACAGAAAACAGAAGGACCTAATAATGTAGATTAGGGAAGAAGACTGGTTGGGAGTATGGCATGGCTCTGCTGTTCTCTTGGGCTGAGTTTTTCTGGTCTAAGCTTTCCAGTCAGTCACAACAACCCTCCTCCTCAAGTGACACTTTGGACTCATACTGAGATGGCACAGTGATTCTCAGCCACCCTTAAAACAGGGCTCAGTTCATTCCCAGCACTGACTCAAACCACTTGAGTATGCAAGGTTAAGACTGTAACAAACAAGCACATAGAAAGGGTTGTCAAGCATTGGAACAGGCTTATCAGGGAAATGATGGAATAACCATCCCTGGAAGTGTTAAAAGTCATGATGTGGCACCTGGGGCCATGGTTTAGTGGTGAGCACGGCCATGCTGGATTAACTGTTGGACTCAATGTTCTTAAAAGTCTTTTCCCAACCTTAGTGATTCTGTGTGATTGATTCTTTGATATTTCACCCTTACAACAAATACCACAAAGGTTGTGTTGGGTATTTTTTATATATGTACAAACCTTTTTTAACAAAATGACAGGACAGACTGACACGCCCTTATGACTCCCTCACTAAGTGCTCAAGGTCAGGTTGGATGGGTCTCTTAGCAACCTGGTCTAGTGGAAGGTCTCTCTATCCGTGGGAGAGAGCTTGGAAACAGATCATCTTCAAGGTCCCCTCCAACCCAAACCAGTCTATGATTCTATAATTCTATGATTCTATTACTCTCCAGAATATGGATCTACCAGAATCTTGAAGGGACCACTGTCAAGCCAGCAGCGACAGGAACACACATCCCCTGCTTTCAAACTCCCTCATCTATTACAGCCCTCAAAAAGAACAATCCATGCCAGGATGAACTGTGAGAAAATACATGTGAGAGTTAATCCATTATATCAGAGTTTGGGAGCACAGCAGTTGAGATCCTGAGGAGGACTCACTGGCTAACGACAGCCTTCAAAGATGTCTTCATACAAAGAGAAGGTTCTTTTATCTGTCTCCTGCCAGGGAAGCAACTTAGGAGAAATTTAGCAGCACTTTTTCCAGAGTTGTTCAACGGGAGCCTTGGCTGCAGAAATTCAGATGAAAGCAATATCACCTTCTCAGTGCTGTAAAGTTCAATTTGGTGGCAGGCACTTTGCAGCCTCTGCAAAGCAAGTCAGAAGTCTTATCATCATTCCTGGGAAGCCTTGTTGGTTAAAGGTACCAACGAGAACTGTCCATGCTGCTATTGCCTGGAGAGTTGCCAGGTGATAAATTCTCTGTGTGTCCCAAAGGTTTTAGTACCTGATTTTGAGAGGCAGCATCTGTGTGACCCAGGTGAGTCAACCACTCATGAGTTTCTTGAGCTTTGATAACACTATTCGTCACAGAGAAATGTGCACTTATATATATTATACTATACTAGTATAAGTATAGTAAGTACAACAAGTATATTATTATAAGTATTATGGAAGTATAAGTTTATTATATAATATACTATTATATTATATAGATATATAAACATAAATTAGCAGTTCAAATTCAGGATGTGAAATGGGGAGGATGTGAATGAGGATATGAAATAAGTCTTTTTAAAAGACACACCATTCATACATAAATATCAGGATCTGAAGCAAAATTTTTCTCTCGACCTTGGAAAATGTAGTTCCTCCCTGTTTTACACTTTTCCCTCCTTTCCAAATAGCATTTCTGCTAAACCATTTCTTCACCCTACTCTGTGTCCATGACAAGGAGGCTGGGGTGACTTTAGGTGCTTCCACTTTGCACAGGGACTGTTTTAGGATATCTCTTCTGTTCAGGCCGTAGATAACAACAGTCATGGGAGCTGCACCACTCCGGGTGCAGCACAGCCCATCTCCTGGGACAGGGTTTTGCAGCGAAAAGCATCAGAAAGCTCTTTCCTACTCCTCCCACGTGCTGGATGTAGGATCTTACCACAACTCCCCACTAAAATCAGTCAGTACTCCATAGTAAGTACAACGCATGGGGATGTTTGTGGGCACAAAGTTAAAGCCAAATTAATAGACAAATATGAACTTCTGATTCTCATTGTCTTTATCTTCCCTTCTGACTTATCTTGGGGCAGTTCCAAGATGTCTTTTAGAATGCAGTGTTTAATTTATTTGGCATGGCAACTTATTTTGACCAACCTCATAGTTCTATTCCTCATTGCAGCTGTCCTGGTGTCCCAGCTTAGACCTCCTCATGCTTTGTCTTCTTTTGAGACACTGAAGAAGAGGGAAGAACTGAATAATGTATTCTGGTAAGTGAATACACTTTTAAATTAATGGGTATATGATAAGAGTTAATATGCAAATTTTTCATCCTACTGTTTGCAGACAAAACTCAGAAAAAAACATTGCAGGATCAATCAAGTTCATAGAACAGAATCATGGAATCACAGGATCATTAAAGGTTGGAAAAGACCTTTAAAATCATCAAGTCCAACTGTCAGCCCAGCACCAACACCACATTCACCATTAAACCATGTCACTAAGTGCCATATCCACATGTTTTCTGCGCACTTCCAGGGATGATGACTCCACTACCAAGGTGTTTGGCTGGTGGACTTCACTATAAATTGTCTACATAGTTGTGGCTTTGTGATTTTTATATGGCAACTTCTTTTCTCTTCAGTTCTTCCCTGAAGATTTCACATGAATCTATATAAACTTTTAGTCCCTAAACATGAAATTTTATATTTTTTTTCTCATCCTTTCCATTGTGTTACTTGCTGGAGTAGTGTAAAATATATAGAGAAAACGTTTATGTCCTTCTCTTTGAAGTGCATACATATACAAGAAGGCAGACTTAGAGGTTGTGGATGGAATAAAAAATAAATCAAGATCTGTTAACAACAACAAAAAAAAAAAGGCATTGGAGTTTTGCCAAAAATTTTTTAAAAAATGTAAAAAAGCAGGAGGATAAAATCTATGCTTAAGATACTTTCAAAGGAAATAGAAGGAATTGGAAATTTAAACAATTTTATTTTCATTTAAAATTTCAAAGTTAAGAAATTAAAACTAAACTGAAGAATTTATCTTGACTTCAAGGCCTACATTTATTTTGAAATTTTCTAACAGCTTTTTTTTTAAAAAAACTTTTGGTTTGATCTTGTTTTTTTTCTTGTTTCTTTGTTTAGATCTATTTGACACTAAAAATGTCCAGGGTTTTCTTGAATGTTGAAATGAAAATTGATAAAAATAATATACTGTTAAACAGCAGGATCAGTAGGATCCCATTTCAGGGAAAAAATCCCCAACTTTTCTAATGAACTACTGATTTAAATTATGAAAAAATACTTTTCTTCCTAGCTTTTATCACCACAATGTATCTGAGGGAGAGATTCCTACAGGTGCTAAATCCACAATTTCAGCCATTTAAAATAAGACCAGACACAAATACAATTCCCTGTTATATACTGAAGTTCAAAAACACAATGCAAATCCAGTGAGTAATGGACATTTTCTTGGGATCAGTCCTATGAGCTGTGAATGATCCCCAGTTTTAAATTATTTGCAACATAACGTTTTTTAAGTATAATCTCTATTACTTATTTCTGCACTCACTGCAATAGGTGTAGATAGGTGTATTTTCTGTATTTAACACTGTAGTTTGATGTGTCAGCTCCCATGTTATCAGGAATCATTTAAAGAAGTATTTGCTCAGAACTCTTTATGACACTTCCCAGTGTCCTCTACATCTCCTACCAAACATCTTCACCTTTTCCCTGCTTTAGACATTACTGTAATATTTTCATAACTCAGTTTTCCCTTGCCCAGGGAATTAACTTGAGTTTTGCCATTGATTTCCACAATCACAAGACCTGACCTGGACACCAAGCTGATCTCACTCTGTGCAACATCCAAGCTGTGTTCCAACACTGGAAAGAGCTATGGTGGAACATATTTGGTTTAATTTCCAGACACCAATGTGGTTTCTTGGTTTTTGGTTTTAGTGTTTTTAACTCCCTCTTCTTTACATAAGAAATAAATTGAGATAGCAATAGTAATGAAACCATCTTCTAACTGCTTCATGTGTAACCCTCAGCTGAGCCATGAATATCATTGGAGAGAGGTGAGAGGCTCATCTTGCTCCCATAGATATTGCAAATTCTAATTGTTTCCAAGCAAAATACAGATCAGCTGATGGCAACTATGATGGTGGTAGTAGGTGGCTGAAGGAAAATTTGCAAAGGTAAAGTAGTCTCATTCTTCTGGGAAACCAATTTTATACTTGATTTGGATGGTTAAAGGTCTCCTGTTTCTCCAATAAAAACATTATCTTCCTGCTGACTCACTCTGTGCAGACCCCTTATGCAAATAAGCCCTAAAACTCAGAAGAAATCCACATGGCTGGACAAGCTCATGTTTGTGCCTCTGCCAAAATAACTGGGACTCCAGATATAATTTAGAGACCATCAGCATATGTCAAACAGCATCTAAGCAAACATATCAACTGCAAGCATTTGTCAAACAGCATCTAGGCAAACATATCAACTGCAAGCATTNTGTCAAACAGCATCTAAGCAAACATATCAACTGCAAACTGAGGTGAAAAAGGACTGTGTGACCCCTCCTGAATCCCAAGACTTTTGGGCACCAGTGCCCTCCCAGATTTCCATTCCCTCTCTTCCTACCTCAGGTATTTCTGAATACCAGCTTTGCAGGTTAGCACAGCAGTAATAACCAGTGATGGAGAGCTACAAAGTTCTGTGAAGAGAGCACTTGCAAACCCATAATCCTGGAGAAATAAAAGAGTTCCCCTGCAGCACTTTGCAAACTCAGGGATTTATGATATTGGGTGTTGTTTGTTTTTTTAATTCCTCCGCATAAAGAAGATGCACAGTATGCTCTCCTGTATTGGGCATTCATTGGTTTGCACTATTCCCCCAATTCCTAAAGAGTGTGCTTAAAGTGGGAAAGATATTGCTTGAGTGGGGTGCTGGCATTTTTCCCAGCAAGGATCTGAGCACTGATAGTTTTCCTGAACTAAGAAGGACATTTCTATTTTGTCTCTTTAGAAGGATAAAAAAAATGCGCAGCAATAAAAGGAATCAGGAAACCAACTAATCCCGCAGTTAATTCTACTTCAGAGTCCTGCTATTTCAAACACATGCTACACTGTCCAAGCCACTCTCTCATTTTCCTGGATGTCTCTGTGTAACACACCTGTATGTTATGGACCAGGTGGTGACTATGGAGAGCAGCTGTGCCCAGGCCTGAATTTGACTAAGCAGCTTCACTATCTAAAGGTTTTGCGCTGGAGCCATTCCATATCTGTGATCAGCATCGTTGCTTTCCTCTATATTTTGTTTCATGTTGCTCTAAGTTCCAGAGGCAGAGCAATTAGTCTGGCACACAGCCACTGTATCAATGCACGCTGTGAATTTACAGGCCAGCTAAATGATCTTTTCTGGTTTGTTCTCAAACAATTTTCAAATAATTCCTATCATTACATGTGCCCTTTTGGCTGCCACTAAGCAATGAGTTGGCATTTACAGGTGATGACTTTACAATCCCTTCCCTAAGCAGGAATAACTAATTCAAATTGAGACAATATGTACACATGGCTTCCATATTTTTTCTTATCCACCTGTATTTTTTTTTTCAGAGAATTTTATTCTTTTGTGCAGTCATTGAGATTGTTTGAGGATTCTTTAGTTCCAAATAATCTGAATAATTTTATCAGGTCATTATTTCACTCCCTGCAAGAGTATTATGCAAAGCACAGCTCAAGCTCCTGCTCATAACTTCATTCATCATGAAAATTAAATACCTTTTTTCTATTCTCTTTTGTTTCTGCTATTTTTCTCATTATTAATTATCAACATTCTCTTTCATATCATGACAACTTCTTTAAATGTGGGTGTGAAAGCATTTTTTGGGGGTAGGACACAATGAAATCAAAATACCCTGTGCTGCCCATTTGTTCCTGCCTGTGTATTCTGGGCTCTGATTCTGAGGATCTGACCCTCTGTTCAGCTCCTTAAAAAACATTTTTTTTTTTTTTGCTGTACTTCACTAATCCAGCACTGCAGAGAATTCCTTTGAGACATTATCCTGCTGGATTGTCGTTTAAGGTTTGTAACACCGAAGTTACACCAGCCAGCCTGAGAAAGACTCACAAAAGGAGAACAAGCAGAGACAGAATAAGAGCAATGCAAAGGGAATGACAACCCCCCAGATAACAAATAGCATATGGATTTGCAAACTTGTGCTGATATGAAACCAGATAAACAGGCAGGGATGTGTTTTCAGTAAAGCTCCAGGGATATAATCTCCAGTTCTGCAGTCCTCTCTGCTTACCCTGCACACACAACTATCTGAAAAATACATTGTTTTGCTCATCCAAATCTTGCCTTAAAACATCTGACGGGTTTTATAACATCAAGCTGAGTTTATTTGTCTGCTGGGCAGGAGCCTCTTCCGAAGTCTAACAAACAGAGTTATGGGGGCTGAGTAGGTCAGTGAGATATTCCCATTGCATCAATGCTATCAGTGACAGAATTACAGGAATTTCATTAATGGTAATCAATGTCGGACTCATCCCCTAAAAGGGATGTCACTGAAAATTAAAATCTGCACTCTATTCCTAACAATATATGTTTTCACTTCCAAAATGTTTTAATTTCAATTTTCGTGAATACAGGGCTGTTATTTACTGCTGAAGGTACAGCACTGTAAATAAGGAGTACAGAAGTATACATGTTACTCCCCTGATTATTCCAGACTTGGGTGGGTTTTGTGCTGGGCTAAAAAGGTATCAGTGTTTCTTGATGTTTCCTAGTGTAGAAAATTTTCACTCAGTAAAAATAAAGATAATAATAATTTTCAGAGGCAACCACCAACTTCACAAAAGTCAGGCTCAGTCTTTCTGAAAAGGTTTTTACTTCTTGCCATGGTATAAAACAGGTATTTGTGAAAGTCATATGTAAGAAAAAATACAAATAGGACTTCCTAACTGTATTTGACAACAAACACATGATAAGTACCTGCACGTCCAGCTCTTTGCTATTTTAATAAGTTTACTATGTCTATTGTGGAAATGTAAAAGTACATGATTAATTTACTAAATTTGTTGTGTTTGAAGTTGTGTTCAGTTATTATTTACCTTGGGATCAACAATACTCAGATAAAGGTGGAATAAAAGTAATTTACATTCAATTATTTGGAAGTTGGACGTTGAGTAATATAATGCCTCAAAATGAATGTTGTTGGCATAGGTCTAAATCAATAACTAGAAATCATTTTCCTGTGTCATTAGAATCACTGAATCATAGAACAGCCCAGACTATAAGGAAACTCAAAGGATCATCTTGACCAAACTTTTCTGGGAAAGGGAGCCTCGATGAGAGCAATCACAGACTGAAAACTTCCAATGATGGGAACTCAACCACATCCCTGGGAGAAGTTGTTCCAGTGATTGATTGTTCACATTGCAAATAAAGTGTTTCTTCTATCAAGATGAAACCTTGCCTGATACAACTTGTACCCATCGCCCCTGTCTTCTCCATGCGCTTCCTTTTGAAGAGAGAGCCTCTTGTCCTTTTCACAGCCATCCTTTAAGTCCTAGAACACTGTAAAGAGCCTTCCTTTGTCCAGGAAGAAAAGGTCAAACTCCTCCAGCTTTTTCTTGTTATTTTCCTTATTTTTTTTTTCACTTTTATGAGGGTTATAATAAAAGTGACCCTATATTTGATTTTGTGCTGCTCCAATTGGCAGCTCTGTAAATCTCCCACCACTGTTGTAGAGTTATAAATGGAGTCTGTCTTGCTCTTTTTTTTAATCCAGATTTCCATCCTGATCCCAGGAAGCTGCACTTCATTCTTTTCCACAGTTTCACACACCATGTGGATCACTTCCTCAGCTTACGGGGCCAAATGAAAGTCTCCTTCCAAATATCTCCATCGCCCCACACTAACAGAGATTAATGTGAAATTAAGAACACTTTGGGGAGGGTCTGTTCAGCTTGAATGCTCTGCAACCCCATCTTTTTGTATTAAATGTTAAACTTATGCTAATTAAAGCTGAAAAATTGCTTCTGCTGCAACTGAGCATTAGCAGGATCATTTTCCTCCTTTTTTTTTTTTTTTGTAGGATCATTTTCCTCCTTTTTTTTTTGTTTGTTTTGGGTTTTTTTGAGTCAGAAAGCAAGATTTACTAAAGGAAAAGGTGGAAGTCTTGCTGAAAGGGCCCCATCAAGGGTAATATTGGTGTTCCTTTGATTCCTTAGTGAATGAACAAACTTGAATATCATTACATCACTGCACTCTTAGTCTGTCAGATTGGAATCAATACCACTTAGGACAACATTTCATTAGAATTTTATGCTCCTAATTATAATATCTACTGCAGCCATTGGAGGGCCTATTCTCTGCTTGTCAATTCAAGCGCCCTTGCCAAGGTAACCTGTAAACTGCATTACACAGGATTTATTACATCATTTCCTTTGTGAGTATAAGGTGATTATCACCTTCATTACTAGTCATAGATGTATGCACTATTGTATTTTAAGTGTATTAGTGCCTTCCACGTGACACATGATAATTTAGAATTACAATTGCTTCCCCTTAATCGTTATACTACAGCCTATTAGCAAATTGCATTTCCTAAGGCCTAGAAACATTTTTATTTTTTTTAATCATCCTTGAAACACAAGGGTTTTGATTTCTTAATGGTTGATTGCTGTTTCACTTTTCCACCAATCCCTAAATTGTTTTAATTTGCCTCCTATTACCCTTGAAACCAGTATGGTGAAGGTACTAACCCAGGAATCCCCACCTTCTTATGCTAGAAAAGACAAGAATACCAGGACCAAGGGTGACACTGGAAAATATGAAAAATAAAATTAAATCACGTTTTCTCTTACTCTTTCAAATGGAACTACTTGATTCTGTGCAGAAAGCAGCTCAACTGCAAAGCATGTGAAAAGCAATTTCTAAACCAGACCTACATGGAAAAGAAGCTGGTACTTCATGCCCTGAGGTGTTTTTCCCAGTGCTTTAAACCCCAAGTCTTCCAATTAATCATCACTGTCACACTCGAACCAGAATGCCACTATGCTTATTGCTAAAAAGCAACCTGCTTCCCATTGGAATAGAGGAGTAAAGGATAATATTTTACTATCTGTGCAATAACATATTTGTTCTCTTTAACTTCATCTTCACTCTTCTCCCCTTATCAGAAGCTGTCTCAGATAATTTTTATACTTTTCTATGCACATGCACTGCTTACTCTTCAATTTAACACTCAGGAGATTGGATTAAATCACAGAAGTTAAAAGAAAAAGTTTAAAAGTTTTAAATGGGAAAAAAAAAAAAGAATATAATGATCTGCTCTCCAATTTGATCACTGGAAAATGTGATGGAATCTCTTAATAACCAATAGTTTGACAAAATCTGCAAAACCCATTTTTTTTCTGAGAATATTCAGTTTGTATTGCTTCAAATGGAAGAAGACCATATTTTGAATCAAAACCAACACTCTTCTAACGATTCTTCTCAAGGCTTTCTGGCCAAAAGCAGCAAGGAACAAACAACCCAAGATCTAACCTGAGGGAGCACTGAGTAAATCCATGGTGTAAACCCAGTTGTAAACCCAGCTGCATCTTTGAGTCTAAGAAACCATCCTCTGGAGCCTTCTACCTGACAGTGGATAGGTCTTCAATTGTGAGAACAGTTTGGAAAGTGACAGTGAGTATGATTTGAAAAGTGAGAGCAGAGCTGAACAAGCTGTGAGTTTTGTATTGAGACCTATACTTCCCCATCAGAAAGGTTCTGGATGAGTGAAGTTGAACAAATGAGCCCTGAATAGATATTCTGGTTCACTTATCTCCCTGCTGCAGTCTACACTTAGCTGTACAGCAGATTTTCTAATCTCTGTTTCACCAGCATTAATGTCAGGAAATGATGGGATGCTCAGTCAAGATTGCAAGGCAAACTCTTCCTTTCTATCCCCTTGACATTTAAGAGATTTAATCCTTCCTAATCTGTGTATGTCTCACTGTCCACTACAAGCTGGTTTAATCCTTTGCTAGTCTCATTCAGCATTTTTTAAACAGGACTAAAAGGTAGCCAAAAAAAAACAACAAAAAACAAAAACCAAAAATCCAACCAAAAAAAACCCCCAAAGCCCACAACACCCCAAAACCTCACACACACACACACACAAACCCAAACAACAAAACAAAAAAAAAAAACCCAAACCAAAACCAAACCTATAAACGAACAAAAAATATCCCCCAGCTTGTTTAAACACAGAGCCAAATTCCTGGGATCTAATGATCTGTATCAAGCATATGATGGGAAAGGAATAAAGTTCATTATATACAGAAAAGAACTATTTAGGTCAATGCATTGATTTATTCACAGTTATAAATACTGAATCCACAAATCCTTTTCAGCTGGATCATCTCTCATAAAGGGATCCTTCTTCTTGACTGATTTTTAGAGAGCAGTTGTATCCACTCTCAGACTCACTCTTGCAAAAAGAAAGAGCACAAGCCCTTTGTGGGTTTTGCCACATTTCTTTGCACACAGGAACGTGGAAGTGCAGAAAGAGAAGACAGAGTAAATTGGGAAAGCCATAGTAAGTGAACTATATTATGTCTAAATTGGATCAAGTGACCCAGCCCAGGAATGAAGTATAGCCTTGTTTATGGTCAAGCTGACTAACTCAGGTTTCTCTAGTGCTCAGCTGCAGAATAGGACCTCAGTAGTCATCCTTTGTAAGACAAGGTCTTCACTACAACCCCATGCAGCACTGGGGTGTTTATTCTGGAAAAAAAAGGAGGTTCGAGGGGGACCTTCTCATTCTCTACAACTCCCTGAAAGGAGGTTGTAGCCAGGAAGGGGTTGGTCATTTCTCCCAAGTTACCAGGACAACAGGAAATGGCCCCAAGTTGTACCAGGGGATGTTCAGTTTGGATATAAGGAAAAATTACTCCACTGAAAGGGTGGTCAGGCACTGAAACAGGCTGCACAGGTAAGTGATGGAGTCACCATCCCTGAAAGTGTTCAAAAAAACAAGTAGAGGTGGAACTTTATGATATGATTTAGTGGGAGTGGAGATATTTGGTTGAAGACTGGACTTAATGATCTTGGAGGTCTTTTGCATCTCAGTGATTCTGTGATTCTAAGATTCACTAAGCAACAATCTGCTTCTACCTCTGCCACATTTTCCCATCTTGAGTTTAGATTCCCTAACCATAAGTATGTGCTGTATTCCAGTGGAAAATCCTGTCATTGGCTGTGGAGTGTCTTAATTGTTTGTTGTCTCAACTAGAAATGGATTAGTTGATAGACTCCTCATGAGCACTCCACATCACAGCCTCTGATCCATCACTTCACTGGATAATGGAGGAAGAAGTGGCATCATTTCTCTGAGTGTCTTTGCATTTCACCAGTAAAAATAAGCTTTGTTTCTCTAAACTATCACTGCAAAGAAAATAAGATGGATTCTACTCTGCCTCCTATATAATGCACTATATATTTTGTCTGAGTATCTGTGACAGGATGTACTATTAGTAATGATAGGTGATTCAAAAAGAATTGGAGGATTGTCATATCCAAGGCATGATCTGGTCTGTATCGAATAACAGAACCTTCAACTGACATATAGAAATGTCACTTCATTTTGTAGGAGTGTTTTTCCTTTCTCTTTCCACTGGAGATGTGCTATCTTTGGATTTCACTGCAATGTGATGCTAGACTCATTGTAGCGCTGAAGAAACAACTGTTCTTGTGGGTAGGAAAGGCAAACAAAAATCCTAAATGACCATTAATCCTGAAAAACCTGATAAAAATTTAATGAAGATGAGTATTTTAAAATATTTTCAGCTAAAAGAGGAGAGATTTAGATTAGATATTAGGAAGAAATTTTTTACTGTGAGGGTGGTGAGGCCCTGGCACAGGTTGCCCAGAGAAGCTGCAGCTGCCCCATCCCTGGAAGTGTTCAATGCCAGGTTGAACAGGGCTTGGAGCAAACTGGGATAGTGGAAGGTGTCACTGTCCATGGCAGGGGGGTTGAAACAAGATAACCTTTGAGGCTCTTCCAACCCAAACCATTCTATGACACTGCAATTCTATGATTTTTATTTTCTATATTTGAAAAACTCTCCTTTAACACTTAAACAGTAAAGTGGGATTGAGAGAGAGTAAAAACTTGTCTCTCTCTGCTCCAGTAGAATCTAATGCCTTTATATGAAATGGGAGAGAGTCAGATGACTTATAAAGGTAGGGGAGATAAAAGGCACTATAGGATGTATGTGCTGCACAGCTGCAAACATTTTAGTACATGCAATGACCACCCTGAGAAAAAATGGTCATTTGAGATCCCAAAAGTAAGAAAGAAGATATTAACAAGGCACAAATCCATTCTCTTACATTCCAAGAAACAACACCATGATCTCACTAAATTGGAAGTGAGCCAGAAACTGGTGTTCTTTTTCACAATAATACCATTTCATTGATGAAAGTCCTAATAAATAAGTACTACTGAGTTTTCCTGTCACACACAAAGAAAAAAAAAATCCAGAATCTTGGTGCAAATGTAATTAAAATTGATCTTTGATGTTCCAAGACCAAAATCCATAGCTTTTTCTACAGGAAAAGGCAGTGCTGACTGCTTTGACAGAATAGCAAGAATCACAAGAAAAGACCAGATAATATATATGGGCGAATGTGAAATGCAAATCCATGTAGGACAAAGGAATTATCTCTTAACAGAAACAGTTCAATCCTCTTTGCTTTGTTCCTACAAAACTGAACTAAATAGACAGCAAAAACAACCTTATATTTTAGACTGTCATGGAACAGATGTTCTTTTTTCACCTCTGATGCCTTTGCAGAACAGGGTTGTGTAAAGATAACTTTTAAGTAATGGAACATCTAGTACAGTAAAAATATCTTATCTGGAAATGTATTTTTAAGAATAACACAGTATGTAGTAGGATTATGAAGGTATTTAAGTTTGCATAGTATTCGCTGTTCCTCAGTAAAAAAAAAAATTAAAAAGGAATATTTCAGAAACACAAAAAAGACTGTTCTCAGACCTTGAAAACTCAAATTTTGCCCCCTCAGAGTTTTATTTTATTGACCCTTAAAATCCTGGTTTTTTGGACAAACCTGTTTAAGGGATTAATTTTGTAGACTACTAACAATTAATGACTGAATTTAAAAGCATTCCTGACTTCAACAGATATATCACTGAGGAGTGCATCCTCCCAAAATTTGTGCTGGTGTAATTTTCCTCACTCTCAAATTACTGATTACTCAACCTGCACAAAATATCTCAAAACCAAAAGTTCATAAAAAGGAACAAAATCTGAAACAGTTAGAATTTGTGGAAGTTGTAGAGTTATCTGAAGGAGATGGTTGACTCCTAAGGAATTACTGGGGAGGAAAAGGTGATTACAGCAAATCTGAGCTCCTTCAGCCAACACATGTTGCTGGGCAAAAAAAAAGAGGTAGAATCATTTTTACACATTCATGAATTTATTTAGATTATGAGGGTTGAAGGGCATTGAAAATGCTGTCCCTCTAGTGTTGGCAGGCAGAACCATCCCAACACAATTAAACTCCCAAATCCATTTAATAAATCCACAAACCACATTGAAAAGCAGCAGTAGGTCTCCCAGATACCCATGGAGACAAATACAAGGCACAAAAGCCAAGTGCAGTCATGGGAATTTGGCAAAGGAAGTTCTTATCACTCACTACCTACTTGCTAATGAAATCTGGGAGAAGCTGCAAACTTGGTAACACTGCTGTTTGAGGATGTTTTGCTTTTCCAGGCAACAATGTCTCAAGTTATCTCTGTTTAATTATTGGTACTTGGAATCAAAGAGTCATGGAATGGTTGAGGTTGAAAGGATTAATGTCCAGAGGGAGCCTCTTTATTTTCAGTTTGTGCCCATTGCATCTGCTCCTGTCACTGGGCACCAATGGGAAGAGCCTGTCTCCATCTTCTGTGCACTCTCAGGTTTTGATAGATATGAGTAAGATTTCCCTGCCTTCTCTAGGCTGAACAGTCCCAGCTCTCTCAGCCTTCCCTCATAGGAGAGACAGCCCAGACTCTTACTGCTTTCTCTTTGTGGCCCTTTGCTGGACTCTCTCCAGTATTCCCATGTCTCTCTTGTGCTGAGGAGTCCAGAGCTGGACACAGCACTCCAGGTGTGGCCTTAAAAGTGCTGAGTAGATGGGAAAGACCACCTCCCCTCACTTCTGAAAATCTCATCATCTCATCACTTAATCTCATCTCATCATCTCATCTCATGCAGTGAGATACCATTTGCTGCAAGGTTCTGCTGCTGTCTCCTGTTCATCTTGGTGTCCACTAAGATCTTCAGGCCCATTTCCACCAAGATACTTTGAGGATAGCTTTTTTATTTCAGAAGTGGAAGGACTGGATTTTCCCAAAAGGAACGACATTTCTTTTAAGGGCATCCAGCCTTTGGTAAGAAAGTGAAGATTCAATACTTAAATACTTGAATTCCAGATTGCAAAAGGGCAATAAGACAGACAGAGTGTACAGCCATGTGAGGACATCAAGCTGTGAGGAATGCATCTGATGAGTCTTAAACCAAAGTGGAAGACAATGACAGTGACGTTGACAGTCAAAAGGATGACTGGCTTATGGATGTGGATCATTACCAACCATAGAACCATATTATGGAATTATAGAATGGCTTGGGTTGGAAAGGATTTCAAAGATCATCTTGTTCCAACCCCCTGCCATGGGTAGAGACACCTTCCACTAGATGAGGTTCCTCCAAGCCCCATCCAACCTGGCTTTGAACACTGCCAAAGATGAGGCAGTTACAGTTTCTCTGGGCAACCTGTGTCAGTGCTTCATCACCCTCTGAGTAAAGAATTTCCTCCTGATATCTAATCTAAACCTACTCTCTTTCAGTTTAAACCCCTCGTCCCTTGTCCTGTCACTACATCTTCATCTTTCTTGTAGGTTCCCTTCAGGTACTCGAAGACTCCAGTAAAGTAACTCCAAAGCTTCTCTCCTCTATTCTATAAAGTCAAATTATATTCATGACCTGTGAATCTCCAGAAATGTATGCATAGTTTTGACTTACCAGTGTAGGAAAATGTATTTGCCTAAGAACACCACATCTTCTTGCACTCATGGTGGGAAATAACATTGTATTTGAGATTATTCCTAAAAGGATCCCACTCATATTACATAAACTTTGATAGATTTTAAACTATCAATTTGTGGCCACAGGTTTCACACAGGTTTCAGTGTGCATGAACTCTTCCCACAAACCAAATCAAACTGATAAAAATTAGTTTTTTAACTTAAGCAGTGCAGTTTATACTCAAAATTACATTTCTCCTAGTTTGAAAGACTGGCTGCATTAGCACACAGGAGCCAGCAAGTCTAGCTGCTGGATAAGTACTCAGTCATTTGATGAAGAATATTAAACTATTTAGCCATTACTGATAATATAATATACCTTGCTATTATAGTCATTATTATCAGTATTTATGTTGCTCCTACAATGTTGAATCATGCATTCACTAACCTGGACTTCATCTGAAAACACAGTAATTCCTCCAGTATGTTCTCCAAGTCCTTCAACCACAGGTACTACACTGGAGTGGAATAGCCTTTCTGAATTCACAGAACTATTCCCAGAACAATTTTGGCCTGAGACAGCCACTCCTGCCTACAAGAACTTGTAACTGTGGCTGGATGGCAGCAAGGACAAAGGACAATGGACAATTCACCATGTGAATTTAGAAATTCCATGCCAGTTGAGCCTTGACATTGTTTGCTAGAATAGACGTCATAGGAGAGCTTTGCTCTTTCCAAACCAAGAAAATGTTTGCAAGACAAAACAGATCTATTTATATTTTAGACTTCACTGCCATGTGAAAGGTGGCAGATATGGGTCTGTGATATGCCTTAGGAGAGGCAATCCTGGCTTGGTAAAAATACCAGCCCTGATAGCCTTTTTTTTACCTTTTCCTTCCTCTTAAGCAAAGTCCAGATGCTTTTTGCAAGCTGGGACTGCTAAGCAGGACCCAGATGTATTCACCTGATGTGATGCAGGGCGCTCCTTTGCAAGCTGGATGATCACAGTGATCCCTTTGTGGATGGCCCCTCAAAGACTCCAGGGATACTTCAAAGGAAACAGATTGAGATGTGGGAGGAGGATGGGAAGGAATTTGCATTTTAAATATGACAATTCCATGAATGAATAATAAGGGATTTGTGAGGCTGGCCACCAAGAATTAAAAGAATACAACTCTCTTCATTGGTGCTACAGCTAATTCTTCAGGCCTGTTTTCCAGTGATATTAACACAGATTCTTTCTGCAGAGGCTTTGTGCAAGCAAAACGATTAAAGTGTCCATCAGTTAAATAACAAGCTCCTCTAGGGAGGGTGGAAGAAGAACTTAATCTTATGACACTTGAAAGCTGTCAAAGTAGGCAGCTGGACTTCCATGTGAGGTCTTCAGTCATTCTTAGGAATGGACTTTACAGCTTAATGTTATGAAAACTAGCACGATGCCATTTTCAAAATATTCCTCCAAAATTGAAGTACTGGGGACTTGTTTGTTTGTTTGTTTCTTTGTTTTCCACTACATTTTCAATAGTCCATGTGTAGCAGTTTAAGACACTCATGAGGAGCAACTCAGCAGCATCTCCTCTGTGCTTGGACCCTACAAGGCTGTGAGAGGACCTGGAGAATGAGGAATAACATTCACCGTGGTGTTGTGTGCCCTTCGTTACTGCAGACCTCGTTAGCGTAGGCATTTTGATGACCTATAGAAGACAGGACACTTTGCTGTATCTCAAATACTGGTCTTCCAGCAAGAAACTCTCTGTGACTCTGCACGTGTTAAGAGCGAGCACAGGGACCCCATAACAAATCAATCAATCAATCAATCAAAAAAGTTTTATCTCTGAGTCTCAAGAAACTCCTTCCCTCAGTGACCAAACTGCATCCTAGAATTATGATCAATTTGAGAGATTCCTTCTCTCATGTCATCAAGGTAACAATAAAAGATGGATTCACCATTAAATTCCAACTAAGTGCAACTGGGTGCAGGAAATTTGACTGACAGAGGATAGAAATGGTGGAGAGGTTATACAGGGTATAAAATAGGAGGAAATGTGGTCCTGTGCTTATCTTTAGTGTGGACTTTCAATGTGATCCGGGAAAATCTCTTAACTGTGCTGCTGTTTCTTTAGTCTCTAAAGCACAGCAAATATGTGCTTTCAAAAGCATTTTGAGATCTTCAGATGAGAAGTTGAGCTGCAGAGGCAGACAGAATGCTTCTCCTTTTGATTATTATTATTATAGGGGGAAAAAGGAACAAGACTAGAGTTGTTTCCTCCTCTGTACTTTCCAGTATCATTTAGAAAGGAAAAGAGAAAGCTATTCCTGGAATCATACAAGGCATAAAATAAACAGCATAAGTTATAACTCACATGAATATAAGAATTATTTTGAAATTTATATGATTTAAAAAAAGAATTATTAGAACACACAGCACTCCGCTTCTAGTAGCTGAAAGCAAGTTATATATGGCACCATTTGAGCTGCATTTTCGAGGTATGTTTCAAAGAAAGAGGCCTGAAGTATAAATAAAAAATTATTTTTAGACACTTTATTCTAATATTTGCGTTATTTTTACCTTTCAAATATAAGGAGAAAATAAAAACACTTTTCTGCATAACTACCACGTGTTTCTTGTGGAATCCTGTCCATTATATCGAGCAGATTGTTTGTGGCTGGGAATCACATTAAGATGGAAAAAGCAGCAGTCCTAGCTTCAAATACAGACTCCCTGAATAAGGAGCTGGCGTCTGTAAAATATTTAAGCATTCAGTAAAGTTGGAGTCAGTATGGTAAGTACTGGAATATTGTTTCTACTCTCTGGTATTTTAGCAAAGCCAAAAAGAAATTAACACAAAGCACTGGAACAGTTGGAATAAAGCAGACCACAAATCTGAACTTCTCACACTGGTATGTTTTAAGTATTTAAGGGCTACTTGAAGGTAATTATTCATTTTTGTTTACCTGCTGTCCTGACTATAACACCACGGCAGATGAAAATGACTGACAGTTTGCAAATATCAATAAACTAGATAGTCTTTTTTGTTATTTAATAACTAATTGTTCTTCTGCCTGTACCAGTTTGCTCTTCTCTCTATTTTGTGCTCAGTTTTAGCAGTGGGTTCTTCCAAAACACATAGGATAGAGCTTTATGCACCTCACCATCCTCATTGTCTAGTTAAGTGAGTTAGTGTCAGTAAACATAAAAAGCTGAGTTAATCTTCATGGTGGATCTTTTCTAAAAACTTTCAGTGCTCTGATTGGCTTCTTTAAATGCTTCTTGTGCTTAGTTCTCATCCATTTTCTTCAACATCCCTAAATAGCTCCCATCAAAAATCAGCATTCTGGACAGGGTGGATTTCTGTCTTTAAATTCTCCCCTCCTCTCCTCTCCCCTCCACTCCTGTTTTCCAAAGGATGGTTATCCAGACTTGTGCACAGACAGTAGAAGGAAGCAGGCAGCTCCCAAAGCTGTTTCATCCTCTAAGACAATATTAAAAGACAGGCAGGAGTGCTCAGCCTCTGGGGACACCTGCAATTTTTGACTGCCTCAAGAGAAGCCCAGAGACCTCATTTACGCTGAAAATCAAACTTTGAGAGAGATAAGTCAAAGATGATAAATATGACTTTCTCCATTTGACTTCAGTCTGCCTCTTCTTTGGGAATCTTTACAGATGGTTCACACAGGGATTTTTTTGCATGGGATGAGGAACGAGACAGAAAATCTGTTCATATTGAGCAACAACACTTTCCTCACTCAGGGATGAGTCACAGTCAACATTCGATCCAAACACAACAGTGTTTGCTAAATTATTAGCAGAGGTTGCTGTTGGGGGCTGCATTTACACCTGGAATTCCTTAGAGGGTGAAAAACGTACCAGAGCAGGAAATAATGGAACACCACTAAAACCAAACAAAATTATCAACGTGAAGACAAACGACCTATTGTCACCCTATAGAATCAATTCCACAGCAGCCCCAATAGATGGGATCAGTGTGCTTTAAACACACACAGCTGAATTTCTGGTATGCACCAAGAAATGAGCAGATCGAATTAATCCCCGAAGCACTTCTACTGAAATCGTCAGATTTATGCCACAGATATTTTTCCTTCATTTATCTAAACACACACTTTGAAGAGAGTGTGGTGCAAATAAAATCTCTTTGAGCTTGAATGGTGAGAGCTTGGGAGCAACTGACACAATTGTATTCCTCTAATAGCCTGCAGCAAGTGACTTAATCTCTTTACATCTTAGTTTTCTGCCTTTAAAACAAGGATATTGATAATTCTGCACCTCAGAGGGGTGCTCGGAGTGGTAAGTTAAGACCTGCTGGATGAAAGGCATGCAGGACTTTTATTTACATTTTTGTTATAACATCTTCAGCTCAGCACACTGGTTTACAGTCCATGAGGAAAGAAATGTGAGGCAATCAAGAATGTTCAGCACAAAATGCCTCATTCTCTGCTCATTCTAACAAAAACTGTATGTGGATTCACACTGAACTCCAGGACAAGCTCAAGAACTGACCACTCTCCATAACATCCTTTTAAAAATCCATTTTTAATTAACTTTTTTTCACACTTGGCTACATGCAATTCTGCTGTCTACACCTTGAGAATCAAACCCTTAGTCTAAGCTTTTGCAAAACCTGCATTTCTCATTTTGTCCACAGTAATTTCAATTATATTCCTTCATCTAAGACTTCTGTTAGCTTTTGCTGCCTGTGGACATGTAAGTAACTGCCTTTTTTACTGTCTGACTCAACATATGACAGGTTATTCTGTCCAGTTCTTCTCCTAAGATCCTTTTATCAGCCTAAGTCTTTATACGACCTCTCTTAATCTTACTGTAGTATCTGCAGGGGTGGAAGCACTTATTGAATTTGACATAAAAACATAATTTTGAGGCAGAGATTTATATCCTTTTTTTTTTTTAAGAACTGACCCAAGTGACTCAAATAACATATAATTAAAACAATTGGTCTAAACACCATTGTCCAAATTTGTGAAAGGGGGATTAACACAAAAATTGGCCGAAGGTTTTCCCATGGAAATAGACATATCAAAGTGAAGAACTAAACTGGCATCATAATTTCTCCATCCAGCTCTTTATCAGTCATCAAATCAGTCCTTCAGTACAAAGACTGAAAATAAAACAGAGGTTTTGTGGATTCTGGAACATAGTATCTTAATTTTTTTCTTGGTGTTTTCTCTTATAGAAAGAGAAAAGACAAAGTCCCTCAGGGGGAGTTATTTTTCTTCAAGAAGCATTTTCACTTTTGTCAATGTTCGTGTCTCACACTGGTCCTCTAATATTAGTCAAACATGTTAAATCTGCATTACCTAAAGGTTTCCCTGTGATAGAACCGACATTCTCAGGCAGAACCCACCACTTTCCTTCTACCCAAGCATCTTCCTAAGTGGTTGATGGCCCAAGCCCATTCCATTCCATTCTCTCCCTTTGCACAACGCCACTCCCAAGCCTTAGAGCACCTTTACCATAAATTCACATTTGCTATCTCTTTGTGGATGATTCAGACACAGAAGTAAGAGGCACAGTCAACCACAGCTGTGCCAAAAGGCTTCTCAACTGAAGCTAAAAAATCTCTACACCTTTTGCAGCAAGTTCTGTGACCCTTCTTAGCTCAGGCTCCAGTCCTCCTCAGCAGAGTGTAATAGTGTAGGTACTTCCAGAGAAAAAAGCACACACAAAAAATGTATAATAATGTTTTAGAACCACCCAGGATCCAGAGACAGGCAATACAAGATGCTGTTCTGCACTATGGAACTGTAGGATATGCTACAAAGATGTGTAATTCAGCCTTGAGGCTAGAGAAAAGCTCCTGGTATTTTTAAAATAAGGAATACACCTGAGGCACGTAAAGGTCTTGCTTGAGCTAGAGCAAGGGCTAGGAATGGAAAACACATATTCTTATACACTTTAGTCTGCTTTTCATTTGTATGGCAGGCAATTTTCCAGTCTGTATCATGACCACACCAAGTTTTCAACTCAAGAAAAGCAACAGCAAGCAAAGTTTTTGACTGGAGGAAACTCCTCATTAACACTCTGAAATTTTCAAGAGATCTTCCTTCCTTTACAATTCATTTCTGCAGGAATTTAAGTCAAAATGTACAGAAAGAAAAATCAGCACCAATGAGTTCCCCTTCTGGCAAAAGAAAAAAAAGGACAAAATAACACAAAAATTTCCTCAACCCTGAAAAATCCTCTTCAAAATGAAAGTCGTCCCTTCCTTCTGAAGCGACATTCTCACCTGAAAAATGAGTTCAGTGATGGGACAGTTCCTGTTCTCTCAGGTTCTGGATATTATGAGTTGAAAAAAAAATAAAACAGAAACTATTATTAAGTTCAGAACAAGTCTTAGTAATCTCACTAAATGCTAATAGAGTTTTAATGCTGTTTTCATTAGCTTTGTGCCCTTTAATATAAAGCTGGAGGGCTACTCAGTGATAAGAAAACCCCACCGACACAGTCCTAAGAATGGATGCTAAATGCAAATTCTGCAAGCAATGGGCAATGCTCACAGCAGGGCTTTGACAGGATAAAGATTTTATGGAGTGTCATATCAGGACTTGTTGAGGAGGCTGAATGTCAAGAGTAAAAGCAACAGCAGGAAAAAATGAAAGCAAGTTCTCTGAAGTGATGAGGGTTTTTTGTATTTATTTTTTTTTTGTTAGAAACTGCAATTAAAAAATTAACTTTCTACTATAAATAGCTAAAAACCCAATAGGAAGCTCATCAAAAGGAGATTAAAAATAAAGACAAAATTGTGACAGAGAGCAAAACCCTGCCTTTCACTGCAAAGCCTGAGACAGGCTGCCAAAATATTTCTGACAGACCTAAACTTTTTCAACATATTTCAGTGAGAGATTTGGTTATCTCAGTTGAAGCATCAACCCTAATACTCTGACTGGGGATTTTTTTGAGGGTTGTTGGTTAAGTACTTGTGAGAAGGCTGGCAGAAGGAAGATCCATCCTGAAAAGGACAGTCTTATTAAAAAAAAAAGTATGTCTCTAGGTAGCAGTGCAGAGAAGGGTCCAATGAGATCGTATAACATCTGCCAGCTCCTAAGAGGGCTACAGGAGAGGTGGGGAGGGACTTTGCATGGAGTCATAATACAAATGGGAAGGGTTTCAAACCAACAAAGGGCAGGTCTGGACTAGATATTAGGAAGAAATTCTTTATTGTGAGTGAGGCAACAGGTTGCCCAGAGAAACTGTGGATGTCCCACCCCTGGAAGTGTTCAAGGCCAGGTTGGATGGGGCTCTGAGAAACTTGGTCTAGTAGAAAGTGTGTCTCTGCTTATGGTGGGAGGTTGGAATTGGATGACCTTAAAAGTCCCTTCTAATCCAAAACGTTCTATGTTTCAATGATATAAAAAGGCAAAACCATGAGTTCTATTCCCAGTTAACTCATGAACTCACTCTGTGTTTATGAATCATTGAAGTCCCTACAGTGAAACATATATCTGAAACTCAGGAGCAGCTTCAGTAGCCCCTTCATGACCAGAAGGTTACACTTGCTTATCATTGTGCTCAAGGCTATGCTTGAGCTCTTCCTCCCCTCATTTCTTATGAGGAGTGGCTGGAGGTGTTTAGCCTGGAGAAAAGGATGCTGAGGGGAGACCTTATCACTCTCTACAACTCCCAGAAAGGAGGTTGGAACCAAGTGGGAGTCGGTCTCTTCTCCCAGGTAACAAGGAATAGGACAAGAGGAAATTATCTCAAGTTGCACCAGAGGAGGGTTAGATTGGATACTTGGGAGAGTTTCTTCACTGAAAGGGTGGTCAAACATTGGAGAAGGCTAACCAGAGAAGTAGTGAAATTGCCATCCCTGGAAGTGTTCAAAAAACATGTAGATGTGGTGCTTAGGGCCATGGTTTAGTGGTGCCCTTGGCAGTGCTGGGTGAATGGTTGGAGTTGATGATCTTAGAGGTCTTTTCCAACCTTAATGATTTTATGATTTATGTACGTATTGCCCAATGACACAAAAATCTCTCTCACTGTGAATGTTAAAGCCAACATTACCCTCACTGATCTCAGCTATCATCCTTCTATACAGAGAGGAATGCAAAACCATGACTTCTCTAATATACAGCAAAGTGAATGCTAAGTACGAGAAAGAGTGAGTTTACCTGTTCCTAGGGTTAGTTTTCACCACTGGTGAGAGAGAGGATCACCATGACTTTAAAGTCTAGTTTTCAGAGAGGTAACATCATACTTTGCCATGTTTTATAGGAACTAAATTTGGGTTTGTTGCACAGACTCTCTCCAGTGAGAAACCATGAGAAACCACAATTGCTTTATTGTTCTTCTGAGAAGTCTATCACTTGCCTTTTCTTTGGATGCCTGACATGTCTTGACTGGGAGCCAAACCATTCATTGAATCAGCACAATTTACTGCATGGATCTGAGCAAGTTAATCCAACGGGATGACTCAACAGCAAGGAAACACTTCAGCGATGTTCAACCATGTGAATTATTGAAACTCAGTAGGTAAATTAAACTCATCATATGAAGGTAACATTTCCATTTTATCCTATCCAGGCAAATGAAATCCCTGTCTTATTACAGGAATTCCCTATGGCTACTCATTTTGGGGCTGTTCATCAGCCACTTCAGGAAATGATGTTAGTACATTTGGCTATGCAAATATTTCTTATCTACTGGAAAGGTGGGTAGATACTTTTCTGGCTGTCCTGAGAAAGTCAGGATGTTTATTTACAGAAAACAGAGTAGCAAATTTAATTGCCCAGAAACTCAAGTGTCAGGAATTCTGGAATAGACTGGGTATCCTATGGATGGTCATGCAAAGAAGCTGTAGAAACGAAGGCAAGGTAAGATATGTGGACTCAGTGCCACCTTTCATCACTATTTGTGGCTGTAACTGGCTTCATTGTCTTTATATCTTCCTTCCCATGACTGCCTCTTTGTGGGAAGAAAGGGTATATGGAATTCTGCCTGCACCGAAGCAAGATGCAAGATAGCAGAAATCCAGTTAGGGATCTGGAGATATCCAGGAAGGCAATTCTGGCTGCAAGCCATGTGGATGCATGGTGTGGTTTTTTCGACCACAGGGAAACATCATCTTGCTCATAGGACCAAAAGATTGATCATCTCCTGCTGAAACAACTGACCCACGTCCTCTGGATCTCTGCTCCAAGGAAATGTGCATCAGGGCTGCCAGATGAGTTAGTGTCATATTAAAAGCACACCAGCCTGCAAGTGCTTTTATCTTCCACTTTGGCAAAGATGAGCTGAAATGTTTCCAGACTCTTCCACAGTATAAAACTCTGGAGCCTGGAAGAGGTGTGTTTCCTACAGAAAACTTGTTGTTGGCATGTATGACTCTTATCTGCCCAGAACACATTCAGTTCACTCCAGGCACAGTCACAGCATACACTTACACTGACAATTCAAGACATCTGCCTTCAGGTCATGTTTCAGATCATTTTCATTCTGGTAAATCCAAATGGAACTTGTATTGGTGTGCTGGTTTGGGCTGGGACAGAGTTGATTTTCTTCATAGTAACTACTATGGGGCTGGACTTTGGTTTTGTGCTGAAAACAGGGTTGGAAAATGCAGATGGTTTTGGTTTTGCTGAGCAGAACTAACACAAAGTCAAGGCATTTTCTGCTCCTCCCCCTACCAGAGAGGAGACTGAGGGGGCACAAGAAGTTGGGAGGGGACACAGCTGCAACAGCTGACCCCAGCTAAGCCAAGGGATAGTCCAGACCACACAGCATTGCATTCAGTATATAAAGCTTGGAAAGAAGAATCAAGGGGAACATTTGATATGATGGTGGTATTTGTCTTCCCAAGTCGCTACAAGGCATCAATGGAGCCCTGCTTCTCTGAGATGGCTGAATACCTGCCTGCCCATGGGACAAGGGAATGAATTATTTGGTTTTGTTTGCCTTTGCTTTATCTATTAGACTGTTTTTAGCTCAACCCACAACTTTTCTCACTTTTACTCTTTCAGTTCTCTCCCCCAGCCCACTGAGGCAGCGACAGCTGTGTGGGGCTCAGCTGCCCATGGGGGTTGAACCATGGCAATTTGGGACTGAAAATTCAGCTCAGATTTAAAGCACTCATTTCAGGCATCAGCACAACTCTGCCTCCATGTGCAGTGACTTATAGTCACTGGAGAGCCAGACAATATGACCTGTGAAGCCCACACAGCCAGTTCCTGCAGGGTAGATGTCTAGAGCTCAATGCAGTTGCCTGCAGACAACCATTTGGTGCCAGCTGAGATTTGCTGAGGTATACAATACATCTGTGTGAGAGTAGGGGCTGTGACAAGTGACACTCACGGTCTTCTGGACTGACAAACAGAATCCAGGTAACACAGCCTTGGAAAACTCAAATGACAATAGACACATATGTTGGACAACTGCACGTATCCCTTTAAAGGGACAGATGTGTTTCTGTCCAGGCTTTACTGTCCAGTACTCCACTGACTCTGGAGATCCAAAATTCTTGGCTCTCACAGAGGTGTACTAACACCCAAATATTTGTTTTAAACTTCTATTTCAGTTTCATAGTGGATAAGAGAACAAAAATGGTAGAGCAACCTAGAAGATGAAAATCTGATTTCCTGGCTACTGAGAAGCTTTTCTCCACTGTGTCTGTGTGCACCAAGATCTTACCAGAAAAAGGGGATTATATGGACTCACAGGGAGATTTTCTGTTCCCATGGAAGTAAGCTCATTAACTTGCTGGGTGTTTAGACAAAAGCAGCCCTCATGACCACTCATTACAAATAATACAAAAGAAAGAATAGTCACATCTTTCACTTCGAAAAATGTTTCAAAGGGAGAGCATTCAGTGCTTATTCACAGCAATGCAAAGTAATCTTAAAGCCCTTTGTTTTGTATTAAACAACTGAAATCAACAAAATTTGCACAATATTTCATAATGAAAATAAAGTGTTTTAAACAAGGACACTGATAATAGAATCAGAAAGGGTTGGGATGGAAGAGACATTAAAGATCATCTAGTTCCAACACCTCTACCATGGACAAGGATACAACTCAAGAGATCAGGCTGCTCAGGGCCCTATCCCTATCTGCTCAGGGCCTGGATCACTTCCAGGGATGGGGCAGCCACAACTTCTTTGGCCAATGTGTTCTAGTGCTTTATCATCCTCTGAGTAAATAATTTCTTCCTAATATCTCATCTAAATCTGTCTTCTGTCAGTTTTTTTCCCTTGTCCTGTCAATAAGTGCCCACATAAAAACAGTCTCTCTCCCTCATTTTTACAAGCTCCCTTTAGGTACTGAAAGGTGCTCTACGGTTTTCCTGAAGCCATCTCTCCTCCAGGCTGAATAACCCTTGCTCTCTCACCCTGTCTGATGCACATAAGTGCAGACAAGCACATACACCATATATACAAACAAATTCATGCATATAATACTAATCCTGTTAGTACTTTTTCCTTCAGCTCCAAGAAAATGGAAGGGAAGGCTGGCTGTGGGTTAAGTTCATGCTCTTTCATTCCTTTCCATAAATGTATAAATCTTTACTTTTATCCCTGACTGCAATAATTTTTGTGAGCTTGCTTAACCCAACAAGGTCAGGATTTTTTTTTACTGTTGCTGATTAATCCAGAATCTGGGTGCATGTGTGTGCACATTTGTGTCTATGTATGCTCTAGCAAAAATTGAATGTGTTGAGTTTACCAAACCAAAATTCCTACAACTGAAATTGAATTGAAATTACCACTTAAACACCAAAAATGTCAGCAGTTTCTAAAATTCAGTATATGCAGGATTCCCTCACCTACATTTGTCAGCAGTTGAATGAAACTCATATTTTTTTCTATATCCCTGTGAGAATGGAGGACAGAAATTAATATTGTCTGCTCTGCTCCTGACTATTGTTATAGTGGTTCTTTTAGTCCTACAGGAGGGTAGGAAAACAGTTTAGTACTCCTTTAAGTATTCCTTCTGGCTTTTGTTTTATATGGCTTAGGAGGAATTCAAATCTAGATAATGCCTTAAATCCAGAGTAATATTTTGGACTGGATTTCTAGAGTGGTATGAGACATGCAGGACAGGTTACCAATTAATCTCTTTTGTAGTTGCTTCCATGTTTCACATGTGTAAATGACTGCTGAACCAGACATTAAACAGGCACAGTTCCATTGCTTGATAGCAAAGACACAGGACTGAGAGGCAGAATGCTCCAATTCTGGTCTTTTCATCAACAAATATTTAACTTTTCATTGAAAGTGGAAAAGATGTAAGAAAAAAGGAACTGATTCCTTCCTCTCTCCCATGTCAGAGACGATGTAAGTGTTCCCTTTACCAAGTTGTGCATGAGTCTATCTCTGAGATAATAGGATTGCATTTAGGGTAAAGTTGCTCTTTAGCTTCTATTTGAATCAAAATCAAAGATGAATTAGTGATGGAGAATGTTCCTTTGTGACCTCTTGGAAAACCTGAGCCATGAAAAACCTGCCACAGCAGTACCAGTTGAGTCCATACCTGCTGAGTCCATAGCTGCCATGGATGAGGCAAGTACCCTCTGGCTCAGGGAAATACCAAGCAAAGAGCAGGAGGAAAGTCAGTGTTACACAAAACAGCTTGTTACAAACAACCAAGGAATATATAACTCCTGGAAAATTGGCTTTCCACGCTGGTGAGTTTAACTGTATGTTGAGCTACTGTGATATGCTTTGATTCTATTAAACAATACACTGTAAGTCATACTAACCAGCCCTTTTGACCTAGAAAAAGCAGATGTAAATGAATATGTGCCTGACTGAAGATTAGCATCTGCTACTGCCCAGCAAAACTGTTGATTAAAAGCCATCACTAAGTAGTTCACAGTAAACACAGTGGCAAATTATCTATGACTAAAGAAGAAAATCAGAAACTATTGCTAGCAGTAGATGGCAGAGAAACACTAAAAAAAAGATGCAGAAATGGCTATTAAAATATATTTTGTACTTATAAAATTAGCCTTAATGAACTATAAAAATAAATAAGTCTTAATGAACTAAAGCAGCCACTTACAAGTATTTCTGTACTAAAAAGCTTGGAGAATATATGTGCCATATATTGGTCATTAAGAAGATATTCTTTGAAATATGTAATTCAGCAAATGGGAAGCTGCTACAAATTAAAGGGATTCCAGGAAATTTGTGCGTCTATCCCTCCACAGCAATATTTGAGTGTTAAAGGAGAAGATTTCTTAGGCCAGTATATACCCAAACTTGTTCATACAAGCTGAAATGCAGGGTGTATAGCTTCTCTCTTGCATTAACTTTCTTCTCTATTGTCTTTTCAATGCTATGTTTTGGAAAAAAATGTAAATAAACATTGGTTATTGGGATCTGCCTTGTACAGAACATTTAATAGGAATCCTTAATTGCATGCTGTAAACACAATACAAATGGTAGTTGCAAAACTAAGAACAATTTTGTTCCAAATAATAAAAAAATGCCTCTTTATAGAGAAAACTCTGACAAGGCACAGTGCTATACATCAAAAAAACCAAAACCAAATCCTTGCAGGAATTGAAATAGAGGAGATTCCATTTTTGGCATAAGAAAGAAAGTGTTTTTCATTGTGAGGGTGGTCAAACACTCTGAGGAATACGTTCATCAGAGAGTTTGTGGGGTCTTCACTCTGAGAGTTGCTCCAGACCCGACCAGACACTGCCCTGAGCAGCTGCTTTGAGCAGGTACTTGGACCTCATGAGCTCTGGAGGTCCATGAGAACCTGAACCAGTGTTTGGCAAGGCACCTGCACTTTAGAAGTCTGGCTTCTTTTTTAAGTAAAAAGATGTTCAATCAAATCAGCCCAAGCTGAGGGATGAACAGGGGGTGAGCATCCCTGCTGGGAAGGAGTTGGTGGTGCTGGTGGGTGGGGCTGGACATGAGTAGCCCTTGAGTCCTGGACTGCACCCAAAGCCATGTGGGCAGCAGGTCAAGAGAGGGGATTTTACCCCTCTACTCTGCTCTGCTGAGATCCCACCTGCAATGCTACATCCAGCTCTGGGATTCTCATCACAAAAAGGACATTGACCTGTTGGAATGAGTTCAGAGGAGGCCATGAAGAAGATCTGAGGGATTGAGAACCTCTCCTGTGAAGAAAGACTGAGAATTTGGATTGGTTGACCTCAAAAAAAGAAGGCTCCAGGCAGAGCTGAGCAGCCTTCCTGTACCTGAAGAGCCTACAAGAAAGAGAGACAGTTTTTACAAGGGCTAGAGAGAACAAGGGGGAATGGTTTTAAAATGAGAGTAGGTTTAGATTGGATATTGGGAAGAAATTCTTCCCAGTGAGAGTGGTGAGGTACTGGCACAAGTGTCCCAGAGAAGCTGTGGATACTCCATCCCTGGAAGTGCTCAAGGCCAGCTTGGATGGGGCTCTGAGCAACCTGGTCTAGGGAAAGATATCCTTGACCATGGCAGGGGAGCTGGAACAAGATGATCTTCCAACCCAAACTATTCTAGGATTCTATGAAAAAGCAGATGCCTTGAAAATATTCCACAGATAACACAGCAGGGTTTTTTCTATTTTTTTTTTAATTTTTTTTTAATTTGGAGACCAGGCTAACAATCAAAAGGGATCAAATTACTGCTGTTTAATGAGTTTCTGCTTGTCAGCTGAAAGGCAGCAATGGCCAGGGTGCTATTCTTAGCATGTTTTGATGGAATGACATCAAAACTGATGCACTTTCCTCTGCAGTCTCAGCAGGCTGTACATGGGCAGCTACAGCAGGTCAGCTGACAAGAGGTAATTCAATAAACCACAGCAATGCAAATGGAAATTATCTCTCTCCTCTTCACCTTGCTCATTGTGTCAGTGACAAGAGACTTTGCCCACCTTCTGAGTTGGGGTGATGATATTCATTTGAGATGTCTGGTGGTAAATATAGTGTCTCATTGTACAAGCCCTCAACGCAGTATTTTCTAATGATCTGCTTGTGAGAGGAATTAAGTGGTTTATGCACTGTATAACAAAGTCAAGCAAAACTGTAATGTAAAAAACACATTTCAGTGTCAAAATACAGCTATTAATTGGGGAATTAATAATCTGTCAAAGCATAAGCAACTTCCTTACCAAACTCAGAAGCAAAAGCCATTTCTCCAGCAATTTTTTAGGAAATAAAGACCAGTGACTACTCAAGTCAAAAGTCTCCTCTTCCAGATACATCTAAAAAGCCTATTTTGAGAGCTGAAGCACATTGTGTAAATGAAAGGTTGTTGTGAAGCAGATTCCAATCCCTTTTAAAGTTTAATGAAACTACAAGGAATATTTCAGAAAATTCACTGAGTCTCTTTTTAAAGTTGGTTTGAGAATCTTACATCAGAGAGATGATTGCAATTGGAAGTTTATTATTTATATATTGAACAGACTATATATAATCAAACATGTATCACCAAAATGTGGATGTTTCTAATTTTACCCAAGGACGTGGGTTGCTAACAAATAGATGTAACCACTACATTACAAAGAATGTTTTGAAGTGGGATTGTTTTCATTTTTACAATTCTTGTAGTTTTATTTTCATGTTATTGAAGGCTTAGGAAAAAAAAGAAGGCCACAGAAAAAGCCTTGAATAAGGCCTCTACCCTTTGCCTGATTTCACTCTCAGTTTTAAAGAATATCTCCCATACCATTAAGGTTTCTTGGAAAGAGGCATGTGGTTGCAAAGGGGAATGTAACAAGCTACAGCACATCCCAGGATGAGGCCATCTCCCAGTTAGGTTGACGACCACTAGGACTTCAGTGGAAATGGCTGGGATAAAGCACAGCAATTCAAAGAGGGTATTTAATCACTTGGAATGCTTTTCCTATGGCACTAAATGCTGTCCAACCTGTCGGACATCAAGTTGTTGAGGCTGCAGTTGCCCAAGATAGAACTCGAATTTTGTCACTGAATAAACAGAACAATCTTTCCATCTACTTCACTCTGAGAGGCACAGCATCAAACAAACTGTCCCCTCTAACATCTTTCTTCCTGAAGAACTAATCACAGAAGTCCTGCCTTTCCAAGAGCCTTTCCTGTGGGACACTACACTCTCCAGCTAAACTGGCAAAATATTTCTTCTTTAACACATTGTTACCGAAGAAAAACTCTTGTGCTGATTTTTAGGTTTTCTTCCAGAGAACACTGGTCCAAAATTACTTTGCTTTGATAACATCACCAAGGATAATAGTCATGTAACACTTCGAAGCAGCTTTTATGCCAATAAGAACCAATTCCTGTCATTTAGGGAACAGTGCTGATGAACCGTGTGCTGCTGCCCTGCTCCCAAGAAAATCTGTGAGACTCCGTGGTGGGATGACCTCCACTAGACATCAGATGATCACCAAGCTGCTCCATCACTCCCCTCCTCAGCAGTATTTGGAAAGAAAATGGAAAAAAAAAGCATGGGTCAAGGTAAAGGCAGTTCAGTAGGGCAAAAGCAAAGGCTGAAATGATGTTGAAACATTTTGGGTTTTGTTGGATCAATACATGCTAGCACAGAACTGGCCACTTAGGGCCTCTTGTTCTGCCCCCCTCCCCCAAAGCTCTGCACTCAGTAATAACAACCTTACTCATCCCCCCATCACAGCCAGGTCATGAGGAGTTGCTCTCTATTGAAGAACTCACTGCTTTAGCCTTATCAAAAGAACCGCACAGCTTCCCAAACTTCATTGACAGTTCATTCACCCCAGTCAAGAGGCACCAGGCTGAAACATAGAATCACAGATTCACAGAATTGAGTTGGAAGGGACCCACAAGGCATGATGGACTTCCTTATGCTGATCTTAGCCCTTGTCCCCTCGTGACAGCAAACATTCACTGTATTTCTGGGGCTTGATGAGACAGATAATTCAAGCATTGCCTACTGAAAATATAAGATAACAGTGGTGGAGTGATGTAAGAGAAGTTTATGACTCTGTGTTGCTCTTTATAAAGAGTTTAATCTTCTCCTGGAGGCTACTGATTTATGCCTCAGAGAATCCTCCTGAGCCATTAATCACTCCAACTGCTCCCTGCGCCAAACACCAACTGCTCCCTCCGTCCGACATCACTGCTCCTGAGGATCTGAGACTATCCATACGGAAGAGGATGCTTGGCACTGACTGATTCAGAGACTTTAGACATATACCAATCTTTTCCAAGTTGAAACCAAAATTCTAGTCACTTAAAGCCATATTTAGGCAGTTAAAGGAATGAACGGTGTCGTACACAATTCTACCTGAAATATCAACCTTTCACATGTTATTCCCTAAAACATCTGTGTCTAGGACAGTATGTGAGACCAGAGAGACCATTGGTATGGACCAGTGCATCTATTTTTGTGTTGTCTCACAGTTCAAACTGAATGTGCTGAAGATCAGCCTTTTCTGACAGGTCCTTAGAGGTGTGTCTTCATGGGTAAAGTTTAAAGATGTTACAAAGCATAAATGATTAGTGTCTTCAGATTGCTTTGGGAAGTTTACATCAAAGACTTGGCATCCATCTAAAGGGTCACCATCATGCACAGCCACTCTGCGGGAGTATTTCACTTTCCTACTGATTGCAAAGAAACCAGAGATGGGATGAAGAAAGCTGCTGACTGTTCCAGAGTCCTGCTGACTTTGGATTCAAATCAATGGATTCAAGTTACTATTCTTTAATTGAGCTACAGGAATTGTCTGTATGTTGACTCTCAAGCTGAGGCAAAGGCAACATAATACATCCTCCCTTAACTCTCTTTCACAGCTGAGTTAATGACCTGGCATTATGTGATGCTTATAAAGACCAAAGAGCATGAAGATGGGCAACAATCAAGGTCAATGTGAAATACATTAAATCACAGTAACCTGATCATGTGGTGTCCCACCAAACATTAATGTTTGGTGGAGGTTGTATGTAAGTAGTGAAAACTCAGAGAAACTCTCAGAAATTCATCTTCCTATTTCCTGGAAATTCTTTCTTGCACTGTTATTTTGAAGGATTACTTTGCATAAAGCAGACTTTTGTATCTTAAAATTTCTATTTCTTCTGGTAGTTATTTCTATCCTCTACACATTTGTGGCACAGATTTTAATGTGCTGTCAGGGAAATAATTTAGTTGAGAAAAGTGGACACATGGCCATTGGAATCAAGAAAGTCTTAAAGACTACAAATGTTATTTAAGAAATTGAGCCAAATCATAAACTCAGAGCCATTATATATTATTCAGGGAAAATTCGGATCTCATTTTTGGCTTATTTAAATTTGAAACAAGAAGTTACTGCAGAATCAGGATGCATCTCAGTCTCTGAGCCAGAATAAAAATTGAGGAAGGTTGACAGGATCTGAGCAATTCATTATAGACTAAAAGACAGGAATTGAAATTACTAAAATTGACACATGACTCTAAATATAGGAACTTTTTCCAAGTAATAGGATACAGGAGAAAAAAATATACTGCAGAGCTATTGATTCCTGATTGTGCTGCAAAGCAAACATGGCAGCAATGCCACAGCCAGGGCAGAGGGGTGACAATTCAGTATTTCAATGACAGCTGTCAAAAATATTCCGATCCTTACAAAGCTTCAAATATTGAAACAAACTGGAAAACTGAGCCACTCACATAGTTATAAAGCCATATATAGACATGTGGTAAAAGCAGAGACATTAAGTAAAGCCTCATGATGTCAATTTAAAAGGCAAAAGCAATATCATGAAACAAACCTGTCTGTGTTTTGCCCTTATTTGCAACGTTCCTTGGATTGAATGATTGCTCTGGTCAACACTGAGTAGGAACTGCTGCGCTCCAACAACCTGACATTGCCAGAAAGAGCTGGGCAAACAGCACAATTTCTGTTGTGTGTGTCAGGAAAGGGTGCCTAGATTTGTCTCCTGCTTGGAAGGAAAAACAGACCTGTAAATGCCAAGTATCACAAAGCCACTTGTCAGTCTTTCCCTCTCTGCCACCTACAGCCCCCACGACCCCGACAGACATGAACTCTGATTGCATTTGTTGGTGGGATCAAGGACAGAACACAGGGACACTGCAGTGCATGAGGTACTAAAGAAACCTAACCAGCCACAACTGAAAAACACAAGGGCTGAAAGTAAAGAACAAACAAACACCAAAGACAGACTGTATAAAATCAGCTGTCTGAGCCTCATCCTCACTGATCAGGTTACATAAAACACTTAACCATATAAGAAACCCATAAATGAATAATGCAAGGAAGGCTTTAACTGTGAATAAGGAGAAAATAAAATCCAAACTAAACCAATATTTTCTACTTTTCTATGATAATTAATTCAATTTAAATTCAAAACAAGACAGTTGCTTATTCAAAAAACACATACTTGGAGCCTGATTATTACTTTTTTCATATGGAGTACAGCCCTGCTAAGGAGATACTGCCCAAGATGTTAAATTTGACATCAGAAAAGGAATCTTTATTGTGAGAGTGGCGAGGCCCTGACACAGGTTGCCCAAAGAAGCCCCACCCCTGGAAGTGTTTAAGGCCAGGCTGGATGGGGCCCCAAGCAACCTGGTCTAGTGGAAGATGTCCCTGCCCAAACTGTTCTAGGGTTTTTATCTGTATGTTGAAGATTACATGCTGATTGTAGTCAGAGTGCAACTCCTTGTTCAGAATGCTTCACATTTTAATAGTTTTTGATGGTTCAAAATACAAATGATTGAATTATCACGAAAGGAATCAATGAATGGCTGTTAAAGGTTTAATAACTATCTCCTGTATCAGGAGTACTTTAAGCTTCAAGTTGCAGAAGGCTGGGAGAATCTGTTGAATCACAGAATCATTAAGGTTGGAAAGACCTTCAAGGTCATCGAGTCCAACCTTTGACTGAACAACACCATGTCAACTAAAGTATGGCACTTATCACTTGTACTCTTGCCTGCTGTTCTACTTTTCAACAGCTGAGCACTGCTATCAACCACTGCATCAAGGGAAACACTGGTTTATTCCTCTGGGCTCTTGCCTCTTTATTCAGTGGCAAATTCTAAGGCTGGAAAGCAGAGTAAATCCACAGGATTTAAGGAATCTACACAGCAAAGTATAGATTACGGTCCAGTAACCTTTGTCTGACAGAAGTGTGTCTTGATAATGATGAAGGCACCCTCTGCTGCAATGACTTCTACCAAGAAAAGGGTGCAGAGTAGTCAAGTCATCATTCATTCTCTATTTCTTTGACTAATGAGAATTAAATGACTAAGTTGTCATTGCAAAGCATATTTTCCAACCATCAAATCCATGCAGCATCTTTCTCAGTTTGTCACCTCTATTTTCCTATCATGAATGCTTAAGACTTAAGATTCCAACAGTCTTGGTTGTCACTTTGGGTAAGTGTGCACTCAACCAAATGAGTCAAAAGAAGGGCACAGAAGGTCTATTTAGGTTGAAGAAGTATTGACATCGTACAAAGACATTATTAACAAAAAGGCTTCTTCCAGAGTGCTGCAATACCGTCCTCTTAACTGGGCACTGCTGTTGACAGTAACAACAAAAAGAGCAGCTGCAGCGTTGCTACAATATGTGCACAACATGACCCAAGAGCTCCTGGGCTATTTTCCTAAGGTGTCAGCAAACAAATGCACAGACATAAGTCCTCAGGAGTTTCTCTGCTTTCTCGGTAGATGCTCTTCTCTCTCCTTGCCAGACAAAACTGCCCCAAGGGAGCAGTGACATACTTATGGGCAGGGGCCTCGACAGGCAAAAAGTCAGGGCTCTGAGTTCTCCTGAGCAGCTGGTCCCTCTGCACACACTGAGCCAGCAGTCAGTGATGGCGCAACTGCTTGAGAGGCTCACAGGAAAAACTGCTTTTTACTTTTCAAGGTTCATAAAGTGATCTCTCCCATGGGAGGAATGGGCTTGTCTGTCCAAGTCACATCTGATTTGTGGTGTGGGGAAAAAGAAAAAGTGGGATTTTTCCCCTCCTTTAGTGAAGAACTGTTGATTCAGTATCATTATTACAAAAATAGAAGCATCAAACAAATAAAAATAAAAAAGGAAGAATATTTTATATCCTAATGATTGAAACAATAATCATAGATATTAATAGCATAATTTCTTTAACTCACTGACTAGCGACCTTCAAATTTCTCATCACCACTCAGGAAAACTAAAGAAATCTACCTTTAATGTCCTACGAATGGCACTTAAACCACTTGAATGGAGTGGTTGATGCTTTTCCTTTTGGCTCCTTACTGATCCACCATGGAGCAAACTCTTTATGACATATTAAATGGAAGCTCTGGCCAGTCATTACTAAACTTGGCATTTTATTCAGTGATATGTCCTGTGCCAACCACAGTATTTAGTAACTAGTTCCCCAGCTTGCTTTCTTCCCTCTATTTCTGAAGAGTCATGTAGAGCTGTTACACATTAAAAATCCAGCTGTTCTCCCTCTCACTACAGTATGTAAGACAGTTTTATATGAATCAGTTTCTTGAGGCAGTTAAATCTTTAAATCCATTGATATTTTAAAATCCAGTGATATTTTAAAATCCCCTGATATTTTAAATTCCACTTGCATTAAAATCCAGAATAGAATTGCATTTATCACCATGGACATGGAAATTCTGAAAACATTTCATTTTGAAAAACTTCAAACTATAAACACAAAATATGCTGGCCACTATTTGGGTTAACTAGACTAAGAACTGGAAATTACACTTTATCCTGTATCACACAATGCAGGTTCAGCCTATATTTCTACTGCTGCAGAGTATCTCTTGTTTTAAAAGTTTAATAATTAGTTTCACATCTGATGATGAAAAGTAGAGCATTTCCTGGGGCTTTCATTAGTATCTTCAGGTTCACTTCCCTCAAGACATGAATCTCTTAACAGAAGATTAACTTCAGTTTTCCAATGGAGTTTTACTGTAAGAATATTTTGGTTTTCTGACTTTCTCCACTTTGGGGATTTAGATTAAAATGTGTCTAGATGTAGTCAACTGATGATAAGATTTGTAACTTCTCGTAGATAGCAATATTTAACTATATTAAAAGAAATTGTATTATATTATAGATTATCATGATGGAACACATTTCCAAACTAACACAGAGTAAAACCAAAATAATGAAATTAAAATTATTGTAGTTGCTCTAGATTTAAATTATCAGGACAGATCACTGTGTCTCCTATGTAAAAGAGGGATAAAAATTTATACCAAAATTATAGATAGAGAAAGAGATGTGCTGTAAGAACATTGATATTCAGTCAATCTGAAGGTCCATTTCACTGATATAATTCTCACTTCAGGGCTGGCCAAACATCTAAGTGAACATGTAAGTGTAGAAATATATTTATAGCTATTTCTCCAAGCAATAATTTTGGGCTTGGGACCTTCCTCATCCAAATCCACTGAGATGGGATCTGACATCCTTCCACAATTTTTTTCATTCTGTCATCTATTTGTACAACTTCCTTTTGCACCCCAAATTTTGGCACCCACAATGTCATGGCAGAAAGAATTTAAAAGCTTAAGAAGTGTGAAGAGTCATCTTTCCTGTGATTGTTTTGAACCAACCCCTTCTAGTTTCTAATAGAAAGAAGGCACACTAGAGGACAATGACTTCATCCTCAGGTAGAGGGAGAACACTGCCAAGCAGCACTGAACCCTTGTAAACCCAAACAATTAACAAAATCTATTAAACCTTTGTTCTTTCCCCAGGGTAGTTCCAGAGGGTAGTTCAGGCCAACAAATCTCTACTTAAATTATTGCAAAAGGTCCCAGCAAGCCTCAGTATAATGCAGTACTGGGGACAGGAGTGATATCACATCTGCTTCATTCAAGTCTCTGAGGGACATGAGAGGTCTCTAAACTCAGAATTGTCCCCACCCTCCATTGCTTTCTGCCTCAGGGCTCCTCCTTTCTCTCTGCAGGAAAAATGTCACTGATAATTTGGGGTTCAGCCTTTACCAGTTGGAACCCCTGCCATGGCAGCAGGCACACAGACCCCATTTGGGCGGTAAAAATCTGTAAACCTGATAATCTCTCCTTGGATAATGGTCTGGCAAGAAGGAGGCACCCAGAAAAATGAGACACTCAAAAGGAGACATCCAGAGATGTTTTACATCAGAAGGAGATTATCAGAAATAATTTATGAGTCTTGCCCTGAGGATAACGAGACAAAAGAAAGGAAAATAAACACTTTTTGTGTCTTATGCTTTACATTTAAAGCACAGTCATTACAAAGACAACATATGATAGTTTAAACTTCACCAGTAGGATGAAGCTTCTTTGATGTCTTGCCTATCTTGGCAGGGTTAAAACCCAAACTCCTACTACAGGCCAGTACTCCTTCTAGGTAGATCCAAAGGAAAGATCAACAAAAATCCAATTTTATCTTTCATCCATACAGAACCCCCAAATTGTTTGTCTTCCTGCACCTCAGGAAGTTCTTTGGAACATGTCAGAACAGAGATGCACTTAGGAACATCTCTGGGCTGTTGGATTGGCCCTAACACCGCTCCAGTCTGGAGACTTTAATAGTGCTTCTGCACCTCTAATTCATAATCCTAATAAATAGGATCCATTAGTCAGCATCACTCTGAGATCCGTGTCAAATCAAACCCAACACAAACAGCGAAGCAAAGGATAATAGGATATTTTAATTGAATATGACCTCAGCTTACATTACTAAAAGACGCCTTTAAAGGAAAATATTTTCAGACCTGAATCTATGAGTGAAAATAAATTTTTCTTACTATAATAGTTTCCTAAATTGTCCCTCAGCCATCTTACAGAGCATGATAAAAGACTTACTTAAGGGCTTTTACCTGTGGAAACCACAACCAGATCAGCGCCTGACTGAGACCGCAATGATTATGACAATGAGCAGCAGAACGGCCACTGCGATGGCGAGAAGGCAGCACTTCATCTTCCTGGCTCGTAGCTAAAGGAAAAACACAAAGAAATAAATACATGGAGCATAAATCCACAAAGAAATGTTGCTATTTTTCCATTGGAAGAATGGTTCGAAACAAGACAACGCAACACAGTGGATCCTTCTAGACTATCCAGATTCTTCCTTTTCAGTGAAAATGCCCCTTGAGATATTCACCTTCTCTAGACTACTTTCTTCTTGCCTAAACCATCGTGCTACATTAAATTCCCAGGCTTTACTTGGAGGGCTGGTCATGGGTAGAGCTACTCAGTTTGATCTTGGTCTAGGGGTGCTTTCTAACTGCCAGAAGAAAACTGTCCCCTGTAAGATAAGATGTCTCTGTTGTGCAATGAAATTGAGATAAGCATTTGCATGGGTTGTTTGCAGGGCAGGCAAATATACTTCCAGTACTAACCACCCTGATTTATTCAATTTTAAATATGGTAAAATTTCAATTTTAAAAACAGTTTTATCTTTGATGTCTGTTTCTGCTTCAAACCATCAGCATCCCTAGTGAACTCCATGGACATAATATTGTTTATTTCTATTTAAAATCTTTAACAGACAATTCAACTCCTCTTCTTCTTTTCTAGATGGATTAGAACAAGGATGTTTCCATGATCACACAGTGGAAGTAATCCTCTTATCCAATACACACACAAAAAAAGTATCTTCAATGAAACAGTTAACTTGGATATTTTCTTTGAGGTCCAACAGTCCTGCAGTCACCAGACTTGATAACATCATTTTGATATGACAAACCAATTGCTATGTTCAAAATTCCTTACCTTTCTTACTGCTGAAGCAACACTCTCACAAGAGAGATTATATTAATATTACTGCTGTCATCCACTTTTCTTTCCTTTCTTCCCCTAACTGCTGTAATCAGGTCTCTCAGTCTGCCTCACATCCTTTGCTATCTGGTTTACACCACCCTGCACAGCTAAAGTTCCCCAGCTGTTCTGTTCTACAGATGTTTTTGCATCTTAAGACTTCAAAGGACAGGAGACTCATCCCTTCCATTGGTGCTCTGAAGTCAGTGCTTAATTCCCTCCCAACACTTTCAGGGTCCATCCAAGCTGGAGAAGCACTTCCAGCAGGGAACTGTGATGACCTGTCCTCGGCTCAAGAATCAACCACCAATCAAAGTGGTGCTTTTAGTAAAGTGTGGATTTCCACATTTTTTTTCACATTAAAATGCTGTGTTTTAAGGCTGTATCTGCCTCCCTGGCAGATAATCAGTGAGTCATCTTGGCTCTCCATCAGCTTTTCAATTACTCACAGAGATAGGTTTACTTTAGGTTTGGAAGAGTAAATAGCTGCTTTAAATATATCATTCCATGTGCATGTGTTAAGCAGGATGTTTTTGTCAGGCATGGAAGGAAGGAGTGCCAGGGAGACACTATTCCCATTCTGCAAAATCTTACTTGGGTACACAGATTTGTTCACACTTTTCCATCAGTTTACTGTGACTCTTGGGAGAGAATACAGGTGGACAAGGACTCAGAGAAAGTGTTGTGAGGGTGATGAGACACTGACACAAGTTGCCCAGAGAGTCCCTGGAAGTGCTCAAGCCCAGGCTGGATGGGGCTTGAAGCAACCTGGTCTAGTGGAAGGTGTCCCTGCCCATAGGAGAAGGGCTGGAATGACTTGAAGGTCTTTTCCAACCCAAACCACTCATTCTCCTGAACAGTTTTTTTTATCCACAAAGTGATGTTTTTTCCAAGTGACTCTATACCTGGAGCTTTCATTTCCAGAGAAGTAAGTAAAATCCATTTTGAAACCTCAGTATCAGAGACAACAAACCTGCTACAAAATCCCCTTTTATTTTAATCGCAAGTCAAACTAAGAAGCCCCTGCTCCAAGCTGCAAAGCATCTCAAATCACCTAATGTCCTTGTCCCCTTCTAAAATATGAAAGCCTGTGTTTGGTCAGCAGAGGATGCTAATGGGTCATGCTTCAAGCAGCATTCTCAAATAGTCCTAATAAGAATTCTGAAGACTGCAGAGTTACCACCTCAGATGGCTTTTCCATCATTCCCTTTGTAGAGAGATTCTCTTGTTTTCCTCTTTCCAGCATTCCAAAGTCTTATTTACCCTTATTTTACATTTATATATTCTCTCACCCCTTCCTATTTTTCTTGTTTTCAGCCAACTGAAGGAAATATAAAACTCAGCTATAAAGAGACTAAGACTGACCAGAGGGCAGGAGAGATGTAGCCCAGTCTGTATTCTGGCATTGGGTTCACATTTTATGAGCTTGTCCTGCCTGGTAAGTCAGGATAATGATTCCTGCTCTATTTACAACATCTCCTAGTGGATTTAGTATTACTGTCCTTCACAGCCGTATAATCTGTGGTAGGATTCTCTTGTTTATCCCTAGTTCTTTTTTCATATTTTATATTTTAATAAGGAAAATGTTCTATTCTTTGAGTCCCTTTAGTCTCCAGCCATTAAGTTTAAATGCTGGTGGAACAGTAGGAACAGCTTCTGAGATCTGCCAGATCGCACAACATTTTCTACACACACCAAAAAAAGAGTGGCTTGGATTCTTTTGGCCACTCAAGTAGAAAAATACTGATATAAGAGCAGAAGGAATGCACTCCTTTCACTGTACAGGTGCCCACACTGCTTTAGGAAGAGCTGTGCATCATCCCTTCACATGAAACGTGACACAAACGTTGGACTTGGTGATGTTAGAAATCTTTCCCATGATAATTCCATGAATCTATGGCACCCCATGGAGCTCCTCAACTCTGTCCTGGGAAGAGGACCAGCCGGGATTTTTGGAAAGCTCTTGTGATCCATTCCCTGCCCTTATCAGAGTAGAAAGATATTAGCACAGAGCAGGTTGGACGGATTCTGCCACCAGACAGGATCTTCAGACCATCGTGTGGGCACCCTCACCTGAATAGTACATAAATATACACTAACAAACAACATTCCTACTAATGTCACATCTAACAAACCCTGGTTATTATCCCTAGTCCAGGTTAACAGAATCAAATTGCATAACTGAGATTATAAATGGTGTCTTAATGTTCCACTGTCATTCTCGAGGGAAGCTGGGAGTCAAAAAGAAACGCGGATCTATATTTTTAATAACCTCAAGGTAACCCCACACACTGGAAGCACATCAACATCAGGAATGTGAACACCCAAGAGTTCATGTTTCCCCTACAGGTAGCAATTTCCCCCCTCCTTTTCAAGCAGGATTTTTGCCTTATTCAGTAAGGGAGTAATGATTGTATTGCATACATACCGAGGTATTACTGTGCTCTCTACTGCTGGTAAAATCCTTGCAAGAATACTTTTGAATAGACTAGTATATGCTATATCAGAACAACTTCTACCTGAAAGTCAGCGTGGTTTCAGAGCCAATAGGAGTATCACAGACATGGTATTTGTTCTCAGACAACTGCAAGAGAAGTGTTGGGAACAGAACAAAGGATTCTATGTACCTTTTGTTGACCTCACCAAAACGTTTGACAATGTATGTTTATAAATTTTACTTATCTGTGCAAGTTTTCTTCATATGTCCAACTAAAGTCATGTTCATACGTGACCACACAAACCTTTCACTCTATGAAAAGACCCTAATTTTCTCATGGGAGTTCCATGACAGCAGTATCATATAAATAATACTTTCCATCCCAAAAATCCATGCCATGACTGGGTTATGTTCACTTTAAGTGAAGGAAGTAGAGACACATTCCATGTTTGAAAGCACAGCTGATCTCTAGAGAATTCCAACTTTCCAAAGGAATGAAAAATAAGAACAAAAAGCAAATTTGATTCATGATGCCATTCCCTGAATCAAAATCAATCTACGCTTACATGTAATGGCATCATTTCTCATCAGGACAAACTCCCTCCTGCCCTGACATTGGTACTACCACATTTCTGCCTCAATATTACTCTCAAAATAGCAGAACCACAGACACAGAAGTGTTAAAGAAAAATTGAAAAAAACCCCAAAACAACGAAACAACGCACAAAAAGCCAAGCCACCTGTAAAATGAATCACTTATTTTACAACATAATTCTTCAGGGAGCTTTGCATTTTTACAGCATCCAACTAATATGCAGCTGATTTCACTCTTCTTTTTCCAGCTCTTTCTACTCTAATTGCTGAAGATCTTTCTTTCACAACGTGCATTAGATGGTATTCCCTGTCCTCCTTGACTTTCCTGGGCACAGGGAGCTCTGAGACAATGTCACCTCCTCTCAGTTCCTGCAGTTACGCCCACAATTTCTCACAGGAGCAATTTTTAAATCATTTTGCCCAGCATTTTCTGCTTGCACTTGAAGCACACTTGGGTGTTTACAAAGACAAGACACACCTATGACAGCAGATGAATCAACAGCTGAAGTGCACTCTTGATACAAACTGGATTTTGAGAGTCTTCCCCTCAACTTCAAAGAATTATCAAGGAAAGCTAAGAGAGTAAGCGTTCTGTTTCTATTTTTCCAGAGACCTGGAAGTTTTGCCAAGCAATCCTAGAGGTCACAAAAAGCTATGGCTGCTTTCTCCATTTTTTTCCTTCTAAATTGCAAAGCACTGTCCACATACAGGAGTTGCTAGAATTTAACAAAACCTCCTGAAAGTCATGTTCTACCCAGGGAAACTTGTATCCTGGAACTCCACTTTGGAAAATACTGACTGCCTTTAACTATCACTTAAAATGAGTATCTAAATAGAGATAAAGACATCAATGCAACAAACAATTTCAGGCTGAATTTGCAAAAAGTTCAAAGCTTCCAGATTATCTTCTGCTAGAAAATGTATGAGAAATAATTATAAGTGAGGTATCTGATTTAATTTTAATTATATTTGCTTATTCTAAACCTTGAACATTATGCTGCAGCACTGCTCTGGTTTTATAGCTCTGTTCCCAACCTGTTGTAAGTCCATTTCCCTTAACACCTAGAATTTGTTGATTAAATTGCAGCTAATCTATTTTCATTGTACACTTTTCCCAAGATGAACAGAATGCAGCATGAGACAAGAAAAACCCTAATCCTGTAGCAAGATGTAATGGCTTTTTACAGTTATTTTTGCAAGGCTCTCAGGGTTTTTTAGTAAAATAGGTAAAGATATATTTTAATCCTGACAGAGGCTCTTTAAACACACGTGTGAAATAGGAGTGACAAGCAGGGAAGGAAGGAGCAAGGCTATTTAGGGACACAGCTGAGAAGCACTTTATATTAACAGGCAAACTGGATGTGACCGAGGCTGGAAGAAACCTTTCCTTCATTGTTTCAGAAAATTAAGCTGGAAGTCATATTTTACAACCTAGAAGTTATTTATTTCTTGGGGGTGAAATGTGAAGTGTTGAAACACATTTTAATTATGTCACAACAGATAGTTAAGTAATTAAAAACCATTAAAGCCCATTACGGCCCCAGGCCCAGAGAAGCAAGTTTCATCTTGGAAATTCCTAAGCAAATACATTTATAAGGAGGAAAAAAATGTTTTCTTGCTAAGTATTCGAAAACTAGTTGAGGCCAAGCTCAAATAAGAGAAGAGGCTAAAGAAAATTGGTTTTTTTCCTGTATTTATACCTTCTCTACCCTCGGTGGATTGGTTACACAACACTCTGCCAGGCAAGAAGGTCAAGATTTCTCAACTGCCTCCACAAAGGAGGTGAAAACCCCTAGAAACAAGCATTTTCAGACAGGGATTTGTACTAGAACATCTGCTCTATTCTGGGAACATCAGAGCAGATGACATCACTCCAGAGTACAGACACACTCCATGGTTGTGGGATTTTCTGTGTCTCATGAAGGACAAAAACACTGGGCAGGTTGCTTTCTTTAGCTAAATTCTTTCACCAGCATTCCAGCTTTTTATTCCATCTTTCCCCAGTCTCAGTCCTTGCACTAGAGTAAGGATGATGGCAACCAAAGGGCTTCACCCAAGATGGTCAACTCTGTCCCTCTCTCCTGCAATGCCAAATAATAGAAATATTTATAGAATCGTAGAATTGTCAAGGTTAGAAAAGACCTTTGAGATCAAGTCCAATCATCAACCCAGCACCACCGCCATGTTCATCACTAAACAATGTCCTCGAGTCTCAAATCAACACATTTTTTTCAACACTTCCAGTGACAGTGACTCCACCACTTCCCTGGGCAGCCAGTTCCAGTGCCTGACATTCCATTCAGTGAAGAAACATTTTCCTAATATCCAATATAAACCTTCCCTGGTGCAACTCAAGGCCATTTCCTCTCATCCTGCCACTTGTTACCTGAGAGAAGAGACTGACAACCACCTCACTTCACCCTTCTTTAAGGAAATTGTAGAGAGCAATTAGGTCTCCCCTAGGACTCCTTTTCTGCAGGCTAGGAGAGAGGCCTAGGAATAGGCTTAGACAGACCCTAGACTTTTCAGTTTGGATCTATGGGCAAGAATCTGTGCGGACAAATCTGCAGATTTATCTGCTCTGGAAATTTATTTTCTTCAAACCCATTTAGCAAATAAAAAAACCAAAAACATACTAAATTTAGTAACCAGACGACAACAGCCTCCAGTTATCAGGTCTGGTCCTTCTAAAGGTCTCTGTTGGGCAATGAAATCCCACCTTGATTAATTTTCAAGTGCTGTTTCCTTCATTGTAAGATTAACAAATCTGTTTGACATAAAATGGTTCACTTTATATGCAAATCTCTGTAGAGAGTTTTGTGACATTAAAGAGGTTCATACAATTTTGTTCACCCTGCCCTCTGAGGTCATTTGGAATTGCATGAAAACATTTGTCTATGCCCTTAATATGCATTTTGAAAGCTAATTTGAGGTCTGCTGGATTGAGAGCCCAGGTCCTTAATTATGTTTGGACGTGTTTATATAGAGACAATAGTATGAATCTGCAACTGCTGTCATTCCAATATACAATAGCAGAAGCTCTGCTGAAGGCTGTGGAGTTCTCATGGGAGAGAAAAAGGAAATATTGGAGCAACACAGCAGAAAATAAGACCTTGTAGATATGTGGTTACCTCCAAGCTTTATGTAAACATACAAAGAAGAAAAACATCCCCTTAGACTTGAAAAGAGCATTGTTATTATTATTTTTGTTTCATATCCCATTTGCATTGATAAGATCCCTTAGCTAAGTCATACATAATCATCTCTGATAAGAGAGTAAACACTCTGTGTTATTGCAGTGGAAGTGAGGAATATGACCTTTAACGTGTGTACAAATTAAAATGCACTGACCAAATTTGGTGACCTTTATGATATGGGTTCCTTATAGAGGAACAATGAATCTCCTATCAAATATCACTGCTTCTGCAGGCAGGCTAGAAAAGGCCAGTAATATTATTAGGCACTTACAGTGTTTTTAAATGAGAACAAAGTAGACAAGTTGCATATGAGTAAACCCAAGAAAATATGAGAACAACAGGAAAAGGCCAGCCCACACCAGCAAGGAAATACATCACTTTGCTTTGACACATTGTTTTTGGGCCTTTAATTTCACATCATTTGGACCGATTTCACACTTTCTCTTATGATCCCGTGTCTATGTATTTGCCTCTTTCCACTAATTCTGTACAGTCTCCCCATTCCCCATAAGTCTCTACATGATTCCCTTCTCTGTAATTAATTTTCTTTGTATACATCTCTGGAATTGTTTAAGGCCAGGTTGGATGGGGCTTGGAGCAGCCTGGATAGTGAAAGGTGTCCCTGCCCATGGCAGAGGGGTTAGAACCAGATGCTCCTTAAGGATCCCTTCCAATCCAAACCAGTCTATGATTCCACATGAATCTATGATATATTCCAGGTAAAGCCAATTGCCATCTACAGTTACAATTCCTCAGCATATCCCACTGCAAGGCAGCATTTTCTGACACATATTTAGCCAGTGACAACCATCCAAGATTGCATTTTCCGTGCCTGTAATCTCCCTCAAGATATTTCATTTAAATAAAAATATTGTGGACAAATCAAAGAAGAAAATTATTGGAAAATGTCCAAGTGTCTTACCCTGAAAAAGATAATGGAAATATTTTCTCTAGCACTTCCAAGCTCTGAAGAATGATCGCAGAACCATAAAGGTTGGAAAAGACCTCCAAGATCACAGAGTCCAATCTTTGAACAAATACCATCATGTTCACTAAACCATATCAAGAAGTGCCATGTCTGCTTGTTTTTTGAACACTTCCAGGGATGGTGACTCCACCCCTCCCCTGAGCAGCCTGTTGCAGTGCTTAACCACCCTTCCAGTGAACAAATGCTCCCTGATATCCAACCTGAACTTCCCCTGGTGCAACGTGAAGCCAGTTCCCCCTGTCCTATGTAAGGAGGAATAGGGAGAATTTTTTTTTACATTGATGAAGGTGCACTTTTTAATGTTTCTCTGAAGTTTACCTCAACCTGGGAAAGATACAACTTGTCTCAAACCCCAGTTCATGTACGCTCATGACTAGTTACGAACTGAGATAATTTTCACCATCTGCAACAGACTCCTATCAGGATGAGGATGACAGCACAATGTTTTCTATGCTGCTTTGCCTAAAAGCTGACAGGGGTTGAAGTTAAGCCCGTACACACAGGTTTAATTGCTGCATTTTCTACCTTCTGAAAGCTTGAATTAGCAATCTTAATATTCCTCTAATACACTTGTTTTTCTAATGGCTGAGATATCATTTGTAATAACACATGAAAATGGCTTAGCATTTCCATCATGTCTTTCAAGGCAACGAACCTCAAATGTGATTTACAAATTCACTATAAAGATGGTTATTTTTTTTAGCAGCACTGGAATGAAGCCACCTTTCCCTAGAAGCTGTTTGAGTTGTACACAGCAAACCCAGCCAGCACTCTAAAGCAAATACTGATGAGTTTGTGCACCTGAAATACCAGGGACCACATTTATCCAGAGAGAATTTGCCCAAAATTGGAAAGTAAATGCTTTTACACTTTTGCAGAAAACTCTTTGAAATGCTTAAGTGCCCCACACAGGCCGACTCAAGAGAGAACTTAACTCCCCCAACAATTTAAACCCAAAACCACCTCTGCAAGGGAGTAGAGAGGAGGGAAAATCATTTGACCACATTAAAGCCGTGCTGTGCTCAGAGAAAACCTTCTTGTTGAGCCCCGTTTATTAGTCAGATTACCAAATTTTAGAAGAGGTTCCTGGAAGTACTGTGCCATTAATGCCTCAGAAAGTCAGTGTTAGGAGGTGATGAATCTCCAGAGTGAAATGTCAAAGAACCACAACAAGCAGTATTATATGTCTGTGTTTTCATTAGACTAATTGATAAGATTGAAGAAGAGAACCATAAAAAAATCGAAACAAACAAAATGCCCCAAAAAGAAAAACACCAAACCAAACAAACAAAACCAAAAAAACAACCCAAAAACTCAAAATCAAAACACATATACAAAAAAATTTAAAAAAAGAAAATCAGAAAATACTCATGTTACTTCTTTCAAAGTCAGTTTTATTTTTTCCTTACTGTGCCCATTGATTTAATACAGGACATTACTTCATGCAAACTTTGCTCATCACTAACATCACTACTATTCTAGTAATATCTTTATTACTGCTCCCATCATTAGAATGTGAAGCAGTGGTTTACAGGCACAAACCATCTGCATTATTTCATAATGTTATAGAACTGAGCTGACTTTTCTGCACTGAACGTGAAATAGAGCTTTAAACACAGCAAATAGGGTTTTTTCCCTGGTACTGACGTTCAAAGTTTGTAGGAAGAAAAAAATTTCTGATAACAAAATGTCCCCACTCTTAAAGAGTGCTTAAAAGAGAGGTGGACAGGGATCTCTTACAAGGGCATCTAGAGATCGGGCAGGAGGGAAAGGACTTAAACTGAAGGAGGGAAGGTTTAGATTCGATATCAGAGAACAATTCTTTACTATAGGGAGTTGAGGCCCTGGCACAAGTTGCCCAGAGAAGCTGTGGCTGCCCCATCCCTGGAAGTGTCCAAGGCCAGGTTGGATGGGGCTCTGAGCAACCCAGGATAGTGGAAGGTGTCCATGCTCATGGCAGGGGATTGGAACAACATGATCTTTAAGGTCCCTTCCAACCCAACCCATTCTGCCATTCTATGAACAAGACTAAAAGAATGTTCCCTAAAAAAGAAATCTCAAAATAACCACTGGGTTTTGCAACCAAAAATACAATTCAAGCTCGAGACTGATTTCCATTCCCCTCGTCACTGCTGCTCCTTTACAGTGTGCAGGGTTCATGGGAGCAAAGTGCTAAGGAAGAGAGTAAATTAAAGGGAGACCAGGCACAAAAATCTCACTTGTGAAAAGTGACAAGTTGTGTGCTAGCAACCGAAGGAATGCACACCACCACAGTTTGCCCAACACAGGCAGACTAAAAGCTATTTTACAGCTTCTTAACCCCATATTTTCTTAAATGTGAATTTTCACCTATTCAAAGCAGAGCTCAAAGATAAAAGCTGAGAATCTTAAATAACAAAAGGAGATTTTCCTTTTACTGCTTATTTATGTCTGTCACAAAAAGAAGTGGATAAAGTCACATCTATTGTAACACCAATGAAACTAAGAAGAAATAGTGCCTCCATATCATCTCATTGGGTGGCACAGAATTAAATTTGAGGCAGCTCGATTTTCTGTAGAAGCCATTGAGAATTGGTTAGGCTGTCAAAAAGCCTGATCTAAGCTTTTGTTGAAACCCAAACAAGCTCTTCAAGGTTTGAATAGTATTTTGACTCTCTGTTGGTTTTACATTTTCAGTTTTCTGATGGATTAAAGGCACAAATGCCAGGAAGCATCCTGAGTTGATACTGCACTTCTGCCTGTAAGAGTAATCACAAACTATTGGAAAGTTTTTGTGTGAGAGTGTTCTCCTGAGGTGTGCTGCACAATTTTGCAGATAGAGATCCAGAGAAAGTAAAAAAAAAGAGCAGATTTCAGGACTTGTAAGAACAGCATTCAAATATAAAAACTAAAAAAAAATATAAAATCTCAAAATAGCAATGAGTAGAACTTTACAGGCAGATACAGCACTCCTTTCTCATTAAATTATGTGGTCCTTTAAAAGTCATTTAGCTTCTTCCTTCCTTAATTGCCTCTTTTTAAGACTAAGGGCGTTACTTCAATAAATAAATTGAGCAAAATTAATGACACTTGTGATAATGGATCTGTCACTTGTCAAGATCAACACACAAGCCCTGTGTTTGAAACATCTAGTGGATGGACTTTTCTTTGGTTTTATTTTATGTAAATCAGTCCAGACATTTTAAAATTAAAACCTTTAAAGTCTTCCAGGATGATAGCATTTCTCTTTAATTATGTAGTCACACAATACGGTTATGGCTATGTCACTGGAGCTCACATTGGAGAGGAATAAAATCTAGTCACTTCCTTTATTTCTCAACAACTTTAAGGTTTTGGCAGCATTACCCTTAAATACACGTCCTAAAGTGGAGTTTACTCTGAACTAAGCTGAGGAGAACAAAGACTGACATGCAAGCTCAGAATGATCAGAGTTTTAAATGTTTTACTGTTCCGCAGTCCCTGGCAATAAGACAGTGTTCAGCAGCATTCTACATTATTCACTGCCATCAAAGTTGTGAGTCCCCTGCATCTATGTCAAAATCCATGTGTGTTTGCAAATTGTAATGGATCCTGAATAAAAGAGATGATTGTTACAAACACAGGAATATCAGCAATGCTTCACAAATGGCCTCGGAGCCTGACCCTGCTGGTCAGAACTGTAACCTCGGTGTCTAGGCAGAGTCTTGTCAGCACTGCCAACACAAAAGGCTTTTTATGTGAACTGTGTAGTAATAACTTGACTGTGATAGACAACATAATAAAGCTCTGGGAATGTCACAAAGCACAGTGGCAACAGTCTATCCTACAGAGCATATCAATTCCTAGCAGCAACAAGAGGACAGCCTGAAAAGGAAAGAATTAAATGAAATCATGAGTCTATAAGGACAAAGGCAAAAACTATTTTTATGTTTGAGTTTTATCTCAAGGATGGAAGGGGGAAGAAAACAATGAGATGTATTAAATGTACCAAATGTATATAGGTGTATGATTTCTGTCATGGTGTCAATTTGCAGCCAGTTTGCCAGGTGCACATTAGAAAGCACATCAACTGCATCCAGTTATGCTTTGTAAGGAAAAAACAACCTGTAAATATTTCTTCCTATTAACAAAACAGCAGAGGTGGGATCATCCAGAATGATAGAAACCAGGGCATGACTATAATCAATTTTGGCCAAGAAAAAGAAATTTCAGTTACATGCTACCTAAATAAAAGTTCATAGAGATGCACAGCCAACAAATTAATAAACTGTCCACTAAGCTCAGTTAAAAAAGTTTTTATGCAATTCAGTTTGTTATGACATAGTTTTCTTAAAAATATGCTGGGTGGTTCTTCTAGGCTGCTGAGAAGATGAGGGTATTAATCAGTTTCCAGGATAAAGCTTATCTGAAAATCCTCCCAAACTTATCTACAAATCCTCCCAAAGTCCTGCAAACTGAACTGAGAGACTGATTTGGAGCTCTGAGAAAGTTTCTAAAGTAGTTCTGAGCACTTCCACCTACACTGAAACCTCCACGGGAGATTATGCCCTGGTGCTATTTGGAGAACCACTCAAAGACAGACATCTCCAGGGAGGTCCCACTTATGGAATTTTTTGAGGTTGACATTCAAGAAACCAAATACTTTTGAAGAGTCCAGAGAATTGAAGGGAAGCTCTGAACTTGTTAAGTGTCCCAGCTTTTCTTATATGCAGCTGATCAAAGCTTTTAACTCTCCCTTCCTTTTCTCCTGGCATCTATGACAAGAGCTTAAATAGTTGAGCTCCACATGGGAAAAAACCCACATAGATATCTGTGTGGATGTGTGTATATTTTCCCCTTTCTGATTGTCAAAGCCTCTCTACTTAACATATTAATTTACTGAGTTTAACTTTTTAATACTACCCTCTTTAAGACATTAGAGATCTTTTTTTTTATTATAATCCTCTTATTTGGTAATCAGTCTGAGCCTGTCTTTTTTTTTTAAGAATATTTTAAATTTTCTGGTGGAGATCAAGGAAAGTTTTCTTTTGCTCTACTTCACAAACTTCAACTCGTTATTAGTCAGTGGTTTGGTGCCACACTTAGACTATGGTTGGTTTCTTTGCACTTCGATTTCTTGCATCCTTCTTTATGGAGTCAGATTATCACAGAACCATTTAGGTTGAAAAAGACCTCTGAGGTCACCGATTCCAACTGTTACAAATAAAAATGTTGCCTTTCTTTAAATGCATCGTGGCTGTTGACAGCTGACCAGTGGAGAGCTGGAAGAATGGAAATGGATATAGCAAAGCTGGTAATAGCTACTGTAATGTGCTTCAAATAGAAGAACCACCAACAGAACCTTTTCTTTCATGAGTCATTCCTAAAATTGGTCATAATGCATTTCTTAATGCTCTTAATTTTTTGACATGCAGGACATTCTTCGCACAAGAGGTGTGAGAACATGAACTAATTTCAAGACACCAGGCAGATATTACACCATAAGCAACAAACCTCCAGTCACCTCTGACTCAAGTTTCTATTCTGAAGATAAATAAATCCTCCCCTCACCATTACCAGCCTCCCTGCTGTTCACTATATGTACTTTAACAGACAGAGAAATCATTAATGGATTACTACATCATATCTTAGCTTGAAAAGTCCATATAATGCCTTCGGATCTCAGCTATGGGGCACAGTAAAACTCAATGAAGAATGGGCCACAACAGACTCTCTACAGAAGTTTAACAGCTCCTATGTGATCTTTCAAATCCTGTTTAAAGATAGAACTTCATTTATCCACTTAGAGAAAAAAGCTGTAGACAGCAAGTTGCCTGTCCTTCTCCCCCAGATCAAATGTTCAGGGTGAAAGGGGGGGGAAATAAGAAAAGAAGTCAGCTAAGGGCAGTCCCACATCAACTAATCTCTGCAGCCAATTAATTAAACAATTATATTAACCAAGCCTTCAGTTCTGACATGGCACAGCTGACATTAATTGGGCCACAATCAAGATAATAATTCAGGTTAATTGGATTTCCACTGTCAGCAGCTATCAGCTTGTTTCAATACACTGGTGTCATTTAAGAATAATTAATCATGGATGACTTTATTGGAGGCTCTGGTTGACAGCTGATGATGTGGTGAGGCTTGACATTGTTGGTGATTTCTGCAGGCCCAGTGAACAGGAAAGCTAGTTTCCTTTGGAGAGATTACTGAGCTGCCATTGCACATTGAGATGGAAAACGTGCCATATAAAGTGTTGAGAGGGTGATATTTGCTGAGTCCTGTGCACATGCAGAGAGAGAAAAAGAGTGGGCTGGACAGAGAAACAGCCATTCCCATTGAAATAGCCCCACAGAAGGTCAGAGAGATGTGTATGTTGCACCTTCAGGCACACAGTTATTGCTTGGTTATTGCTACAGCAACACAGGATTCAACAAAACACCAGGTCACCTGCTGTAAGAGCTGAAATGCCAAGATTCATCTGGTGTTATTTGCTTTTTTCCATTCATAATAGGCCATTACTTTGGTTAATATTGGATAATGTAATTTATTCAATCTGTTGGTGGAATATCCACAAAAATGTCAAGGAACTGATGAAGCCAAGCTTCTATTTATTAATAACTTGGAAGAAAAAAAAAAGTGATGAAATTGTTGTGGAGACGGGGGGGGAAAGCTTGAAATTAAAGTGTAAGATGAAAATAGTGTAGAGTGTTCCATAAGGAGTAATAGGAATACATTATGCTTCTGGAAAAAAAAATAAAAAAGGCAATTTAAACTTCAGGAAAGAAAAGTTTAACACCAAGTTCTATTAGACTATATAATTATTCCCCAAAGGGAAAGTATACATATATATTTAAAATTAAAGTATGATTTTAGGTTTCTCATGACAGAGTGCTAAAATATTACACCAGAAGTGGCAACACTACCTTGACAGCTGGACAGAGGAAATTTTTCCATCTGACATATGATTAATTTATTATGAAAATACCAGAAACCAGTTCAAGATGGATGGAGAACACAGACTTAAATTTCTAAAGGAAAATCAGATACCATGTCTTAGGAATTTGGTTCCCCCTCTTTTAGCAAAATACTGGACAGAAGATGAGCACCTGCACTGCTGAGCAGAGCACAGATTGCCAGTTTGAAGAGGTTTTCTTGCTATGAGAGAAGCAGGATCAGGCAGAACCATCCATTAAGCAAAGCTGGCAGAAGAAGCCATTTAATATGACCTCTACTCAGGATGGGTCTGACAGTGCTGCAGATGCAGGTGAGCAGCACACGCAAACTTTTTACCTTCTGGAGGTTTCAATTCAGTGAACTCCAGCTTCTTACCTTTGATTATAGCCAAGACCCGGTTGGCTCCTTTGTCTTATATTCTTGGGAAATTCTTGGGCTTAGAACATGCTTCTCTGTTAGGATGCAAATACAACAGTTTATTGGAAGCTAGGCAAAAAATTCTTGCTGAAATCCAACTTGAGCAATAGGCAAACCCACTTAATTGTTGGTTTTATTGTGTTTCATAGAGACAGCAGGTCAAGAGAGGTGACTGTCCCTCTGCTCTGTCCTTGTGAGATCCCACCTGGAACACTGTGTCTAGTTCTGGGCTCCTCAACACAAGGAGGAGCAATTCCAGAGGAGGCAAAAAAAGTGCTCCAAAGGCTAGATTACTTCTGCTATGAAGACAGGCAGAGAGGATTGGGGTTATTCAGCCTAGAGAAGAAAAGCATCTGGGAAGGCCCCACGGTGGCATTCCAGTACCTGAAGGGGGCTCATGACAAGGAAGCAGAGGGACTTATTTATATGGGCAATGAGGGACAGAACAAGGGGAGTGGCTTTAAACTGAAAGAGGAGATATTTATATTAGATGTTAGGAAGAAATTCTTTCCTCAGTGTGGTGAGGCCCTGGCACAGGTTGCCCAGGGCAGCTGTGGATGCCCCATCCCTGGAAGTGTCCAAGCCCAAGTTGGATGGGCTTGATCTAGTGGAATTAAATGATCTTTAAGGTCCCTTCCAACTCTAAACATTCTGTGATTTTTATGAACCTATGTGTAATTCAAACCGAGTCCAAACACACAGTAGTTGGTTACTATTTAAAAGAGGATTGATAGGGAATGTCAGTGAGCTATTTGCTTAGTTCATCATTGGGGTTTTTTTTAATCCATAATCCTGCTAAATCTTATCATATGCTTTATTAAATTGTGAGTGTAAATTACTCCTATAATCAGGGAGTTCCTGAATAAATAGCCAAAATGCTGCTTTACAAGTGTACATGGCAAACAGTTGATGTTTACCAGATTATCTCTGGGATCATTGCTGACGGATAAAAATTCTATCCAAAGCTACATGTTTTTTAAATCTTTTTTTTCTTCTACACATATCCTTTTAAAGTAGGATTAATGTCCCTGTCAGTAGCCTGTAATCTACAAGAAAGTAGATATTCTGTTTGTCACTCGCTTTCCCTGCTCTCAAGAGCTCCAAACATTTTTGCCACATCAAATCACATTTAACAGAGGAACAGAAGCATCTTGTGTTCTCACTATACTTGGTGCTTGCTAGAGAAGTCTTGCAGTATTTAACTGGTTAAACAACAAATAGTGCAGTTCCTGGAATCACCATGTTCATTCAATTTATGTACAGTGCTATATAAAGGAGAGAGACACGAGAAAAAGAGAAATTTAGGGTGACAATGGCCACAGCTGACAGCAAATTAGGCATTATTAATTCTGCTCTTTGCAGAAAAACTTGGGGTTTAGTCCAAGAATTTCAGGAAATGTTTCTGTGATACAGTGAAATGTACTGTCCTATTATCCAGGAGAGTTACTGACTGTAGATCATCCTCTAGACTACAATGACAATATTTGGACTCAATGATCCTAGTGGGTCCCTCTCAACTCAGGATATTCTTCAATTCTATGATTCCATTTGAGGAAGAACCTGTAGCAGGCAAAGATATGATAGAATGATAATTAACTTTTCTCTCCAATATTCTCTTTATAATGGGAAGGCCCCTTTTAAATCCGGTCTCAGATAATTTCTCTAACCAAGAAAATATGACAAGGCAGACGACAGAGGTGATGTCTCTCAAGCAAGCAGCATAAAATGCTATATGAGGCACTGTTTGACAGTGAACACTATTACCAGCCTTATAGCAGTAAGGAGGCCACAGACTGGACTGATCATGAACTTCAGACTAAACTCTCATCTCCAGATATAATAAAGAAAGGAACCATGGTGGAAGCAAAGGTTGGCATCACAGGCTACTGTGGGATTCCCTGGGGATTTTGCTCTTGAATGAATGATTTTCAACTCCTTAGTCTCAGTCCACCATCCTTCAGCAGTTCTTAAGTTACCAAATGCATTTGAAAAACAGGAGGAAAATTCTAAGCAAACAGGTGAGTTAAAGTGCTTTTATGATGTGAATCATGGAAGTCTGTTCCAGCAATGCCAGAACAAAGCTAATGGTGAATGGACATAAAGGACCTCAAAGGAGTTGTAAAGTTTGGACTGGTGTTGCCTGTCATTGATATATGATATCTCTTCCTTTATGAACTTATAAGCCATGGCAATATTACAAAGTGCTGTGATTGGCACTGGTGCCAGGAGCTGGGAGAAAGGATTTGGAGTTGTGGCTTCAATGCCATTTTGTGCATTAATCTATACACCTTGTTCCTTGCTAAATTTTATCTCTTTTTCTCGTTTTCATTCAAAGAGCTTGAAACTGTTTTCAATTTTCTGTTTAAATAAGGCTCAGAAAACCATCCAGATGGCAGGCAGGTGAATGTAGTGTTGTTACTTTTTCGTCTTGGAAAGACACATAGATGATGTTTTCAAGAAGGAGAAAATACCTATACCTTTTGTTCCACTTGATCAAAGGAACAGAAATTATAGCAATAGATTGAGGGGAAGGGGAGAAATTAATCATTATTTGTTTGTTTCACGCATCTAAACACCATGTGGAATATTTTATTTTTTTCATGACTGTCTGCACTTGTAGATTAATCCCTTAGAACACATTACCATTAATAACAGATCACAAAGACCTCGAAGTTTTGAGGTAGAAAACTGCAGAAAAAAACCCCGAGGTGTTTCTCCTTCGATGCTTATGTAGAAATACCATCTGATGTACCTTATTTTTTTTAAAAAAAAAAAAAGTGATTTTACCTGTCAAATTTAGAGGCACCTCAGACCTGGATGTTAATGAAAACATAGAAACAAGTTCATCCTTTTAAGCTCCTGCTGGAACAGTAGCTGAAAAGAAGGAGACGTGGGTAAAGATCTAGTTTGTGCCTGGAACTTCACTCAAATTCACAGGCTGCACACTTAGCCTGTAAAACCCTTGCAACTGGAGCCTTTTTGGATGCATCAGGCTATGATGCTCAAACCAGTGAAACTGAAATAATTACCATCTCTCTGTAATTAGTTCTGTTGATCTCATTAGCTGGGCTCAGGTGTTGATCTGTTAATTGTCATCTTTAATGACAATTGCCATGAATCAATAAATGACTGTGTAAGTATGGTGGTAAAAGAGAAGTGAGAAACTGCACGGGGTTTTGTATAGAAAATTTCTCTTTTCTTTAGACCTCCTTATTTTATTATTTGCATCTTCATGAAGTGGTTGATTCAAATCTTGTGATTTAGTTTTTTTTTCAAGAGTACAGAAGTTCTGTGTAAGAAGGCTCAAAAAATCCAAGTATTTCACAAGAACAAAACCCACCCTTATCCATCACCTCCTATGTCAGCTTGGGTTGGCATTGCAAGAGAATAACACATCAAAGGAGAGATGTTCTGAGCTTGTGACCTGTTCAAGGCTTAATCTCCACCAGGTCAGTGAAGATGCTGATAACATTCTTTATCAGATTTTTTTGATTAAAGAACTGGCTTGATCTCTTTTAGAATCATTGAATTGTTAAGGCTGGAAAAGACCTCCAAAGATCATTAAGTACAACCTTTGACTTGAGAAGGTAAGAGGGGTGAACTAGATGGCAATAAGATCTCTTCATCAAAGATGTTGTTTTTATTAAAGAATTATTAATAATTAAGAATTTAAGGATTATTTCTGAGCTATTATTGCAGAACAATTCAGAATTTTGAAATGCAATGCTGGAGCAGACACAGTGGGTGGGCATTTGTTATAACTATCAAAAGAAAACAGAGAAAATGAAGTTATGTCATAAGCACTGCCTGTTGATGAGAAAAGATTAAAAAACTAAAATCAGAATCTGTGTTGTGGACGGAAATTTCAGTTTGTGAGGAATTTGATTAAGTTTGCAAAGAGTCATTAATAATGCATAAAAACTGCAGCTGCTACTTCTTATATCAGGCTGGTGTAGCCAACTGATTTGGTTGCACCTGATTATGATGGATATAGATGAATTACTTACTGGACTGGAAATATGGAGTCACCCAGGGGTGAGTGATCATGATTTGATTACATTCCACATGAAAAACACAATCAATTCTCCATCAGTAACATCTTATGTGTGTAATTGGTGCCTCAAAAGGGTACATCTCCTGAAACTGAGAACATTCTGAGAAAAAAATCACAGCAGAAAACATGTAAATGGAAAAATGAGAAAGAGAATTGAGAGTACTCAAAAGAACAGCCTATTGACCGGCCAAAATGCCTTGATCTCACAATTAAAAAATATGGAGAGTTTTAGTTAAAACTTCATCCTAATTCTGTGATAAAATTTAGGCAGCAATTAGAAATTCAAGAGTTCCCTGTGAATGGGGGGAGAAATGCCCCCTGCAATCCTCTTGTTTTACATCCAGAATGGAAATGTCCCAGCATTGGTAACAACAGCTCTTGGAACTGGATGATCTTTAAGATCAGTTCCAACCCAAACCATTTTATGATTCTCTTACAGTGATATCCACAGTTGGAATGTCCACGAGGGACAGCCAAACTCTGCTTCAGTCAGTCATGGCCTCAAGCCTCAATGACAACAGATACTGACAGAGAGATTGATTAAATATGTCTCATTTACTTAAGAGGTGAAATCTAAAAATATAAATGTAATATAAGTAGACAAGCTTTAATGTCAGCTTTAATGTTACATAGGAAAAAAAAAAGGCACCGGTAGAAGTAACTCCCTAAAGAAACAAGTTTTGGGGATTTGGGGCAGAAAGAAAGAAAAGAAATCCTAAGAATGTCATGGACTAATTAGAGTGTAAAGAGAACACAGCTATTAAGGCCATATAAATAAAATAAATCAAATAAACACTTCTGTTGCAAACTTGGGTACGGAAGGATGATGTGCTTATATTCTAGATGGATTATATGAGGAACATGGAATGATTTTAAACAACTTCTTCAGCCTTTCATTAATAAGTCTGGACATGCTGTTCCTAAAGGCTCCTACAGAGATGGTCCAGTAGACCTGTTCCTTTGGTGTGCCAATGTGAATATTGATAGGGAAATTCCAAAATGCTGAATGACTGTTTATGTCATACTCTACACAAAAAGCATGGAGATGGATAGCTGCAATATTTGACCTCAAAAGAACAACAACACAGGACTCAACCAAGAATGGGGCTGAACTAAGGACCAGACAATATTTTTTTACATATATATATACACACACACACACACACACACATATATATATATGCACTATTTCCTTAAACACTAAACATTTGTATGAATTGAATTGCATTCGGAAAAAAAAGGTTAAATAACTGATTGCTGAAGGAGACTGTAAAGATCCAATTGACAAGTATAAGGGCCTTGACTTCCTCAGCCCAAAATGCTCTGATGGAAAATGTAGCACTAAGAATCCAAAGCACTAAGAATTTCCAAAGAATCATAGAATGTTTGGGATTGGAAGGCGCCTTAAAGATCATCTACTTCCAATCCCCCTGCCATGGACAGGGAACCCATGAAAAAAATTTCCATTTCACATGAAGAAATGAGAGATTGCTGAGACTGTTGAGAGCATCAACAATCCCTAGTGATCCATTTCCTGGGACATGGTATATCCACAAAGCTTTCCAATTCTTCATGCTGACGTTAAGAAATACAATGAATAGAGGAAGTGCTAACTTGGTTTTCTGAAATAGCCACTAGATCTTACGTTTCTGATCTTTGCACCAGAACTCCAAATTGTTGCAATGAACACAAGGCAATGGAGAAGATAAAAGAGATACAATTAAAACAAATTAAAGCATTTCAATCCAGATAAATGTAAATCCAAACATCTGAGAATGGCAAATATATGCACTGGAAATGGGAAAATGTATTTTAATAAGTAAAGAGTGAAGAAGATTTAAGAGTCAAAGCAGATAGAGAGCTCAAGATGAGCTATTTGTGCAATCATATGACCACATGTCTGATGTAACTGGGAGTGGGAGGAGATTTCATGACTGTGTGACATGGAACAGATAGGTACTAAAATGTTCAATACATTTCAGGACTTGTGGTTTAAAATGGATGCTAAGTAACACAACATGGGTCAGAAGACAAAAATTATTTACGGGTTAGAAAAGTATTTTTCAGTAAAAGACATAAAGTTAAAACCTTTAAATATTTCCTGGGACAGAAAACAAAAGCCTCTTTAGCCTGATGATAAAGACTACAAAGGATTGTGTAGTTGGAAGCTGACATCAGTTCTGTTCTAATTAGGAACAAGGTACGGTGCTTGTGAGGTTGGTTAACCTCTGGAACAAATGGTCTAATTTCTGAATCAGGTTTGGTAGTTAAGCCTGGACACTTCAGAGTAATAAATACTTTTAGAAAACAGTTCTGAGACTCAGTGGGCAAGTAATTGAGCTGATATATTAGCAATCACACAGACCTTCTAATTACTTATGAAAATCAATGCATTATCAATGTCATATACAACATTTTTGTGAAGTTTCAGAAGTGTAAATTTCATCACTTTAACTCCAAAAAAAGGGAATATTTGAGGCAGCAAGGTTGTGTGCTTTTGCAAAGTGGAAAGCATCTGTATTGCCTAGATGTTGCACTTGCCCTGTACATATTTGCATCATTTCCAAATAGACTTATCAAAACTGTGTAAATGCATTCTATGCAAATAAATTCATAAAATATGTCATTTGAGATGAGTTGTTTATATTTAGACTACATGTCGAAACATGCAATTTAGATAGATCCATGTGGAGTGTATTTATTTCTTAAGTGGTGCTGTTTACAATGCTACATTTAATAGAAGGATACATTGCATTGGGGAGAGACAAAAAAACTACAACAAAACAACAAAACATATAGATGTGTAAACAACAGAACCCATTTGCCGAGAAATTCTAATTACTAAAAGCGTCTCCAGTAAATGTTGCAAATGCCACATTACATTTTTTGCAGAAAAAGTACTGATCTCTTTAATAACTGTGCATGGAAAGGGTGTTTCATCCCACCAAACCTCCCTGATCTCTGTAAGGACCCAAATCTCCAGTGCCTTGTGACATATCTAGTGGGTGGTATCCCTGCTCATGGTGAGGGAATTAGAATTAAAGATGTTTCAGATCCCTTCCAACCTAAACAGTTCTATGATTCCATCATATCTGGGAGGTAAGGCTTTGTGTTACTTTCAGTGATGCTTTGCCCGTGCAGCAGGGTCTGTTCACCAGGCTTAAATGCACTTTATGGTGTATGTTATTATGAACAATTCTGTGGCAACATCTAAGTTATGTCTATTAAATCCCAGAGCTCTTCCATGTTTGTGGAAAGAGTCATTAATCGCCCTCCAAAAAGCTGTTGTATCAGCCCATGGGCATGTTATTCACTTGCTATTCCTTTCCTTGCTCTGAGAAAGAATATTGTGATTTCTTCTTTACTTTTCATTATAATGTCACCTACAGAAACTCAAGTGGGAGTTAAGGAGAAAAATAGGCCTCCCTTTTTTCCTTTCCCCCCCATTGCTTTTCACTAATTACTAGGGGACAAGAAGGCATCTCTGCTCCAGAGCTGGCTGCAGACTCAACAGTGATCTGCTCTCCAGATTGTTCCCGACACCGTCACCAGGAATCCTCACTGCCTGTACGTATGGAATTCACCTTTATCTTTTTTTCACTGGCATATCCCATCTGCTCATGGAAAGAGCTTCATTTTGACAGCAGGACTACCTGTTGGGAAAGCACTTTTCTTTCCAAGAATTGCCTCCTATCACAAATAATTGAGGAAGGGCCCATGCAAATTTCATGAAGTTCCACAAGGCCAAGGGCAATATTCTGCACCTTGGTCTGCCAATCCCAATAACAACAGAGATTAGCATGAATGTTTGAGAGCAGCTCTGCAGAGAGGGACTTGGGGATTCTAGTGAGTGAAAAACTGGACAGGATCCAGAAAGCCAATTGTCCCTGAGCTGCAACAAAAGCAGAAGGTTGAGGGGGATGATTCTGCACCTGCTGCTATGCATCCTCTCTTGTGGAGAACTGCATCCATCTCTGGGGTGTCTGATTCAAGAAATACATGGACCTCTTGGAGAGGGTCTAGAGAAGGGCCACAAAAGTGATCAGAAGGATGGAACATCTCTCCTATGAAGAAAAACTGAGAGAGTTGGGGTTGTTTAGCCTGGAGAAGAGAAGGCACCAGGGAAACCTTATTGCAGCCTTCCAGTACCTAAAGGGGACTTATAAGAAAGATGGGGACAGACTTTTTATCAGGCCTGTAGTGACACAAGGGACAGTGTTTTAACTAAAAAAGGGTGAATTTAGATTGGACATAGAGAGGGCAATGAGGGCAGTAAGACACAGGAACAGGTTGTCCGAAGAAATTGTGACTGCCCCATCCCTGGAAGAGTTCAAAGCCAGGTTGCACAGGGCTATGAGCCTGTTCTAGGGGAAAGTATCTCTGTCAATGGCAAGGGGACTGGACTAGCTGACCTTCAAAGGTCCCTTCTAACCCAAACCATTCTGTAATTTTACAATACAGAGTCACTTTGATAATACAATGATCATATCAAGGAGTTTTATGTTACTCATCTGGAGAGGAGGGTGAACACTTCTGAAGAGAGGGAATATGAAGTTCTGCTCCATTAGACATTTCCAGTTCCAGCCTTCTCAAGGAAAAATCCAATGCAATAATACTCTTCAAGTCAAGGTAATGGACACATTTTGTCATTGAGCCCACAACTCAGAGACTGAAGTATTCCATGTTGCAACACAGACAAAAACTATTGAGAGGAAGGAAAAAAAACCTGAAGTCTGTTTTGGGAGGGAAGAAATGTTGGCAAGTTCCATATTTTGTCTGAAAAAAACCAAGGTTCATAATGGTGCAAGAAAAAGCGCTGAATTGTTTGGTTCCTGAAAGAATCTCAGTCTGCTCACCTGCCTTCAGGTTAAACAGAAGAAGGAACAGGTACTGGCTTGGCCATTTTTAAGTGGCACGTTCCTTTCTAAAAAAATGGTGGCATTCCTCTCTTTAAATGGAGTTTGTGCCACTGATGGTGTTACTACATCATTTTCCACTCTGCAATTCTGAACCAGCACGAGTAATCAATCATTTACTTATCACAGGAGCAAAACAGACTTTTCTTGGAAGGAGTGTAAAAAGTGCTACAATAAAGCAATTTTGCCAATTTGAGTGTTCCACTTGACAACTATTTGCATAATAAGGTTTTGCCAAGATAAGGAGATTGGTAATTTTCAGCAGTATGGAGGGGATTGAAGTTTTTAAGCTTTTTTGCCCACTATCTACACACTCACAGACCTCCGCTCTTGATGTATGGTTCTTTTTAAAGTACTCCATCTGTCTCCGTTGTGTAATGAATTCTGTCACTCTCAATTGTGCTCCTGAGCAGCGAGCAGTGGAATGGAGTTTGCATTTTGATTATAAAAAGGTACCGTCAGCTCTTATTACAATGGAAAACCCATCTCCATGTGAAATTTTAAGGCACTTATAAGCTTAGTCTCCCTCTCCAGAGCTGCCAGTAGATCACATTGTCACCATCTGACAGAGTGTGCAGGAGAGCAGGAGGCTGGGCTGCACTGCCAGAAGAGAAGTTTGGGGAAATGGAAGTAAATCCAGTTCTCTCCCTAAGAAGCTCACAAGAGGGATACAGCAGAGCAAACATTATCATGTAAAAGTTGTTCCACATGCAGCTCGTAGTGGAGCTCTGAGGGGCTATCTGGAGGAAAAGGGTGGCAGGAGGAGATCAAGCCTGTCAGCTTAAGTCTCTTTCCTTCTCCTCGCCCTCATGAGACAGTTTATCTCATCCTGAGACTTGTCAGCAGTTTTTTCCTTGGGACGGTGGGAGGGCAGGAGGAAGATTAGCAGAGCTTTTACAGGTTAAGTATTAACATACTTTTAGGGGCTTTGACAGCAAAGTGCTCAAGAAGGATTAGGATGTTAGAGAAAATGTAGAACACGTCTACACCATGCTGTGGAAAGCACTGCAGAGATCCCGGGCTGGTGAGGATAAACCTGCTCAAAGTGATGCTGTGCCAGCTCAGTCTGGGAGTCAGACTCTCACTCCTGCTAACGGACCCAGTAAAGAAAACTGCTGCAATTGAGCTTTTCCTAAACATTCTGGAAGCAGGTTTTTAGACTCAAAGTGTCCAGCGTCCAGCCAGCTCGATGGGAAACTTTTGGCACAATTTTAGCTCCAGGTGTGGTGTAGGTGGACTCATCTAGGTGAAGAAAACAGGTGATAATTACTAGTAGTCTTGGCTGTAGTGAGCATCAACTAGTGTAGCTTAAGACCTTGAAGAGATAAAGAGGAAGAGGATCTTGCCGCAGATCTTGAACTTTAGGAGAACATGCTCTGACTTGCACATTTTACCTACCAAACACAAAGTCAGAGCTAAAAAATACTGAAAATGAAGATACCCTTGCATTTACATTTCAGGATTTATTTCTCCCTGGCCTACAGTCTTAAATATGGGGAGGACTAACCCCACACATCAATATGGGCTGGGGGCTGACTGACTACAAAGCAGCTTTGGAGAGCAGGATTTTGAAGTTCCAAGTGGGCACCTAAGTGCACATTAGTCAGCAACATTCATTTGCACAAAGATCAACAATTTCCTGGGCTACATTTAGCACATAAACATTGACAGCAGGTCAAGAGTTGTGATCTTTCCTCTCTGCTCAGCCCTAGAGAGACACATTGGAGTGGCGTGGCCAGTGCTGGGCTTCCCAGGAGAAGGTGGGGATGGACATAGTGAAACAGCTTCAGCATATGGCTTTTTAAGTTCACTGAGGCAGTGGACTATTTCATATAAGGAGAGGTTGAGAGCTGGGATTTTTCAGCCTGGAGAAGGCTCAGGGATATCTCATCCAGGTGTATAAGTACCCAATGGGAAGGCCTAAAAAAGATCGTGCCAAGCTTTTCTCAGTGGTGCTCAGTGAGAGAACAAGAGGCAATGGGCACAAATTGAAATGCAAGAAACTTCCTTTAAACACAGGAAATAACAATTTTGTTGCTGTTGTTTTGTGAAGGTGCTCAAAGAGAACAGATTTCTCAAAGAGGTAGAGGAGTCTCCACCCTGCTGAACATAATACTGAGGAAACTGCTCTAGCTGACACTACCTTGAGCAGAGGGTTGGATGGTGCTTTCTCCAGAGGTGCAAAAATTGCAATTATTCTGTGATTCTGTCAGTAACAGCTCCTGATTTGCACGCCTACACAGCTCCTAGACAGACATGGATTTCATAGTCTGGACCCAATCCTTGACTGATTGCAGAGGAGCAGTTTGTAGAGCACAGCTACAAAGCATTGGTACCCAAAAGGAAGGCAGTGCAAGGTCACAGAACAGAAGTGACAAAACACCGACCGGAGGCTACAAATGCTGCTGTTCACTGCTCTCCAATCTGGACTAACAGCTGTCATATTAAGGTAGGAACTGGCATGCTAACAGTGTTAAAACTCCCTGTTAAAACTAAATCTGTGCCTCCTAACCATTCCTCAATACCCTTTAAATCCTTTTGTAAAACCCACTCTATGGCTGACAGCCTCTTATACACTTAGCAATAAAGAGGTTTAAAAGAAATAATCACAATAACCAACTAATAAACATTCTTCATTATTTCGAAGATGATAATAATCCCTTGCAATTGCACTGCACTTTACATATTCAAGCACTTTATAATCATTAACTAATTAGTCCTTGCAAAGCTCATCTAAATATTATTATCCTGTTAATGCAGAAAGAGAAGCTGTAAGAGAGAAGGTAGAGAATTTGCCTAAGGGCATATACATAAAGCCATTTGCAGAGCCAAGATTGGAATTCAGCTCTTCAGCATCCTAATCCTTGGCTCATATCCCTTATGCTGTCTCTGATAATATGGGCTAAATTACATGATAGTAGGATCATTTTCTTAATATTCATCCCCAAATGCATGACACTGAATATTACATTTCGTCTCTTTGTTGTCTTCAGGATCACTTAGGGTTAGGGTTTCATTCTCCCTCTTCTGCACTGATATTACCTCCTGCCTTTCTACCATGAGAAAACAGTAGCATCTGGGTTCTATCTCCCATTTATACAACAGCAATGGGATAATAGATTTGGCCATGTAATCCAAGGACTACCCAGTGCAAAATTCAGACAGGCACCTTTGAGCAGGGGTAGGAAACTCTGAGTCTTAAGGGAACAAACTTATCAATGGCTCACCAAGACAAACACCATCATATACAACCCTTTGTTATTCTCCTTCTGATGCCTCAACTTCACAAGGAAATGTGCAGACTTATTTACTCCAATACCTTTTATACCCTCAAATTAGTGTGTGTGGATTAACACCCTTCTATATTTTCTTTAGATCAGATGAGGGTGGTGATGATCATAGATGGCCTGGGTTGACAAGAACCTTCAAGATAAATTTTTTCCAGTCCCTCGCTATGGGCAGGGACACCTTCCATTTGACCCGGTTGCCTCATCATCCTGGCAGTACAGAAATTTTTCCTAAAACCTAATTTAAACTTACTCTCTTTCAGTTTTAAGCCATTCTCCCTTGTTCTGTCTCTACATGCTCTTCTAAATAGTCTTTTTCTCATCTTTTTTTGTTGGCTCCCTTCAGGTATTGGAAGGTCACAATTAGGTCATCTCAGAACCTTCTCTTCTCCAGGCTGGACAATCCCAATTCTCCCAGCCTTTCCTCACAGCAGAGCTGCTGCATCCCTCTGATCATCTTGGTGCTGCCTTTGAAGTCACTCCAGCAGCTCCATGTCCTTCCTGTGCTGGGGACCCCAGAACTGGAGGCAGCTCTGCAGGTGGGGTCTCACAAGAGTGGAGCAGAGGGGAAGAAGAATTTTTTTCCTGTCATATGAAACTAGACTGTGGAAATTAATGTCACTGAAGAGAGCAGATGCTAAATGTCTACATGCTCTCAAAATGTGAGCAAAACCACAGAACCATGGAGCAGTTTCGGTTAGACAGGACCTTTACAGACAAATTAGTTCTACCCCTCTTGCCATGGGCAGTGACATTTTCCACTAGAGCAGGTTGCTCATGGCCCCATCCAACCTGGAGTAGAAAAATAATGGGAAAAAAAAAAGTATATTTCCATCAAGGAGTATCAAACACATGGATATCATGGTTAAGAAACTGCCTGAGCTAAGGATCACTGACCACTGGGAAAGTGGTGTCAGGGATTTATCATCACAAGATGTAGATGCCTGTCCCTGTTGTTGTGCTTTACAACACTTAAATTATGAAGAAAGTTAAGTGTTCAAAACCATACCTAGTAAAATCCTATGCAGAATCCCTACACAAATCAATAAAATTTGGGGTAGTTCCTGATCTACTACTGTACTCTCTCAGTACATTCTCATTCTCATTTTGTTTCCTGCAGCTGTCATCCTAATTCTCTAAAGAAATTTTGGTTAATTTGGTTAATTGAAAAGGAAATATTGCCTTTGAAGGCACTTTTCCTAGTAAGGTAAATAATGTATTTCCCTTTAACTTAATGTGTCATTGGATTTTGCTAAAAAATTTAGTTAATTATATACCCCTTTTAATTGGAAAAAAAAGTAATAAACTAAATGATTATTTTTTACACCTGTAGGGAAAATTTTTCCAAAGGAATTCAGATCTGAGGCTCAGCAACTGCCAACAGCATGTGAGTGTTTGGTGAAATGAAGTTGTTTTTTGCTTCTGGCTTTGTTTTCCACCCCTAACTTCAGGAACCTTTCATATGCTCTTTAGCCTTCTAATACAGTGCCCTTATTCTCTTTTCATTTTGATGAGGAAAGAAAGATCAAGCTCTGATTCTGCAGCCCCGAACTGCAGAATCTGGACAACAAAGTGATGGAGTCACCATCCCTGGAAATGTTCAAAAAACATGTGGATATGGCACTTGAGGACACAGTTTAATGGTGAACACGGTGGTTGTTCTGGTCTGACAGTTGAACTTGATGATCTAAAAGGTCTTTTCCAGCCTTAATGATTCCATGATACTATGAAATCACTACCTAGTGAACAAGTTTGAATGTGCCTTCGTGTTTCTGTTGAACTAGTCAATGAAACAGAGACCATGATATCTTCATGTGGTGTTTGCTTTAACAGAAACTTAATAGAACAGGGCTGGAGAATGCCTAGCTGTCCTACAGTCTGCCGTGGAAAAGTTACTCCAGCCAATTCTGGAACAAATTTTACCCAGATTAATGTCTTTAAACAATTGGCACATTGCAAGGCACTGAGGCAGCTTTTAAAATTTGTTCTTAATAGTTCAAAAGACAAATTTCAGAGCCATAACATGAGCTTCTCATTCAGTTGCCTTTTACCTTTCTGTGAAGCTCATGGGTGTATTCATTTTACTTCCAATGATTCAGTGAAAGTAATTATGACAGCCACGGTTAGTTCCCAGATGAGTTTTCCTCAGTGTAGTTACGTGATGTGGATTGACACTCAGAGTACATCCAACAGAACTAAGTCTGGTGTTCTCTCTCAACATTCCATGAACCAGGGCCTCCAGACACCTCAGCAACCCTGTGAGCATCCATTAAAAACACACTGGTGATTAGGTACTTTCTTCTCATAAAAACTAGCAGGTTTATTGTTCCTTGAGTCCCAGTTGGTGCCTTCTCAGCTAAGATGTGTCCCTGTTCCTCTTCATGCTGGAATGAACTGGGAACAGCAACGCGTTTGTTTACAGCAGCTCATCTGAAAAGTGTTAATCGAAAGCTGAGGTGTGGAGGCTTTTCAACTGCTCTAACTTGACTGCAGGACTATAATAAACTAATATTTCTTCTAGCAATGGAGAATCCTGGAGCTATGGACTGGGTAGGACTCAAAATTCTGTGATGGCTCTTAAAACTCAAGGTCGTACCAGTCAGCTCCAAACAGATTATAGAAAATGAACCTGAGATGAGGAACTATAGGCAAACTAGTAACACAACATTATTTTGGTTTTGGTGCATGTGCTTTCTATAATAATGGGCTTGCAATATTTAAATATATGATCTCGACTAAAATTCATGTAACTTTGGAGGAATTTTCCATCTCATTTCTGTATCACGCACCCTTCATTCACAATTGTGCTCCGTAATGATGTTCATAACATCAGAGAAGCCTTACAAACACAACATGGCTCATTTTTGAAGAGGTTTTGTTTGTTTTCAGTGGAAGAAGCCTGTGACGAGAGGATGGAAAGCTGAGGGAAGCATCAGCCCAAAGAAAGCTGGAGCAGCCACTGCAGAAATTATTAATATATGCAAGCCAGAGGGGCTTCTGATTGCAGATGGAACCAATTTCTTTACTGAGTTTGTAAACCATGTGCTATATCATACAGTCTGCACTGATAGCCAGTCTCAAACATTGATAATAGGACAGGATGAATTCCTTATTGGAGGAGTCTTTCTCTCCCCACTAGGAGCCCAGATGAATTAGTTTAAACCAAATAAATCATATTCAGATGGTGTAAGTTAGTTACAGCAAATCCTGGTGCTTTTTACAGATAATTCATACACTGTTTCTTAAACTGAAGTGACTCTCCACACATTTCCAGCTTGTGTGAAGGCTCTGTGAGTGTTCTTTTACATACTGTGTCCTGTGACTGAACCTGACTTCTTGAATATATTTAGCCTTAAGGTGATAAAAAATGACCACAGATTTTGGGTGGATAAATTTAATGCCCCACTTCTTTTCATCTGCTTCCTCAAGAGCAAGCTGCTAGGATTTAAAGACAAGTATTTTTCCATGTGCGCTCATTACAGATCAGTTCTTTAATTACACCTACTGAAGAGGTAATGCATAGTGATATCCTGAATTTGTCCCTAATTAAAAATACTGTACTTAAAGCTTGCACGATTCCCTTCTGCTGAAATCTTTAATCAGGAGATGAATAAGGCTCTGGAGCCTTGATTAATAATAGGACCAAGTGCTCTGCAGCTGAAAATGCCAAGGTATTAAATTTCCTTAAGTCACCTGGTGTCCCCATCTAATAGAGATCCTGGCAGTTTCACTTATGCAATAGTACATAATAATTGAGGTGTAAAGTTACAGCACTCGAATGAGACAAATGATACTAATTCTCCTGAAGACAAGTCTGACGTGGATGTGAGCACTAATGTAATAAACAAGACCCATTTGTAATTGCATCCTTAAATATAATAAATGGCCTTCTTCTAAATATTATCTATGAAATCCAGTGCACAGGTAAGATGCACTGAAATCTGAACGAATCAAAGGGAGTTTGGGAAAACACACAGAGATAAGTATCCAACAAAACCAACATAAACACAACAGCCTTGAAAAAAAAAGAATTTTCAAAGTAACAAATTATGCAAAGAAAAAAAAGGTACCAGATTCTTTTACTGAAAGCACTGGATTTGTATGAGACAAAGAAACAAAGCAAACATTAATCTAAAGCTCATTTATGTGTTTTCTCCAGGCTGGTTTGAGAACAGCTGGTGGCAGAACAGATTCACAATTCTCAGTAGCTGTGAGCAGTCATAAACTAAAATATTAAAAAGAAGGTGCTTTCCTAAACTTTTGGATACAATCGCCTCTTCTTGAAGAGAACTGTGCCACATAATCACACCTCTTGGCAATTTCCCTGCATTTAAAATAATGTGACATTATTACTTTAAATGCATACAGGAATGAAAGTGATAAGAAATAACCCCACAACAGGTCCCAGGTACCACTAAAACTGTATAAAAGGTTGGTTTTGGTGAACTTTAATTATTCTATGATTTTTGCTATGGGGAGCACTGTCACAGCAGCAGCAGCATAGGCTCTGCAGAACTACAAACACAAGGGAGGCTGAGAAACTTTTACTGAAACGTGTTTGTTACATGATTTATTTAGGAGCACACACCAAAAGGGACACCTGCATTCCTGTCCTGTCCTGTGCTTTTGCCAGCTTGACAGCTGATCAGGATCTACCTAAACCCCAGTAAGATGGTCCACCCTGGACAGTTTTAATCCAAGTTTAACATTAACTGAATCACAGGAAGGTTGTAACTGGGTTTTTTTTCTTACAGTATTAGNCCCCCCCCCCCCTTTTTTTTTAAATTTTAGCTCTATTTCTCTACCAGGTAATATAGAGATAATATTAGATATTAGTGCCTCTGCTAATAGGCAGAGGCCCAGGAGCTCTCAGTTTGGCATTTTACTCTGGGAAGTAAACAGGGGAATTTCCATGCTGGAATTTTATCCAGTGTTTCCATTATCTGAGCTAACCCCTAAGGAGTCAGCCACCACGTTTCAGTGCTGAGCTGCAGATTGCAGTAGGTATAAACGCCTCTTTTCAGGTAATATCTCCCCTCTCCCCATCATACCATAGTTCTGCTCTTGCTCATTTTTTTGCTCAGAATGAGCTACAATAATCTCACTGAAGTTCCCACAGTAGCTGGTACAGTGGCAATAGACCCTCCTTAGAACTAGAAATATCTTGTCTAACACATCTTATGGCCACATATGTCTTTTCAGGATCCTGTACATTAATAATTTATTCCCACCCTGGAATGTACAAGCTCTTTTCTTTCTCAGTTTCGGCTGATGTGGTATCCTTTTACACTGGAAATTATTAGTCTCAAAATGAATAACCCAGTACTTTCTGTTAGGAAATGTATTTGCAGCTTCACTAACAGGGCTAAAAGTATTCTCTGTGACATCCTTTTCTTCCTCTGAACTCCCAATAGCTCCTGACTGTGCACCAAGGTAAAATAGCATATTATGAAAATCCTAAACGAGATCAGTCCCAGTTTGCACTGCCAATTCAAACCCAGCAGCTACTGATCACATCTCAACATCCCCCTTAAACCAATGCCTTACCCACTTTTAAGAGCTTTCTGTAATCTCTAGCTTTTTCAAATTAAATATTCACTTTCCATGTGATAATATATCAAAGAGCTTACTCATTTTACATGCATCCCATCAGCTTAATTTCCTTATCTAAAAACTCTTGAATGTTATCATAAAAATAAACATTTTTTTGTAGCTGATTTAGCAAATGGATGTTGGTCTCTGAAAACAGATTACACAGAAGAAGATAACATAGCCCTACATGATTTTGACCTATAGTTTCGAGTGTGCAGTTGCAATATGGAAAAGCCTGGGAATGAAAAGCTTCAGGTTTCCACCCCAGAAGTACCTGCAGACCACTAGGAAGGGGTGCAATCCTTGCCTATACAATCCGAATGTCATCCCTGCAAAACAGATGAGCGGGAAATTATAAAGAAGGTAGTTGTAGCCAAATAAAAAGATCCCTTGTGACTCCATCTGCAGATGAAAAAGTGTTATTGGAATTTTATTTTTTGGGGGTTTGCAGTGTAATAATTCACACGTTGTTTTGGCATAGGTGGAATTGTAGTTGAAATGCATGTTTTAAAGACCGTGGATGTGTAGAAGCCTCATAAAATGCATAATATAATGTGCACTTATAATAAACATTGTTAATCATGCTCATGGTAATACTTACAGGCCAGGAAAAAGGGGGTCTGGAATACCAGCCACTGTACAAATTCTGTCTGTCCTTTGCTAAAGGATTGTATCTGAAGTACTTATGGTGGAACAGGTGAAATCAGCAGAGTACAAGGGTCAGCTTGGTGTGTGGGACAGCAGAGTGGACAACAAAGCTTCATCCCCCAGTACTGGTGGAAGTCACAACACCACATCACAAGATGTCCTGCCTACCCAGGCAAGAAATGATCAAAGAGGAATTGCAGAAATGTTTCTCCCAGGCCTTCCCTCCTCCTTTTAATAGTAAGCAAATTTTATGTAACCAAATTCATTTCTGTTTCTTCACTTATATTTTCATTGTGAGGCTTAAATCAATGCCAGATTAGAGGCTGAAAATATTCCACTCAATAGTTATTACATTTATTCCTCCTCTTTTTGTAATTTTTTTTTCCTTAATGCAGGCAGCTTAAATATATAGATCATTCAGGATTCTGGCCAGTTTTTAAGACATTAAAGTGCCTGGAAAGTGAAGTAATTCTGCAAATGGATGTGATGGCTTGTATCAGCAATAGTGTGGCCAGCAGGACCAGGGCAGTGGTTGTCCCCCTGTCCTGGGCACTGATGAGGTCGCACCTCAAGTGCTGGGTTCAGTTTTGGGCCACTCACAACAAGAAGTCTACACCAGCAGAGGCCATGGACAAATGAGAAATGGATAGAACTAGTGGAAAGTTTACCCCACTGTCCCTGGCACTTAGGTTAAGGTATGTTATGGATTCTGCTCTTTGTCTCTGATTTTCTCTTTTGACTGAGCCAAACCTTACTGACTGGACCCCATTGATCCTACATGATATTTGTGTTCCTGAATCACTTGAGTATTTCTCCAGAGAACAGTGGAGTCATGCAGGGATACAAAGGTGGGTAAGACTCCCTGAACCAGAGAAAGTGCTACACTGCTTCTCTCACCCAAATTTTCTCAAGTTCCTCCACAAAGCAACACATTATAAGATGCAAATGCTTCCACAGAAGGATTGTTAAAGTTACTTAAGACCTCCTATAGTAAAAATAGTGGCTCCCAAATCCCAAACCAAGCTCAGGAAAATCTATGCCCCTTAAAGACAAAGCTTTGTTATCACCCAGATGGCATTTCAGGTCTTTCTTGCATTCAGCTAATGATTCTGCCTTTCCCTTTTCCTTCCTCAGATCTCAAGGCATCAAGGGAGTGGGCATTTCCCGACAGAAGTAAATCCTGACATTTAAATGACACTGACACTGACATGAGTAGAAACTCACGGAGTTTTCATGGAAAGTTTAGTCATGGGTTTCAGTCAGGAGGCAAACAACCAGTGGACCATCATTCCCTAAAAGAGTTAGGCTGAAATTTAGTTGGCAAAAATTCTCCCAGTATAAGTGCAGGACTGATTTTAGCTTTGCACGTTAACTAAATCTAACCTGAATTTACCTTTTTTTTCTTAACAAAGTGTCATATTTTCACACCTCTCTCAAAGAAATTACAGTATAATTAAAGAGAAAACCTGACGAACCAGATAAATGGCATCTTCAATTTGCACAGAAAATATTCAAACAAGATAAAAAATTTTTCCCAAGATTCACTGGACATAAATGGCATCTTCCAGCAATGGAAAATGGAATTCTAGTGTCCAAATTATAATCCAAATATCCTGGTGTGCTTTCAAACAAATATTACACACCTTTCTAAAAGAATATAAAGCTTTTGTTTCCTTCAGGAAGAACAGAATTTAAACATTCCAAGACTTGGCCTGGTAGTTTGTACAGATGAGATAAACCAGGATATTTGTAATGAGAAATCTGTCTGTTCTAATATATTCTTATATTAATCATTTCACAAATTAATAATCTTACCATAATTAAACTCTTCATAAAGAATATGCAAGTATTGGAGAAACTAACCGATTAAATTCTAGTTTTAAATTCCCCATTGTATTCATTCACTCTGAATTATTTTTCCTCTCTGTTTTGTAATATTGAACTCAGTCCTGTCAGGAATGTTTCATCTCTCTGCCTGGTTGCTTCCCTGACTTTTGCAAGTGAATTTCACAAACCTCTCCACTTATAACTCGCTGTCTTCCCTGAAGATACAGGGCAGATAATGTCAACAAATGGCTCTCCATGTACTCAGTGAACTAGAGAGCAAAATTTTGTACCTTAAAAATACTCTTGTTGGAGCACAAACTCCTGGATGACTGTGGAAGGTTAAGGAAATTGAGAGGGACTGTCAGTACTACAGGGGCTTTACTTTCAATAGCTGGGAGTTTAACTGAAAACACAGCATTGAGATGGGCAGAGACAACAACACAGTTAAGGTCAGATGATTCCCTTCAAATTTCAGCCTCACTGAAAAAACAGGAAGTAGTCAGAATACACATGAATGAGGATCTGCTGTGCTTTGCATTTTGTCACGAAATCTTATGTCTGGGATGAAAAAAATGACAACTGAAGCTTCCCTTCCCTTCCCTTCCCTTCCCTTCCCTTCCCAAACCTTCCCAAACCTTCCCTTCCCTTCCCTTCCCTTCCCNATCCTGTTTCCCTTCCCTTCCCTTCCCTTCCCTTCCCTTCCCTTCCCCTTTTCCTTCTCCTTTTCCTTCTTTTTTCTTTCCCCCTTTCCCCTTTTCCTTCCCTTTTCTCCTTTTTTCTTTTTCCTTAATTGCCATTCTCAGATGTTTGGGTTTATGTTTTTCTATATTGAAATGCTTTAATTTGTTTGGATGAACCTCTTTTATCCTGTCCATTCCCATGTATTCATTGCAACATTTCACAGATTCACGGAATCCCAGAATGGGGCAGGTTGGAAGAGACCACAATGGGGTCATCTGGTCCTACCTCCTTGCTCAGTCAGGGTCATCCCAGAGCACATGGCACAGGACTGTGCCCAGACAGTTCTGGAATATCTGCAGTGAGGGAGACTCCACATCCTCTCTGGACAACCTGCTCTAGTGCTTGGTCACTGCACAGGAAAGAAGTTCTTTGGAACTTCTGGTGCATCAGTTCCTGCCCGTGGCCTCTTGTTCTGTTTCTGGGCACCACTGAGCAGAGCCTGGTCCATCCTCTGTCCTCTCCCTGCAGACACTGATGGACATTGATGAGGCCCCCTCCCAGTGTCTCCTCTGGAGGCTGAACAGCCCCAGCTCCCACAGCCTTTCCTCATAAGAGAGATGCTCCAGCCCATCATTTTCATAGCCTTTGCTGGAACTGCTCCAGGAGCTCCATGCCTTTTTTTAATTGTCTGTGTTACCCTGTCCTGAATCATTAAATTCCTGCCCATTCTAACTCTTAAAATGTGGTGTGGAAACACCCCAGGGGACTGTGCCTGTAACAGACTCCAGGGACCACGAAGGCACATCTTTCTGTGCAAAGCAGAGCAAGACCCAACCATCTCCCTGATATCAAATAGTTACTGAGCACTGGAAAGAAGTTATGAATAAATGACAAAAAAGTGGCTGCTCTCCTCACAGAGTATTCTGAAATGTGCAACTTTGCTTGCAGAATGTTGCATTTCCATCCCCTCTTGCCAATTACTGAGTTAAGTGGTGCATGGAGCCTTTTAAAGACTAGAATTATTTTCTAAAGAGTAAGAGAATGTGAATCAAAGCTGCTCATTACATATTCTCCTAACCTGGATGGTGTCCTCCACAGTAGGCTGCAGCTACTGGTTATTACACTTTTTTTTTCTGTTAGCAACAAGAATAAAAGGCTCTGAGCCAAAACCCGGAAATATCCAACAAGCAATTATAAAACCCCATTAGGAAATAGCTGCTGGTTGATTCTGCTTATTATAGCAACTCCTAATAACAACAATGTACTTCTGAAGTCATTTTGGGCACCTCGCGCTGGATGATGATATTTAAAACCACATTTTGGAATTTTCCAGGATGCCTCTCATTCTTGGATGTGGCAACAAAATATTTCCTGAATTAACATCCCTTTGTTCACTTTTATATCTATTATAGATGCATGGAGAGATTTAAATACTAAAATAGAATCTACCTATCTATCTATTCTAAATATATATCAAGGGAGCTAAAAAGAAAGAGTTTTCCTGTGTTAGACAAATCGTTTTTGGGGAGAAATGTACTTTCCTTTTGCACTGAGCAGAGGAGTTGCTGATCTATTATTGATCTTGACACAGAGAGCAGAAGTATAACACAGTAGTTCTGCTACAGACTGCTCAGTGACTTACTTGCTTAAAGCTGCACCATTAAAAAAAACTCTGTTAATATACAGTTCTAGAAAGAATTCAATAATCTGATACAAATTCTGAGCTGGAGGAAACAGTCATACCTCCCACAGACTTCAAAGGCTGCTTCACATTCCTGCACTAGACATACCTTTTTTATCTCTCTGGTATGTATTTAATCCTGTCTCATCTCTGTAGCTTCAGTGAAGATCCAACAACAGAAAATCAGCATATTAAATACGTGTCAGTTATACTCAGCATCTCTGAGATACATTTGGGCTAGACCAGTAGATGCTCTCCTTGAAGATGTGAAATTGGGAAGGATGACAAAGTATTTTTCTTCCCATCAGCCCTTTCATCTCCATTGCTTTTACTAATAAACAGACACAGAGGAAACTGCTCTGTTTTGCTATTTCTAAGCTTTAAAGCCAATTAATCCATGGCAGAAGATACACATGTGCGTAAATGTGGGTATAAATGACACGATTATGAGATTTCCCTGTGGGGAGTAGAAGGAAGAAATGGCATTGCAAGGATCACCTTGCAAAAATGAAGAATCAAAGCAGTGCTATTAAAATATCATCTTCTCTTTTGTTGAGGGAGGAGTTGTGTTTGCTTCTTTTTGTTGGTTTGTTGTGCTTCTTTCCCCATAAACTATAACCAGGAGGGTTCTAATGAGACACATGTACTCTCCAGGTGTACTCTTATCTAAAGCACCTGATGCATGTGCAGCTAAAAATACTTGAGCCCCCAAGAGCTAAAAACAGCCTCTCTCCCCAGAAGCAGAACCTTAACATCTGTGTTACCCTGTGATTTCCCTGAAAAAGGGTGTTCCTTGAAGACCTCACTACCCTATGGGTCTAAAATAGCAACCCCTTTAGAGGTATAAACAAGATTAAGTTATGTAATGTCTGGGGTAAAAATATGAGTGCTTGAGTCACGATCCCAGTTCATGCAAAGCCTCCAGTAAAATCCTGAGAAGCTTTGCCTCAAATATCTTCAGTGCCTTGTTGTACTAGTTGCTAAAGCTGTGCACCTAAGCAAGCCTCTTCATCCCCAAATTTATAGGCTGATGGATTTAAATTTGATCCCATCTCTCATTAACTTCAAGCTAATGAGCATAATTGAAGGTCTTGGAAAACTTATTTACACTGCATTATTTGTAGTTGCTGATAAATCCCCTGAAAAGAGACATCTGTTCCATATGCCCGGTGGGAATCAGAAAGTAACAATCTTTGTATGTAGGTAAATCACAGGATATTAATAGATCTTGAGAAAGAACGGGCTGTTGAGGGATAGGGTGGAGGGAAAGAGTGGGATGGTGAGATACAATGAAGAGTTTAACCGAGAAAACTTAGAAATCATTGCTAATTCATGCTTCATGGGCTCAGTGCAGTACACAGATCTATGCCCCTTAAAGACAGAACAGTGTGGCTGGGCAGCTGTGAAATGGAAAATACACTGACTCCAGTCATTTCCTGTCCCAGAAAATGCCTCCTACCCTGGGCAGTACAAGCAAGGTGTTGGTCTTGCAGGAAAACTGGACTGAGTTTGGGGTTTTATCTGGGAAGCAGCACAAGGTAGGAAAGTGGCTATTTGTACCAGTATATGCAGATCCCTTGGGTCTGATCCTACCTACAGCTTGTCCAGATACTCCATATAATAAAAGCAAATAGCTTTCGAGAGGAAGAGAGAAGAGGATATAAATCCACACTGGGATGATTGGTGGCTGTCCCACTACACTGGGGCAGCCTCACCTTGAGCACCATGCGCAGATTTGGGCAGCATAATAAAAGAAGGATATAAAGCTATTAGAGAGTGTCCAAAGCAGGGCTATGAGGATGGTGAAGGGTCTGGAAGGGAGGACATATGAGGAGCAGATGAGGATGTTTGGTTTGTTCAGCCTGGAGAAGAGGAAACTGAGGAAAGACCTCACCTCAGTCTCCAGCTTCCTCATGAGAGGAAGAGGAGGGGCAGGCACTGATCTCTTCTTACTGGTGCCCAGTGACAGGGCCCAAAGGAATGGCTGATGTTGCGTCAGAGGAGGTTAGGGTTGGATATTAGGAAAAGGTTCTCTCCCAGAATGGTTCTCCCTCAAGCAGTGGTTGGGCAGTGGAACAGCCTCCTCAAGGAAGTGGTCACAGCACCAAGGCTGACAGAGTTCAAGGAGGACAGTGCTCTCAGGCAATGGTTGGATTCATGGGGTTGTCCAGTACAGCACCAGGAGTTGGACTTTGATGATATTTGTGGATCCCTTTCAAGTCAGGATTTTCTAAGACTATTATTCTAGGACCAAACTAGTCAGCCCTCCCTCACAGACCCACACCTTTCCCCACTCCAACACAAAATGTCTTTTAATTTCATCTAACATGTGAGGACTAGAAATGCTCCACCTCCAAGATGTGGAAACTACCAATTCCAACATTTTTAAATCCCTGTTGATTCACAAACTCTTGAATTTGGCCATGTGACTCCACTTCACAACATAATTCAACACCCTCCATTATCAGAAATACCCCATTTTCCACCCAGGAATGGAGATTTCTTCTGCTAAACTTTGACACACAGCTTGTTGAAACACCTCCAATCAAGATTTAGTGCTTTGTGTAGCAATTGCAATTCTGCTTCCTGCTTTTATTACGTTGTTTTGATTGGATTTTTAATTTTCTTTAACATGCACTTCCAGGCCCTTCAATCTCTGCATTGTCGTCCGTCACCCAGAATGAGATGAGTAGATGATCAGTTTGTCAAAGTCTCTCTAGAGCTGTTTACCATCAGGAGGGAAATGTGCTTCAGTCTCAGGAAAACCAACAACCACCATTTAGCATCTTTCTCTGTGGCAATCAATCCTTTTACACCCTGAAATATATATATGTATATGAAGGTTTAATATTCTCCATCTGTTAAAACTCCAGAGAAGTAGCAGAAGGCTCCTATACTTCAAACTGAAACATAACAAACCCTCTTCTTATAAGCTGTACAAAAAAAAGCCAAAACTAAACCAACAGCAAAATCTTAGATAAACTCAACAGTAAAAAAAAACAAAAAACAAAAAAACAAAAAAACACAAACTAAAACCCCATACCTAAAAAAGCCCCACATCACCCAAAGGGGATCCTGTGACTAAGTGTGTGTTATACTCATGAAAGCCAAAGGCAAAGGGTTATTAGTGTACACTTGAGATCACTTAGAGAAGCCCAAGGGAAATGCTCCAGTATTACTGCCAAAAAAACATACACAAGGAAACTATGTCTCTGAATACCCTGAAGGGATGAAAAAATGTTTAATAAATGAGTTGTTTTCAGAGGTCAAATATTAACGATTTGTGTGTGTGTTTTCTGTTGAAATTTCATTTTCTCTGTTCCAGCCTGGACAGGGAAAAATATCAGGAGATGAAACTTTGATTAAAATAAACGAATCAACACAGAGCTGTGTGCCTGTGTGAAGCTAATGCATGAGATTATAGAGTGAGACAGCTGCAATATTAATAAGGTGAAGAAGAGGAAAAAAAGTGATAGAAACCCCACATATTGATCTTATTTGGCTTGATTGTTTCTGCATTATCTCTAGGAAAAAAGCCAGGAGAAGTGGACAAAGGATGATCTCTATTATTCTGGATATTCTTATTTTCTGATTCTCTGGGATGATTAAGCAGAGGTGGAGAAGGTAGGGGAGAAAAAAATTAAAAAATGGACATCATAGAATCATATAATGACTTGGGTTGAAGAGACCTTGAAGAGTATCGAGTTCTAACCCCCTGTCATGGACAGGGACACCTTCCACACGTCCAGGTTGCTCAGAAAGAAAAATAAAAAAAGCACTAAAAAGAAATTATAATAATTGAAAAAAATAAAGAACAGCTAAAAGAAAAAAAAGAAATCATCCTGGAGGCAGAAGAATGTGAGCATGGATGGTAAAAGTGAGGTTGGGAAGAAAGAAGGCTGGAAATATTCAGGATGGTAGGCAGATAGCAGAGGAGAGAGGGATGCTGCTTCTGAGCAGAGCTCATCCAAGGATGAGGAATCCTTTGTTTCTGTGGTGTGAGCTCTGTCCACACTAAGTTACAGCTGCAAGATTTGTGGCTGCACAGGGATGACTGGCAAGGTCTCCCCATACACTTGGCTCTGCGTGGCAATTTGTAATAATGAGATTCATTAGCGCTGTGTGCGCCGCTGGAAACGCTTCCAAAGGTTTAATCGGAGCTGCACAAATGACTATTTACTTAGGTAGCACTTCATTAGCTTCTCCTGCCCTGCTGTGTAATATGGGATAAATTACTGCCTGGTGTTGCCAGCATCACACCCAAACTGGCTGTCTCGTTCACTGTACCACCGTGCTGGTGATCAGCTAAGAGCTCCTGTTTCCAGGCTGAAAAGATATCACTCCTGGCCAAAAAAAATCCTGAAAGCTTGCAACATTTCAATTTCCAGGCTCTAAATTTATGGCCTGTATAAAAGAGAGTGTTATTTTCCAGAGAGCAAACTAAGTGTCTTGCTCCAGGTAACAAGTGGCAGGATGAGAGGAAATGGCCCCAAGTGCCACCAGGGGAGGTTATATTAGATATTAGGAAAAAATTCTTCACGGAAAGGTTTGTAAAGCCCTGTAAGGGACTGTCCAGTGGAGTGGTAGAGTCACCATCCATGCAAGTGTTCAAAAAAACCTGTGGATATGGCATTTGAGGACATGGCTTAGTGGTGAACATGGTGGTGGTGCTGGGTAGACGCTTGGACTTGATGAACCTTAGGGGTATTTTCCAACCTGAATGATTCTATGGTTCCATGATTAACTTGCTATGCATGGCTTGAAATTTTTCACAAGCCTTACAAATCCACAGAGCCCATAAACCCAAACTTCCCTTTACAGCCTCTCCTGCCTTCATCCCTGTTGGCTTGGACCGTATTCTTCATGGAGATTGCTCTCCACAGCACCAAGATGTCAGGTGCTGAAAGCAGGAAGAAACCACAGGTCAGGAAAAGAACTCTGAGACCCACAGCTTGGGTACCAAAACCCATTTGATGGGGAGGAGCAGAGACTTGATTTCTTGATGCTCCTCTAGGCTCAAAAGATTCCTGTCTTATACCAGTGGGTTAAAAATTCATTTCAAGACTATATTTTTTACTTCTGCGTCTGTGTGTAGCTGACATTGCACGGCTGCAGCCTGTGAAGTGTGACACGTTTCTTGTCATTTAAATTGCAAGGCAAAGGATGGGGAAGAGGGGTCTTTTCATGAAGATTTGGACCAATCAAATATAAATTTGAAGTCTTGCAAATTGCTTTCTGTGGGATTTCTAATAACACAGAAGCTTCTGAAACTACTGAAATATGACGAGGCAATCACAGACTTCATTATTAATTAAGGCTGTGAAATACAGGTGAAAATTTTCAGCTAATGACGGTGCAGGCTGCAGTTTTCTCTCTCTTGATTCCACAGGGAGACCCTTGCTGTAGTGGCAGGGGTCTAGTGGACAGACAGGGACAAGACCTTCTTTTCCTGTCAGTAGGTTCAATGGGTAAATGTGCTCCAGCAATTCCTGGATCCATTAACCTTTCCATTAGGGCAGGATCAGCTTGAGCTGTGAAATCCTGATGTGTATTGAGTGTTTTTCTCCATAGCACCAGCTAATCACCCTGGTTTTAGACAGAACTACTCAAGCATAGGACTCAAACATTTCCTGGGGCTCTGCCATCCCAGCAGCAATTTCGGTTTACACTCATCAGCTGAGTAAGAGGAGACCACAGGACACCCACAACTTGTCACATACCTCTTTAGGCTACTTGCCTTAACTCTTAAGACCTTTATTTTCATACTGTTTGCACAGGACCTTTTAGGCAGTTTCTGAGTGCAGAACAATCTCTGGCAATCCTCATTTTATGGGGGACAGTCAGGGAAATCAGACTGGATATTGGAAATTAGGAAATTAGACTGGATATTAGGAAAAGATTCTTTACTGTGTGGATAGTGAGGCACTGGAAGAAATTTTTGCCCAGGGAAGCTGTGGATGTCCCTTCCATGGAAGTGTTCAAGGCCAGGCTGGATGGAGACCTGAGCAACCTGGATAGTGGAAGGTGCCCCTGCCCATGGCAGGGGCTTGGACTAGATGAACTTTAAGGTCCTTCCAACCCAAACCATTCTATATGAAAGACTTGGGGAACTGGGAAGATCTGGAATGCTACATTCAAAGCCTCAAAGAAGGAAAATGGCCAAGCACTTTTAAAAGCTGTAGGAAGCTGATTTTTAATTAGTATCTCTTGAATGTATGCTCTTCTGGCTTCCAATTTGCTTCAAGTACAGCACCAAGGAGGATGACACTTGCAAACAGAAGTAATCAAAACAGAAAGCTAGATTATTTTCTAAAAAAAAAAAAAAAAAAAAAAAAAAGTAGATATGGGTGCTTCAGTGGAAGCTTTTGGGGTTATTTTCTGTACTCTTGATGTGAAATTACAAGAAATCCTCAATGGATAACACATCATGCCACCTTCCCAGACCCTCACCTTGCAGAATAAATCACTTTAGTTCCAGTGCAGGCTACTGACTTCAGCAATACTGAATCACACCATAGAGAAATCTGGGATCCTGACAGAGATGAAAAATGGTGTGTGATAAACATTCATAATCAATCACTGGCATTTCTCTCAAGCTTTGGCCAGACCAGTATAATCCTGAACATGACTGGAAAAACCATCAATCATCACTTTCAACCCAGAAAATCCCTGAAGCTGCTACACACCATCCAGCACGTCTCAAGGGGTTCCCAGGGATCTTTATAGCTCATTTCTGCCTCAAAATTGCAAATATCCAAGGATTTAGCAACATAAAGAAGCAGACCATCCCACTCCTTGAACACCTTCCTACATTTGGTAAGTCATCTCCTTCTCCCCCATCTCTCTCATCTTACAAACACATTTCCCAAGATTCCTCCTTTAGTTAAAACACTGCTCTATGCACAGACTTTGATGCAAATTATTTTGTTTATTTTTATGATGTATGCAAACTAAGTCTTTACTCTGAACATTCTTTATGATGCTATAAATGTAAGAATAGATCTTGAATTAGCCCTTTTCATTGTCTGAGTGGCATTAAAACTAGCTGAGGGACCCAGAGGCTTAAGCAGTTAAGTATAAAACAACTTTTATATCTTGTAAAAATTAAGGGTCTGGGCTGAGGTATTTGAGTATTAAAACAAGATCTCTAAGAAGTTAAAAAATCACATTTTTTCAGAGCTAAGTGGAGATCAAGACAAGAAATCGGCGAATGAAGCAACTTTTGGTTTCTTTCTAGTATTCCTTCTCCTATATTAACTGGGAACTTCTACTGGGAGCTAAAGATGGCAATTTCAGCAGGGACTGAATAAACAGGATGATGCTGTATCACTTTTTTTCTGCCTTGTACACTCCATTTGCTGCATTTTCACATGCTTAGCTTGTACCCAGTAACCCACACTACTCTAAAAATAGGTTTATTTGGCAAATATATCATCAGATAACCTCCACTTTTACACAACTGGGACAAAACGAGGTGCATGCAGGGAGGAATCAGAAAAAGAGAAGAAGTGGAGTAAGAGGAGCAGACGAGGAGGGATCAGAGGCCAAGGACTGCTGGGGAGCTCTGTGGCAAACACTTGACTTTGCTTCTTATTGTGTGCAACTCGGGCTGCTGCTCAAATACATTTCTTTTCCTTCACTTAATCTGACAGTCCTGCCCATGGAAAGAAGGAGACTAAATCCCAGCCTTCTCCCACAGAGGAGGATATAAATTCCTGCCATTGGGATAGTGGAGTACAGAGAGAGGCAATCAGGAGAACACTCCCAAGTTACACGATGAGATGAACAAGCCACATATCCCTGTGGATATTATACAAGTGCTGCTTTGGTGAATGAAGGAAAAAGGTGTGTGAGATGCTGGCAGTTGCACAGGAGTATCTCCCACGGATAAACAGAATCTCCACACTTATGGATAAATATTTTCTCTTACTCTACTGATTTACAATAGAATGTGAAAATGTAAAGGTTATTCTGTTCAAAACTTTTTTTCTGAAATTGTTTGAAATACGATTGACAGAACTGATAGTTTGTGCTTAGGATTTAACTGCACATACCAGCTGGGGCAAAACTGATGCTGGAACTGTGAAACTGCTGTGGGAACTGCTATTCCGGTGGGAACAGGTTTAATACACAGTAAGAGGGAAGGTATAGAGAAGGCTCAATGAGAGCAAAGAGTCAAAGAGCTGAAGAGTTTAAGTATGAAAATATCCACACTGTCATGGTGCCACAGTGATTCCCTATGTCTCTTGCAAGCAGTTAATATAAACCAAAGCTCCTCTGAGGAGATGATCTCCCTGACAGAGATACAGCTGGCAGAAAGTTGCCTTTACGTGTTCATAAGGTCAGCTTGAATACAGTGTGAACATAGGCTGATGCAAACAGCAATTCTAGACCTTTCTGCCCCAGAATGCCCAGATTTTCATCTCTGCATCTGCTGGACCACAGCATTAGAGTTTCTTGGAAACCTTGACTTTCTTTGGAGCAGTCCATGATGCCTTCTGCCTTGCTGAACAGAACTCAGCATGCTCCTGCTGATCTCCCCAAATGGCATCCTTTTCCCTTTGACAGAAATTCGAAGTTCATTAAGATTGATTTGAACTTGACTGTCTAACCAGTCTGTTACTTCCCTAACCCAGAAGAAGAGATGAACATATCTTTGCTCACAGAAGTAGGTGCTTCTAAGGCCAGTCCTAGAGAAGGTCCCTTGGTGATGTCCTGTCCATGTTCACACTGCTGGGCCTCAAGATGCCTCCACTGTGCTCACATCACATCCTGTACATCCCACAGCATTCCAGCACACAGGACAGAAACCCCAAGGCACTGAAGAGTGAAAAGGTCAAAGATCTGCTGGGAAGGGTCTCATGGAAGAAGGAGATGCTTGAGAAAATTGATTAGTATTCAAGGAATTCCTCTTCAAATCTCAAGAGAGCTTTTATTCCAGTGAATAATAAGTTTGGTTAGAAAATGCTGTTTTATTGATGGAGAATAAAAGCACAGTGAGGCAAAGCATCTTATTCAATGTTTTTCTATGCCAAGGACTGACCTGAACTCAGATCCAAATTATTTTTGCAGCAATGAGGAAAATTTCTTCCCTAGACCTCCAATTCCTCTACAACAAAAACCAAAACAAACCAAAACAGTTCAGCCTAAGATTTCAATACAGTCAGACATCCTACCAATGTTTCTGTGGAAAATAAGAGTAAAGAGTTTGCCTGCTGAACTATATCTCTGAGTTTGTAGAACAGCTGCCTCCAGTAACCTCTGTGATACTCAGTTCTTCCATTCAGAGTCCAAATATGGATATTTCCATGAATATATCTGCCACCTCCACAATGGGAATGGAAAAAGAAAAGAAAATCCTATTGTGCAGAAACCATGGAACTGAGAATAGCAGCGAAAGTGGCACCATTATGTCATTTAATGAGATGCCCTCGCCTGGAATATTGTATTCAAGTTTCACTGTACTGCCTCAAAATTGAAATGAAATGAAGTGCCATGAAATAAAATACAGTAGGTGGAAGGAGAGGAGGAGGCAGGAATAGGAAAGAAAATGATCAGAAGCCTGTGAGGACTTGTGAACAAAGGGGGAGAGGAGAGGAGAGGAGAGGAGAGGAGAGGAGAGGAGAGGATTTTCTCTTGGGCAACAGCACAGCAGAATTGTGATTGGGATAGGAGAGCCAGGCAAATAAGAGAGAGATGAGCATTTTTTGTCATAGTTTACTGAGTAGATCTCCTAAATTGCAACTTATGCTTTTGTTTTGTGAAGGTTTGGAAACCTCATCTCTCTGCATCTTAAATAAACAGGTGAGACAGATGGAAGTAGTTTTATAAGTGTGAATTCTTCTTGTAAGAAAAGCCCAATGAAATTACTGAAATGAAATTAATGAAATGAAATTAACAGCCAGGGAGAGAAGCATCTATCTAATGTACTTGGGTGCATGGTTCACATATATCAATGGCTGAAATAAAGTTTTATTACAAAGAATAAGACAACATCATGAGGCACACAATTAACTTGAAGACTTCTGGCCACAAGATGTCCTAGATTTCCTGCTAGGCTTCCATAAATATCAGGAAAAAAAGCTGGCTTCCTAGGCCATCCCACTGAGTTTTATCTTCTGCTGGTGCAGCCATTTATAGTATTTGAAGAATTTAAGAAAACACCTCACACAGTACAGACTATCCCATCCCAGAACACCCCCTAAAGCTTTTAATATCTTCAACAAGATCTACAGCAAACTGGGGATAGAGGTCGAGGAAAAAATGCATCACAGAGGATTTGGGGGTGTTAAGCAATTCCTAGTCTTTGCAGAAAACCATCCGATCAGAAATGAATGCCTTACCCTAAATACACACAGAATAATAAACCCTTGGGGCTGGGAGCCCCAATATGTTATGTGATATGTGATGTGGAAAAGCATAACCTGGTCTTTGTGACAAACTCATTTTTTATCCAGTGTTTTCATGTTCCCACTGCTCCTGTCACCACAGCTAATCAATATTCTCTGATCATGTTGTGATCACCTCTTGGGAAGGTGTTAGACTTATATCTTTCCTTCAGTGTCCCTTCTCCCAGCTGGGCTCAGTGACAAGAAAGCTGGAGCTGGGAAAAAGACACTGGGAGCTTAATAAACTTTTCTGTCACAGGACTATCTTAGTTTATATTTACACTGCTGAAAAATTTCTACTGAGACAAGTGCAGAGTAGCTTTATCTGCCTTGTCCTGGATTGGCTTCTCTGAAATGGATCAGCCTGGCCCATGGGTCATAGTGTGGTCCCTCTACAGCTTTAAGATATGAAATTGTGGAGTCATTAAGATTGGAAAAGGCCTCTAAGGTCATCGAGTCCAACCATTAACCCAGCACTGCCAAGTCCACCACTGAATTGTGTCCCCAAACACCACATCTACAGGCTTTTGAACACTTTCAGGGATGGTAACTCCACCACTTCCCTGGGCAGCCTGCTCCAGTGATTGACCACCCTTTTGGTGAAGAAATTTTTCTATTAAGAAAAATTAGGATATTAATTTTAGGATATGAATCCAATCTAAATCTCCATTGGTGAAACTTGAGGCCATTTTTTCTTGTCCTATTATTTGCTGCCAGGGAGAAGAGATTGACCCCCCACCTGGCTACAACCAGCTTTCAGGGAGCTGTAGAGAGTGAGAAGGTCCCTCTTGAGCCTCCTTTTCTTCAGACTGAGCCCCCCCAACCTTCTTCAGCTGTTCCTCATCAGACTTGTGCTCTAGACCATTTCTGAACTTTGTTTCCCTCTCTGGACACACTCCAGCCCTTCAATGTCTTTCTTGTCATGAGTGGCCCAAAACTGATGCTAAGGTTTGATCTGTGGCCTCACCAGTGCTGAGTCCAGTGGGAAACAATTATCAAGTTTTCATACAATTACCAAATTTTTTGTGTAGATTTTTTTTTCCATGTCAAAGCAGCCTGAAACACAGGAAAACTGCTGCCCACCAGAGTGAAGTTTTATAGCATGACTTCATGAGGATGGATTATATGCCTGACACTGGAGGCTGACAGTTCAAGTCAGTGGAGTGTTGGAGGGCTTTGGATGGTGCAAAAAGCTAAACCTGGTGTGTTTCCATTCACACAAAGGGGATTCATCCCACAATTATCGAGGTTTCACTTTAGAGTGGTCTAGATGTTTCACTTATAGGGAAAAAAAAAAGGCAGAGAATATTTATTCAAGGTGATCAGGAGATGAAGATGTGGGAGTTATTACGACAATGTAGATGCATCTTCTGCAGTTGCCTTTGTTTTTTCCTCCATCCTTTATCTTACACAGCTGTTTACAACACAACATTTCTGAAGCAGGAACAAATTCTCCCTCTGGGTTTGGGTAATGCCTTATATGAGAGATCTGTGATCTCAGCTAAAACTTACTGTCATATCAATACTAACACCTTGTCTTATATATGGAAGAACCTCATAGAAAATTATAATTTTAAGTGATTTACATAGACTGGAGTTGTTCTGTCTGCTCCTGAAATGCTGCAGTCTCTGGGGGAGAAGGTACTGGCCTATAAAGAATATCCAGACACTGCATGAGGGAATTGAGATTGACAGGTGATGTCTCTCTCTCTCTCTCTCACAAAAACTTGTTCCTCAACTGCCTGCACTTAAAGGAATTTAAAATGCAGCCCATAAAATAGATGCTAAGTAAGAAAACCAGCAGTCTGCAGAATAGGTTGCACACACTCCACAAAAGGCTATCAAGAGAGAAATATTATCATAAATTGTATTAAGTACAGTGTGTTAAGTCAAAAGCAGAGTTTTGATGAAAATTACAACAGCAGTTTGAAGGCAAGTCATTTTGGGCCTTGTACCACGCCAAGCAGGTCATACAAGTCCTGCTTGATAGACCTGGCAAGAGCAATTCCTGGTATTTTGCTCTATCATAACCATTCTCCATGAGATGGATCCCTGTGGGAAGAAATTCTTACCCAGTGAGGTTGTGGACTCACCAACTCTGGAAGTGTCCAAGGCCAACGGGGCTCTGAGCAACCAGGGATAGTGAAAGGTGCCCCTGTCCATTGCAGGAGGTTGGAATTGGATGATCTTGAAGGTCTTTTTCAACCCAAATCAGATTTGGCCCAGGTTGAACAAACTCAATGTTAATGTCACGTCCATTGATTACAAAGAATTTTTCGATGACTTTTTTGCCTCATTCCTCACAAGTCGCCCAGGTGTGGACCCAGAACCTCTTGTTCCTGATCCTGCCTCTCTTTGTTCACCTTATGGCAGCCTATTTCAAGGCTGGTTGGTTTTAGGTCACCAGCAACAGAACACTTGGCAGAAGTGCCAGCATCCATCCCTTCCTATGGACGCAGTAGGTGAAATAAATCCTCACCAGATGGCTGGATTTAGACCATTTGGGGCATCAAAGCAGCACTTCCATGGCTTTCGAGAGAGTCTGGCTTTTGTACACATAGGTGAAAATAAATTAATAAAACACCTGGCTTCAACTGGCTTGAAAATATACCAGCTCAGCCTCAAACTGGATTTGCTTCCCTGTGCTGTACTGATGATAAGGGAAAAATATTTAGAGTAATTTGCAGTTAAAAGGTAGGGAGCTCAGCAAGCTCACAGCTTCTTGAATACAGAGAGAATTGATTTTTCCCCAAAATAGCTGATGGGGAATTTCTCTGCCATTTATACTGCTCTTGTGCCAGATGACTGCTTCCAGTCTGACATAGGAAATCTGCTAAGGAAAGGATGAATGGAAGTGTGACAAAATATGGCTCTGCTGTTCTTTCAGCAGTGTCAGCATCTCTCTCTAAGTGCAGCAACCACCGTTTTAAGGTCCATCCCCATGTTCCAGTCCTCCCATTGTCCTCACTGCTGGGTTCACTCCCAGATCAGAAGCAACTGGTCCCTTCCCACAGACACTGGTGAAATTCAAGGTGGTCGTTGGAATTTGTCTGCTCTGTACAGAGAGATGTGGATCACATTGGGGGATGCTTCCTAAAGCAGGTCAGAAAAAGAGACATAGGAAAGTTTCTCGAGAGGCTCTGACATTAGGTAAAGACCATATTGACTGAAGAACTTCTACCAGATTCTAGGATGTCATCTTCCTTGAATACTGAGGACATTATGGATTCAAGGTGTTATTTTTGGATGCCAAAAGCAAACAAAGAATTTAAGTCAAATGAAACCAGATTTTTCTTTTGATTCTGAGTCAAGAACAAGCTACATAAAATAAAACCTAATTTTTAGACTATAGACTTCTTTACACAACCTATAGTCTTGACTAATTTTTCCTTAGGAGGACAAAACTGGGGCTGCTGGGATGTTTTATGGTCCTTTGGTGGAAAGAAGCTTTTAGCCTGAAGTATCACCCAAACACTATTTGCATTTGATCATAATCCTCATTCAGATCTTTTTGGTTTTCCTTTAACTGACAGATCAATAAAGAGAATTCAGAAACTGGTTAAAAAACATGTGCAAGCAGGTTTCTGAATCATAATGCATAAGACGTGTTTGTCCCCTGAGCAGCAGACAGTGAGGATATAATTGGCAGATCTTTTTCTTCTTCATGCACTCTAACTTTGCCAAAAGCAAGCTGTCAGGGAAGCTGAGAGAGCAGAGAAAACTTCTCAGGTTTCAGAGTAATGATGGCCTGCAGCTTAGCCCCAGATTACAGAGAGTGTAATGTTAGTCAAATTTGGAAGGCTAGAGTGGTCCAGAATTCATCTTCCTTGGGGATGCTGTAACAAATTAAATGTGAATATCGTCTTGTCTTTGAACCATGGGTGCACAAATCTGAGACCTACAGAAGAATGAGCATCCCTTCTGTGAAAGGGATGGCAGGAGAATGCATGAACAGAGGATTTTATGCAGGGCTAATATTATAGAACCATAGAATCATGAAAGGCTTGGGTTAGAAGAGACCTTAAAGATTATTTAGTTCACATCCCCTGCCATGAGCAGGGACACCTTCCCAGGTTGCTCCAAGTCCCATCCAACTTGGCCTTGAACACTTCCAGGGATAAGGCAGCTACAGTTTCTCTGGGCAACCTGTGCAAGGGCCTCACCACCCTCACAGAGAGGAATTTCTTCCTAGTATCTAATCTAAACCTGGCTTCTGTCAGTTTAAATTCATTTCCCCTTGTTCTATCACTCCAGGCCCTTATTCCAGGTCTCTCTCCAGCTCCCTTGAAGCTCCTTTAGATATTGGAATTCGGCTAAAAGTTCTCCCTTGAGCCTTCTCTTCTCCAAGCTGCATAACCCCAACTCTCTCGTCCTATCTTAATTGGAGAGGTGCTCCAGCCCTCTTATATTCCATAGCCCTTACTCAGACAACTCAGTATTTAGCCCTGTAGCTTTCCTAATGCAATTCCCCAACATAGGAGCCAATGTTATGGCAATGGAAGACAGTGGAGGAGGACAACACTGGATAAATTTTTGCACCATCACATTTTTGCTCACCTTTGCCAGGTCTTAAATTCTCCTAACATATCCCATAAAGAAAGAGGAATGAGTCAGATCCTGCATGACATTCTGCTTTAGCACTTAACCTTGTGCAACCAATCATGGAGCTTCCTCATTTTTCTGCACATTGATGATATTTTCCACTGAGGGATTGGACCTGATTGCACTGACATCAGGATAAAATATTCTGATTAACTCTGCAAAAGTTACTAATTCTGAAGGCCTGAAAGGAGCAATACCACTGTCAAAAAGTAGAACTGTGGTGTTTTTTCCACCAAAACCAAGTTCAAATCCCACGAGAGACATTTTGAAGACTATACGTTTCTCTTTTGAGTATGTTTTAGACCATGAGAACAAGGGCTGAGAAAGGGTATGACCAATCTCTACAAATAAATTAGGTGAATAAACATCAGGGAGGGAGACAAGTTACTTAAAGTAACTGAAGAAGTTGTCACAAGGACAAATTCTTGTAAACCAGCCATAAAGACACAGAGTCTAGAAATGAGAAGAAGGCTGTCAACGTAAGAGTTGTGAAGCTCTGGAACAGCCAGAGTGGGAAGTGAAGTGGGAAGGAACAAACTGATAGGTACCAAGATAGAAATTGATGCATTTATATTCTTAAATAATGAATAAATAATGCTGGTTGTAAGCCCTCAGTGTCAATCAGCTCTCCTCTCCCACTTAGCACACAAACTTTGGGGACCCAAGCATGAGTTTGTCTTTAAACTGGTTTATTTTCCACAGTTTTTTCTCCTCCAGAAAATCAATAAATAAAAACCATCATAAATAATAAATCTGAGGTGGAGACAAAAAAAAACAAAACAAAAAGCAAGCACCTAAAAAAAATCAGAGAATGAACCATCCTCTAACCCCAGAAGAATTAGCTCAATTGCAAAGAAAAGCACCAAGCACAAGGACTGCATATCCCTGAAGCCCTGACTGTGAATATTTCATCTGTCCTTACAACCAGGAACTAAGCACATTTAACAAACTCTATTGTGTTCAGAGATCAAACCCAGTGACATGTGACTGGCATGTGAGAAATACTTCGTTCAGTCGGGAAAACATTAAGAAATTGAGATTTTTTTCCCCTTTGCTTCTTACTTCAGAAGAAAGTCTTTAAAAACAATCCAGGCAAGCTCCACACAAAGCAATGTTCTTACAAGAAGACTGACCCACTCACGTTTATTTTAAATAGATCTGGTAGACCTGAGATATTTCTGAGACTAGGTAAATAAAAGGAAATAACACACCTCATTTTACTCCGTAAATGGTATATTAAGATGAATACTGGAATACTGTTGTCTTTCGAGGAAAAAAAAAAAAATAAACTAGATAGTGGGTGGGGAAAAGTGTAAAGCTTATTTTAAAGCCGAAGGAAAACCTTTGAGGAGACAAAGACATAAATTGATTTCTTAGGATGGCTTTCTCTTTTATAAAATAAAATCAGAACTGGTTAATATATGTGCCTGGAAGTATGACAGAATACTGTGCCACGCTAGGGATTAGTGCCTCTGAATCTGTATTCAAGCTTCACTTTCTTATCTCTATTCACTTATAACACTCAGTTGGATGAGTACTGGGATGTACTTTACTCCAAATGGCAAAGGTGCAGCAGCACCTTCACGGGCTGTGTCTGAAGGGTTTCAGTGTCCCACAGAGACATTGATGCCAACAATTTACAGCCATATTTACACTTCAGAGCATAAACAAATCAAGAGTATTGAGTTGTCAAAAATAGAAACAAATATCCACAATTATTATGAACCAAACTGGTTTTTCTCTTCCTCTGACACTGGGAGTGAAGAATATACAGTTCTCAGAAGCATAAAACAGAATCATTAAGGCTGGAAAGGACCAGCAAGTCCAACCACCAACTCAGAACCACCACCTTGTTCACCACTAAATCATGTCCTCAAGTGCCATATCCACATGTTTTCTGAACACTTCTAGGGATGTTGATTCCACCACTTCCCTGGGCAGCCTGTCCCAGTGATTTACAACTCTTCCCATACAGAAATTATTTCTTAAGATACAATCTAAATTCCTCCAGTGCAATTTCAGGCCTTTCTTCTTGTCCTGCTATTTCTTACCTGGGAGAAGAGACTGATATCCACCTCACCACAACCTCCTTTCAGGTATTTGTAGGGAGCAGTAAGGTCTCCCCTCACCCTCCTTTTCTCCAGTGGAGGCTATTATACCTTTTTCCTAATATTTTCTTCCTCAGGTAGCAAGCACAGAGAAAAGTTCTTGTTTCAAGGAAAACTTGGCAGTGTTTCTTTTTGCTTCAAGTGCAGCAGCCACTGATGTCCAGAAGTAGTAGGGAAGTGGAAAGAAAAGGGCCATAAAGTTCCTGCACAGTAATGGGGACGTGGAAGACAACTGATTGACCTGAAAGGAGGTTGTCACGAGCTGGGGGTCAGTCTCTTCTCCCAAGTGACAGGACAAGGGGAAATGGCCTCAAGTTGTTCCAATTGGAGGTTTGCATTGGATATATATGTAAAAATTTCTTTGTTGAATGGGTGGTTAAGCACTGAAACATGCTTCCCGGGGAAGCAGTGGAGTCACCTAGTGTTCAAAAAATGAATGGACATGGAACGCTGTGATACGGTTTAGTGGGTGTGCTGGTGTTCAGTCGAAGATGTGATGACCTTGAAGGTCATTCCCAGCCTTAATAATTCTATGATTCTAAAGCAGGGCTTCCAGATCTCACCACTGGCTCCTGGCTAATTCCTCCTGTGACTGAAACACATGACAAAACTGGTATCCCTATGCAAAGAAATCTCCTTTAAAATCTCCCTCCCTCCTCCCTCCTTCAGAGAGGATGATAAACACCCTTCAATCTTCATCTTTTACACCTTTGTTTCAATGCTGCTGTTTTGTAGAAGAAGCCCCTTTGTTTCACTGCCACTGTACACAACAGCCAAAAGAAAAAAAAATCAAGAAGAGGCTGAAAGTGAAACTCTTCCACATTTATTGTCCTTTCATGGGATGCTAAGCAAAGAAAAGACTGCACAAAGCTATTAATTTGCTCAATTATGGCTGATAGATGTTAGCTCTTTCCTTCTCCAGAATCCATCTCTTTCCTCAAAGCTTGTCAATGAGTCCCTGAGTGACACTACAACCTTCACTAGTGACAGATCTCGGGGCTTCATTATGGAAGATTTTTATATTGTTCAATGATTTGTGTGTGTAAGTGGGTGCAATATGCTCAGAAATCTACATACAGAGACAAGGGAAAGAAAGACAACGTGACAGTTTGGTTTCTTTAGCATTTTCTCCTGTGGAGTAAAGAAACATGTTGTTCAAGCTTCATAAAAAGGGAGGTTTGGTCTGTTCTCAGCAGTTCAGAGCAATCAGATCTAAAATGCTTATTAGTTGATGCAGTACATCACAAATTGTCTTCCTGCTACAATATGCGGAATCTTTGATACCAATTGCACTCATGAAATAGCCTGGAGTGAAATAAGATGGTTATAACTAAATAAGAAGAGAGGGAAGGAGAAATTAACAGCTGGGGAGACATGAGCTGTTTGCAGCTTATGTTTGAAATGAGTCAGAACAAATGGGGCACAAGGATAAAGTCAGAGCTGTAGGGAAGACACCAACAGCAGAAATACTCCAGGAAATGCCTGTTAGTAATGAAAAAGAGAGAGGAAAATTGTGGCAGAGGCTGATCTCCCTTTATGGTGGGTTTTATAACACAGATGGGTCATTTTAAACTGGATAGTGTAATGAATGAGGGAGTTAAGAGGAAATGTCTAAGGCAGAGGAGAAGGTGGACTTTGTCTTTTAAATATGCAGAAGGTGGCAATAGCATCTGTGTTTATGCTTGATGAACTGGAATAGCAGAAGATTCTGATAGCAGTAATGAAGATCAGAGGAGAACTAATTAAAATCAATTTATTATTATTACTCTCTCTTTTGCCCTGTTCTACACTGATTTTTACATGTCTATTTCATAACTATGCTTGCTCTTCTACTGTGCTGCTTCCTACCTGGGTAAGCTGCATTAACATGGATTTTCTTCCTGCATTTGGACTTTCCAGGATGCATCATTACAAGTCCCTTTGCTTGGGGTAAATATTCAGGTTGGAAATTGATTGTTGATTCCTGCAAACAGAAGCTGGCCCACAGAGAACTGAGCAGTCTCTAAGTTATCACTGAAATCAGAAGGAACCAAAGTTTAAAGTCTCTAGGTGGGGCACACAACTGAGGGCAAAGGTGGGTTTGTATTGCAAAGGAGGTAGAGGGTATTTATGTGTGATCTCACACAGGGAGAGATTGCAAGCTGTCCCACAGAGATCTCAACATCCCCGAGAGCAGAAGTCACTGAAGTCCTGAAACAAGGGTCAGGAGCAGGAACTGCCCACCACTGGGGAAAGCCTCCTAATCTAGAGAGTAATTGGGAATTTGGAAAGAAAATAGGTTGAAACATAAATTCACATGAAAAGATAATGACTAAAAGATGCCTTGACAGTTCACTGTGAGATTTTGTTTCTTTTTTTTCTCTTTTCATTTTATTATTATTATTATTATTATATTAAGCAAAATTCTTGTACAAAGGAAAAAGACTCCATCGGATTCAATAAAACTGCTCCACCATATCCAGCCTATGATTCAGTCTGACTTTCTGCTGTGACCTCCCATTATCTTGCTACTTCACTACCTTTCATTACTTGTTTCTCTCCCTATAGACACCAAGACAGAAGCTGTTCTTAAAGGAGGTGGTGAGTGGGATATACGCAGTGATGTATTGGTTCACAGAACGGGTGGGATTAATTTCATCTCACTTTAAGGATCTGACACAGGTGTCCCACCTGATTTTCTTGTCTTGTCGCCCATTGAAGATGCTGGGGGTATTGTAAATAGAGTCAATGGAGTTCAGAGTGTGAGTCATCTGCCCAAATGTGGAGGCCTATTTTAGGGTGGGAAATCACACCCTAAGCTCCATTGACTCTGCTGACTCACCCTCCATTGACTATGAGCAGGATCCAGGGCAACTTGCCCAGATGCTGAACACCCACATTGCAAATATCTGCAGTTAATCAGATGACTCCCACCCAGTGTGCTCCAGATGAAGAGCACGACCTGTAAGGTGTCAGGTGAAGTTGGACTACGTGGGACAGAGGGACAAAGGTGGTCCTTCTACAGGGAGCAGGGTGTGGGACAGGGAGAAGGTTTTTGTTGGCTTGAGAACCGAAAGGGACAGGAAAGATTTAGCTGTTAAATATTTTTGCAATATGCTGATTATTTGAGAGTGATTTGCAGAAATGCTGAGCAGCCATAACGCCCACTGAAGACAATGGGAGCTCAGCACTTCCGAAAATCAGCTTCTTAGCATTGAATGTAATCTTTAATATTTGAAGGAATAAAAGGGGCTGGGGTGTGCAGATGAGTGAAGGAACTTCCTCCTTAGATGAATTGCAAAGCCCTTTCTATCATCATTATTAACGCTTCCAGACATATATACAAAGGAAAACTACAGCTGGAGCATTACGTGAAATCAAGACTGCAGAAGGTTGGGCAAACTGGCTGCTGTTTTGCTAAGGGCTCATCCAAAGAATAAAAGAAAACACCTATTGGAGTGACAGTCAGAAGGGAGGATTTATCTGGCTGCAAAGCCACTGTCACGGGTTCCCAGAGGTCCACCTGTGCCAATGCACTGGAGCTCACTGTCCCCTCAAGGTGAAGCTACAAAACTTGGTTGAGTTGATGTAAAAACACATCACTCAAGAAATAGATGTCTTGCTGCTCAATACCTGCCCCTCCTTACCCATTTATCTGCCAGTTTGTGCCAGTTGTAGTCCTGGACTGACCCTTCCTGGAGCTATCTGGTTTCATCAGAAGAATTGCAGGTCCTTTTTTTTTTGCATTTTGAGGAATTTCTCCGTCAGTGCTGGGCAGACACCAGAGCCGGTGCAGAGCAGAATGAAAGATGAAGTTTTGGGAAAAGGCTACTGTGCCATCTCCCTTTTAGAGATGGCAACACGGTCACCTTGAGGCACTTCATCACATGTAGCTACACCCTGCTGGGCCTACTTGAAAGGAGGTTGTAGTGAGGTGGGGGTCGGTCTCTTTTGACTTGTCTCAAGTTAAAGGACCAGAGGAAAAAGCCTTAAATTGCACCAGGGCAGGTTAAGATTAAATAGAAGAATTTTATTGTTTTTTTCACTGAAAGAGTAATTGGGAATTGCAACAAATTGCCCAGGGAGGTGGTGAGTCTCTGGAAATGTCTGAATGTGACACTTGGAGACATGGTTTTGGGGTGACCATGGTGGTATACATTGGCAATTGTATCAGGTGATCTTGAAGGTCTATTCCAACCTTAATGATTCTGTGATTCTGTCATGTGCACATCCTCTGAAATAATCCCTGAAATTACACAAGAATGATGGGGGAAATACATATTTCTTCCTGTTTTATGTCTTTTTTTGTTTAAAACCACCTGGATTATTTCCCCAGCATGGTTTTCAGTGTGACCAAAGAGCAGTTGCAGAAGCAAAACCATAGGGATGAGGCCACTTTGCCACTGAATTGTCAAAGGACAAAGCAGTGCATGGGAGCCCTGGTAAATCCCACTTCCAAAGAGAGTGCAGAGGCAGCAACTCCTGAGCTTCAGAAAGATAATGACATCAGAATTTAAGTAATTTATAAATTTATAAACTAGAAGTAAAATGGTGATGATTAATAGGACGCAGAGAGGACTAAGGGACTCCAGGGATGTTTTGCTTGTCTTGACAAGGACAATAACCTGTGACCAGATGGTGAGAGAGTTAACGTTAGCACAAGATCCAGGATGCATCACAGGAAGAATGGGTTTGAAGTATTTAGTGACGGTAGAGATGTTTGAATCAGTTGGGTCTTGAAGATTTTGCAGGAAACTAGCTGAAGCAAATTGAGTCATTAGTGATTATCTTCAAGAGTTTGTGGAGGATTCAGAAGTACCACAGGACTGAAGAGGGACAAATATAGAAACTGCCTATGAAAAATAGAGTTGATGACTGAGAAATTACAGACTGGTAGGCCTAACTTCCATTTGAGGGCAGATGCTAGAAGAAATTATAAAGCAATCATCTGCACATACCCAGATGATAATCACCTTCTTAAAGACAAATAAATAAAATGGAAATGTAATATAGGAAATAATTCCAGATAACCAAATTTAATTTCTCACTTAATAAAGAGCCAGATGAGAAAGATGGTAAAAACAAAGATGCTATATAAGGCTAGAAAAAGTTTTTAACAAGAACTAATTGTAGAAAGTTAGGTTTAATTGTAGATCACTTTTAAAGAGTAATTGTCAAAGGCTTTGTAGCAGCAGAACAGAAGGGGGTCTTAAATTAAATATCTTGGTGATGTTTCTTATGCCTGGTTCTATTTCAACTACAACTACTGATTTGTTTCAATAAAAATAATAACTATATGCTTGTGAATAACAGCAGGCTAGAGTAAATGTATAAGCATTTTGGTGAACAAAGATGAAATCTAAAATGGTCTTAAAAAATGGACAGACATGAATTCAAGAGGAACGTGTTCTACGCTACACCAGGGAGTAGGAAATTAAATCACAGAATGGTTTAGGCTAATGACCATCTAGTTCCAACCCTCTGCCATGGGCAGGGACACCGTTCACTATCCCAGATTGCTCCAAGCCCCATCCAACCTGGCCTTGAACACTTCAGAGATAGAGAAACAACTTGTCCAGGCAAAATGCAAAAATGTAAAAATAATTGGCTGGTTGGCAGAATATTAAGACAAATTCTGCTGCTGAAAGGGGACTTCAAACTCCATACAAATCAATGATGTCACGTTGTACAAGAAAAATAAAACTCCTTTTGGAATGTCTTTGTGGGACTGTTATCAATGGAGCAGAGCAGTGCCAGCAGATAAAGTGTGGCTACTGATTTTGGACACTGCACTTTACAAATTGTAGGTATCATCTGGTAATAGTCCTGGGAGAACAACAAGAGTTACAAAAGGATTTGAACACTTGTTATATCAGGAGAAACTGGATAAATAACCCTCTTCTGTCACAACTGCTGGAAGCACTTCATGTCTCAGACAATTCTCTGATCCCCAGAGACAAAGTCATGTCAGATTCCATGCTTGATGTTCTGACCATTCTTACTTCTTCTTCAAAGACCTTCCTCGGACTACCCAGGCAAAATTCCTTCTTCTTGTTTTCTAAGGAGATCTGCATTGACTGCTTCTCCACACTCACCTGCCAATGTCCCATTTAATTTTGGATCCCCTCTGCTTTGTACCTTATAGGATGAGGATTCCTTCTGCCCAGATGTTACCTAATCACCTCAGGACGCTCTTCCTGCCTTCTTATTAGGCCTGATTGTAGGGAAGAGTGAATTGCACTTAATAATTTCAGGAATGGAAATTAGACATCTTGGGTAGACCTAAATTTACCAAGACTCCCTGTCAGTTAAAAGAAAGAGAATAATTACTGCCTTGTGCAGGGTCAGGAGCTGGACTTCGGTTTTCCTGGTAAGTACCTTCCAACTCAGGATATTCTGTAATTCTGTGATACTCCAGATGTCAGATGCTCTGACACTACAGAGGCCCAAGCCCTAATTTAGGTACCTCAACTAAATGCATAAAGTCAAGTACTGCAACTTCATCCTAGAATGTCCTTCCTTAAGTCACCCATGATGGACTTGATCCTTCACCAAAACCTTGAGCAAAGTCATTTTTTTGCAAGGATGCTTGAAAGAAACCTAGAATGTCATCACACAGATCAGCATGTTCCCAACTCCTTTAGAAAAAAGATGATTAATATATAAATTATTAATATATAATACTTTCCTGCCCTAACTTCCATGACTTTTCATTTAAATAATAAGACCTCCTCCAGATAGAAAGCTTCCAAGAACCGGCACCTCAGAAGTATTATAGAAACCTACCATAAGTAATACATTTCAAAAATTCCCATTTCTCTCTTATCTTCAGCATTCTTTTCCATATTAAATATAAACTGTCTTCTATTTCCATTATTCCTCTCTCTAAAAGCTTATTTTCCTTCACAAACCCAGAATATATGTGATTTGACATATATTTCTGACAATTTTAGAATAATCACTCTGAGTTACTGTAAACTCTGAGTATTTACCCAACACTTTAAGATTATCCCCTGCTCACCATTCATGAGCTTCTCTATTTCAAAAAAGACTCTCCAAAAGCACCACACACTTATATTTAAAGAAATATATTTCCAACCCAAAGTTTTTACTGAGTGCAGTGGAAAGACATCAACAGTGCGCAACACTTCTTCATATGTGAATTTTCATCCTCAACAAGAAATGTAGCCTTATGGACATGGAGAATTCAGGTTCCCAATCCAACTGTGCAAATGATTTATTGCCCAGTCACTTGGTTAATTCAGTTACAATCTCTGTTTATTTCCTGCTGTGTAAATCAGAAGGGATATGAACTAAAAATCGCAGTGGGGGTGGAAAGTTCTTTAAGGTAAAGGAATTATTTCCACACTGGTACTAGCTATCCAGTTTTCTGTTTTAACTGCTATTGTCTGGATTTGAAATGGATGCCAGTTCAAAAGTCACAAGAATAAATGATAATTCTTCCTGGAGCTTTAGAGCAGAAAATTTACAGAATGTAAAAATCTGATTCTGAAATAAAACTGTTGCAATATAAAAAGCCAGAAAAGTTTTGAAAAGAAAACAGGCAGTGGTACCTAAGCATTTTCCTAAAATTTATTCTTGAATGTAGGGATATAAATTGTAACTAAATTACATTTTTACACCAAATTGTTATTTGACCTCTTTGCTTTGTAAGATTTATTTTCCATGCCTGTTTGTTCTGTAGGGTTTGATCAGTAAAAATCCCCAAGTGTTTTGGGAACAGCAAAAAAATAAAAAAAAGACTGTGATACAAATTAGAGGATAAGAACTAAAGAAAATTCATCAGGTGAGCTACAGTGCACATAGCAAATCTGGAACTTGCAATAGTAAAGATAATAAAGAAGAATTTTCTAGGTATGAGAAAAAGTAAAAAAAAAAAAAAAAAAAAAAAACCCCACCCTAAACTATAATCTTTTATTGCAGCTGAAAAGGAAAAGTATCAATAATAACACTTGGTGGCGAAAGAAAAAGATTAAGAAAAGAAAGAGAAAGATGAAGGAATTCAGTCACATTTTTGCACAGTATTTGTGAAGAAGACAGAATGATGTAGTCAAAAAGGGATGACCCAGGTAATTACAGGCTTGTCAATCTAGCATTGATCTTAGTCAAAACAGTGGAGCAACTGGTCCAAGACTCTGTTAATAAATAATGAAAGAAAATTAATATAAATCAGTATCAATCATTACTGGCTTTTAAAGAATGGACTTTTTAAACTGAATCTTACATCCCTTTTTGGGGAGGATACAGGACAAGTTGGTGTGATGAAGCCAATTATGTGAAATTAGTGTCTGGAGTGGTGCAATGCATCCCCATGACACGTGATAGGAATCCAAGGATGGCCAACCACTCCTGTCTCTGACTTTTCCTGTAATTGGGAATACATCCCACTAGAGGTTGTTGATACGGATTTCCTACAGACAAAGTGCCCCTCTGAGTATTTCCATTAGTAACATGGCAAATCTATCACACTGAAGATGAACTGTTGGAGGATTGTTATAGAATTATCAATGGTTTTCCACAAGATCAAAGCAGAAAATGAGGACAAAGGTACATACAGAATAAAACAGGATTTGACCTGTACTGATAGTATGAGTTGTAATGGGGGGTCTACAGGAAAGATGATGAGGGACTGTATTAAAGTGATAGGACATGGGGAAATGTCCTTAAACTGACAGAGAGTAGGTTTGGATTAGGTAATAGGCAGAAATAATTCTTTGCTGTGAGGCTGGTGAGGGACTGGAACACATTTCCCAGAGAAGCTATGAATGCTCCACCCCTGGAAGCGTTCACTACCAGGTTGGATGGAGATTGGAGTAAAATGATCTAGTGGAAGGTGCCCCTGCTTATGGCTGAGAGGTTGGAACTGTATGATATTTAAGGTCCATTTCAACCCAAACCATTCTGTGATTCTGTGATGGGGATTCTAGACTCTTAATTAAAAGGTCTGGGGATGAGCAGGATGAATGTGGGATTCCCAAGACGGAATGAGAAGAATTGGTTTTCAGCACTTATTACTGAAGTTCTGAGACCCATAGCTGGGATCTACAAACCACAAAAGGTTTTGACAAATAGGAAAGAGTCCAGAAAAATTTAGTAAAAATGTACTAACTGAAAAACTGAGAGAAACAGAACAAAACAAGAAATCACCTGCACCAAAATAAAACAAACAAACAAACAAAGAAACATCTAAAAACTCAAAGCCCACATCAAGAGAACGAGGCCAGGAAATTTTATCAACCGTCCTCAACAAAGAGAAATTGAGATGTCTCCTGGTACCAGGATATGGTTGCTTGGGGAATATGACTTTGTTAATGAGGGCTTTGATAGATGATGTAAGGAAAAAGTAAAATACCACGGTAGGACCCATTAGGCGGACAGATTCACTTTGGAAATCCAGTGTGAATTGTGAGCACTGAAGAGATTTATCACCAGAGAAGCAGAATGAAGGTTATGATCAATCCTCTCATCATTCAGAATTTAAAATTGTAATTCTCCCCTCTACCTCTTCTTTTGTCTCTGGGGTGAGCTAGTTCAAGTCAAAAGTGATTTGGGTGAAATTCACTGGCTAATGGTCACTTTATGTGATCACAGCAGCTCCTTCTGCTTTCTTCACTTGGGATACCATGATTGAATCCAGTCACTGATAAAAGCTTCCTGGTACTTCAATACATCTTCTCCTCCTGCAATGTACTTACATAGTATAACATATGTTGACTGAATGTAAAACACAGTATTCTTATTATTAAAAAGTAAAATTAAGGGAGGAAGCAAAACAGGCCTTCCCAGGCTGTATTTGCCTCACACTGGTGTGTGTTTTTCATGCCACAAATTTGTTATGGCTTCAGCTCCAAGCTTGAGTGAACATTCATCTTTCTTCCTTTACATATATACCCAAACAAAGCCAAGCTGTGGGCTGGCAGTAAAGAAATGAGACTCACATTATTGGCTTTGCATTAGGTTTGTTTATAAAAGACAAGGCGTATTAATCATGGATATCTACTCTGGGAGAAGCATGCAGCAATGCAGGAAATGTATTCATTACAGAAAAGCAGGATGTCAAGCAGACTAGGAGGTGCTATGGATTGATGCACTGGCTTCTCTCTCATAAAGAAAACTAAACTAGATTTTGCTCCAGCCTAGACAGAAAATACAAATTAACCCTGTCCATTTCTGGCTCCCCGAGGAGCATTATAAAACAGGCTTTTTTCCTGGGAGTTGCCAATTTGTTGAGACTTTGCACTGGGGTGACAGACAGCAGTTGATGTTTAAACAAGGGTTTGCTTCAAAACATGGTCCCTGTTATGCTCCCAGACAATATGGGTATAGGGTAATCAGCAAATGAAGAGACAGGCTGGTCAGTCCATTTGCTTCAATTCTGGTTCCCTCAAATTTGAGGGCTAATTCTGCCTTGACTTTTTAATTCCATGCAAGGAGTCACTGATAATCCACAGGGAAATAACTTCTGAGTGTCAGCATGGTGCTGAAGATGGAAATTTGCCTTAAAACCAGGAGTAAGAAAACATTATCTATTCTGCATACAATTGCTCAGAGAAATTAATGAGGAAAAATGTTTTGATATGGGAGATATTCTTTGCCATGTGCTCCAGGATGACCCTGCTTGAGCAGGGAGGTTGGACCAGACTGTGGTCCCTGCCAACATGACCCATTCTGTGTTTCACAATTATGAATTCACTGCTATTAAATGGCAGCACAATTCGTACAATCGCACTGGAGGAAAGAAAGGGACCCTGTCCCAAGGAACTTCATTTCAAAACATCATCCATTCTGAGCAAGTTGAACTTCTAAAAGCTCCAGAAGAGCTATATAGGAAATCTGAATGTATAGTCCCAAAGAAGAGAAATTTGATCAAGACTAATTTATAGCGACTTGTTTCTAAATTCCTTCTCCTCAAATTTCTGCTTAGAAATGTGACCAAAATCTTTTAGAGGCTAAAAGACATGGCAGATAATCCCAGTTGCAATGCTGAAACAGCATCTCTTTTCACATGGCCATGTGGCACAGCGACAGACCATAACCACTGGTTACCTCTTTAGCACTGCGTGATTAAGAAATGCTGGAGTGACAAAATCCTGGAGAAAACTGAGCTCAGTTGGGTTTTATCTGTTCAGGTATGTTCAGTGACCCTGAAGATGTAAAGAAACAGCTGTTGATAGTGAAAATAACACAACAAATGGCTGCATGAACATATTGCATAGAGGTGGTCTTGGGAAGTCATCTACAGGAATGTTAAGAGGAATTCCACAGGCATCACAAAGTGAAGTTCAGAGGCAGGAGATTCAGAACAGATCCAGACACCTGGGTTATTTCAACCAGAGGAGAAAAAAAACACCTTTAGGACGGGGAATTAACCATCCTACACAGAAGAAAGTAGTAGAGAACTCCACGTCTCTGCACAATAATAATAATCAAACAGCACAAGATGCAAACTTCCAGCTGACTGTGGCCCTCCAAAGTTAGCAGATGTCAGGAAGAAATGGTCTTGGTGGAGAAATCAGGTGATGCAGAACGAATGAACAATGAATTTTCTTCTCCACACAAAACTCTTTCTCAGTCTAAATGAGAACCAATGCCTGTGAGCAGGGGAACATCTATTTCTTTTTTTTATTTATTTCTTTCAGAGTGGCCAGGATCTTGATCTTGTCATGCCTCCAAAGTTCTCTGGAGGATTTTTCTCTCACTTTTTTTGCAAAGCTAGCCATCCTGGAGGTTTAGACTGGTAACATAGCCTTGAATGTCACAGATAGTCAAAGAATATTCCTTTGACTATGAAATGGAATAAAAAGAGGGCTGAAAGAGTGAATTAACTTAACCTTCTATGAAAAGACACATTGCCCTGTAGAAAATTACAACATGCCCTCTGTTTTCTGACATTAATCTTTTCTGGGAGAACACCATATGACAAATTTGACCTAACGGCCCCTGCAGTTGCAACTTGATTTCTTTTCACAATATCTGTTCTGTACCATAAGCAAAGCAGAAGAGACAGTCCATAGGGCAAAAAGATCCTCCCCATTGACAGAGATATCTCAAAAAATCACAGAATGGATGGGGTTAGAAAGAACCTGGGGTTGGAGGTCACCTGGTCTAACTTCTCTCTGCCCAAGCAGAACATCTAGAGCCACTTACCCGGGACCAGATGGCTTTTGAATGTCTTCAAGCTGTGAGACTCTACTACCTTCCTGAGTAAACTGTGCCCATGTGAGATCAACTATACAGTACAAAAAAAAAAAAAAAAGTGTTTTCTGACACTCTGGTGTGTGGCATTGGGCACCACAGGAAAGAGCCTATCTCCACCTTCTTTGCACCTTCCCTTCAGCTATTTATATACATAATTAGATCCCCCTCAGCCTTCTCTTCTGCAGCCTGAAATGTTCCACGGTTTTCAACCTTCCTTCATAGGAGAGATGCTCCAAACCCCAAATAATTCATTATCCATCAACCCAGTTCATTGTCTGCCCAGAACACAGGGCAGTTTTACTTCTCATATACAGCAGTGATGTCATAGATCACAGAATCATAGAATGAGTCCCATCCCTCTGATCATCTTGGTGCCTTCTCTGGACTCACTCCAGCAGCTCCATGTCCTTCCTGTGCTGGGGATCCCAAAGCTGGAGGCAGCACTGCAGGTGGGGGTCTCACCAGAGTAGAGTAGAGATGCCACCTTAGATTCCATAACATGTAACCTCAATCTGTACCAATGTCCTCTCCTTCTCCAACCTGAGATGAGAGTGATTCTTGGAGATTGTCCTGTGCAAGGGCAGGAGTTGGACTCAATGATCCTTGTGAATTCCTTCCAACTCAGGATATTCTGTGATTTTATGATGCTTCCCCTCAAGCATCCTCTGGTTTCAGCCTCTGGCAGTCCAGCATTATCTTGATCTTGACTCAGCTGAAAAGACATCACTGCACACATGGTGTGAGAGCCACCTCAGCAGGGCCAGCAAAGAAGTGGTGGAGCAACCAGAAGAATGAGTCACACCCCTTCTCCTTCACACCCTATTCCGTCAGCAGCAGCTGCAGCCCAATTCAGCTCAATAGTTTACAGGTGTCTCCAGGAACAACTGTCATGAAAGGCTCCTAAAATATGCACTTTTTTTTAATGTTTTTTTTTTTTTTTTACCACTCTTAAAATTTTGTACAGCAACAGTTACCCAATGAAAGCAGGAATTAACGGAAACGAAAGGAAATGAGAGACACTGAAGAAAAAACAAACATAATCAACTCCAGCTGCAGCTCAATTAAACAACCGTTCAGAGAAAACTAGTCATTCACAATTTATTCACAGAAATCCAGTTTCCTACATTCTTTTCAGGATTTCAGAGCCACAGAAGCACTCTGCACCTTAAGACTCCTTACAAAGTAATTTAAGACCACCCAAACTGTAACAGCAAATGGCATCTGCTTCATCAGCTACTCTCAAGGGAGCTGGTAAGAGCTGAGGCCAAGAGGTTGTGTCCCACTTGAGCCTGAAGGAAGAGGTTCACATCCTGCTCCAACATGAAGAGAAAGAAAACCGAATTTCTTCTATTCAGGGGGCCTGAACTCTGCCTGCATCCTCTTCTCTGTGTGTTTTGATTAGTTTTTGGTTTTTCCTTCGTCCACTTGTCCTTATACCTTCCTTGTCTGAGATGATCTCAATGATTTCATTTTGCACCAGAAATGTCTTAGGAGTCTGGGACAGACATTGTAGACCTCACTATGCTCAGCTGGTGTCAAATGTCCCAGAAAAACAATTTAAGATCGAAATACTCCTCCTTCAGAATCTTGCATTGAAGTGTGGATTCCTTCAATGCTCTTCCCAAGAGATATGGGATTGCTGTTCTTGTCTCATCCCAGGAGAAATCAACTTTTATTCCAGCATTATCACAAATGAGCTTCGCAAGCAGCAGCCATGAGAACTATCAAATTGGAGAAGGGTTCAGGTACAATATTGCTCCTTCTTATTTTAAACCCAGCTGCATCTATGACTAAACAGTGTCCTGCAAATGCTTCTGTTGTTGCCCTCTGTGGGAGAATAATTGATCCAGTGTGACAAAAGCAGACTGCTGGATTCTTTCCTTCCAGCTTTTAGGGTTTTTTTTTGTAATGTACCATGGTTTGCAAAAGCATAAATTCAGAACAACATGGATGTAAACTATGTTCCTCCAAATATTTCTCAGACATGAGTAGGGCTAGAATTTACCACACCATAGGATTTTAAAAAAATAAAAATCTTAAGTTTTAAAGGATGGATAGGTAATACAGAGAGGGAAGGAGAGAAATTATCTTGTCTAAAATCTTTCTGTGACTGAAATATCTATCAGGGCTCACAATGCCATTTGTGTGTTTGGGGAAAGGTGGATGTCACTAAACCACTGACAAGCCCATAAGGTTGGGAAGACCAAGACTGGCATTTCTAAGGTGGTACCCATCTATCAAACCTTCATTTGCATTGCTTGGACACTGGATGCTGCTGTAATTTCTTTCAGCACACAATACCATGATTTCCCCAGTCAAGCACAACTGAACTGACATTGCTTTCCTCCTGCTGCTCACAGATAGTAACTAATGAGATTCTATTCCTATATTTTTATCAGAGAAAAGCAAGACCTCTAGTCCACTTACATTGGTGAGGGAATAAAAGATTTATAAAAGATGAAACCAAGACATTCACTGCATAATCAGTGTAATTACCAGTATGTGAAAACTCAGTTATAAAAACACATTTGTGCTCCTTTCAATGTCTGAAAACCACTGAAGCCTGAACCCTGCTCTTTCTCAAAACTCAATCTCTGACCAGAACTGCCTTCATGCTGAATCACATACTTCTTTCATGACTCAGTACAATTATCTTAATTACAGAGCAGGATGTGGGACAGTCTCCTTATTTATTAAGTTCAAGTTCAGAATGGTGCTAAGGAGCACAGTCCTACATTGATTTTAAATCTGGGTTAATGAAGAGAACCTGCCCAGAGCTGTTGTGGACTCCCTATTCCTGGAAATGTTCAAGGCCAGGTTGGACTGGGCTTGGAGCAACTTGGTCTAGTGGAAGGTGCCTCTATTCATTGCAGGGTGTTTGGAATGATGATTGTTAAGGCTCCTTCCAACCCACACCGTTCTATGATTCTGTGACCTTCCTCAAGGTGACCTACCAAAATAAACCACTGTGCTCTAAACATTTTCCCCTGCAAATGCAGCTTCCATTTCTCCTACTCAACCTTCTTCCGTGCATATCCATTATTATATTTAATGTCATCTTAAAGTTTCTGTAGCTGAGTGTTCAATCACACTTCAAGATGACATTAAATACAATGTCTGGTGAATTGCTCCACAGCTCAAGCCTGTGTCTGATGTCCTGCATCACATGTTAACAGGGCCCTTTGAGGAATATGCTGTAAATATCCCCGTTCCCAGTCCAGCCCTAAGGCTTGAGTTGATGTCCCCCATAATTTCTCACCATCAGACTTGCAGCTATTCTAAGAGGGCAGTTTTCTCTTCCTCTCCAGCGCTTCGCAGCAGTGTAGCTCTCAGGCTATGTGAAATTCTATCCTTCACCAAGGAGGAGCTCGTTCTTTGCCAAAATCTCTCCCAGCAATATTGACTGGGATCGTCCTTCAGGTTACACAGAAATGGGAAGCACTGACAAGACCCTGGATCACCCTCGCACATCTAAGAGTGTCCCAGGCACAAAGCTTCTGAGAATTTTGGTGTTGAGAAACATGTTTTTGTAAAGTAGGTCTATTCATTGCAGGAAAACATAAAGAAAGGTCATAAATACTTAATTTGCTCCAGAACAAATCTGGAATGGCATATTAAATATTGGAACGTTTCTGAGAGAGAAACAGAACTAAATCAATCCAAATTAAAATAAATTATGCTCTGGCTCTATATCAGAGTTCTATGTTCTGCACAAACCTCTACATCTTGTTATTATATTTTTTATTTTTAGATTAATTTTCCTTTGCTCAATTGCTGATATTGTCTTCCTACAAATTCAGGCACGTTCTTTCCCTTTCCATTTTAAAAGCCCACAAAGGCTAATCAGGACAACCTGGGCAGAAAGCTCCATGGGATTGCCTAAAGATATTCCTATGAATAAAATGTCTCTGTTTCCTGTCCCTATTCACAGCTGCTGTCCTTGGGAAAGCTGCTGTGTTGTCTGGCTTGCTGGCCAACATAACAGTGCTGTGAACACCTTTTGGGGCTCTGTAAATGACAGATAAATATTAATAATAATGTGATTTAAAAGCTAGGTATTTTTTTTTCTTTTTAAGTTTAACTACATTGCTTCCATTCAGTAAATTGTAATGCTATAAAAATGATTGGAGTGAAGAGAAATTTTAAAGAGGCATTATCGATTAATATGGCAGCACGAAGAGCTGAGTAATTCTTGGCAAAGAATGTTACTGAATTTATTCACTTTAAGTTGCATTAGTGCTAAGAAAAGGTGACCAGCTGACATCACTGGAGGCAAAAATTCTGAGAAGCATATCTTCACCTGGAAAATGATGTGTGTCTAATGGGACTTAGCAAACCAAAGTCAAAGAGAGGGTGTGGTTATAGGTTTTACTCTATCAGAAGCCCCTAATAAACCCAGGATTACTCTGTAATCACAACCCCAAGCTCGTGGATGACTGTTGTCATGGTTGAAGTATTTCTGACTTTTAATAAGGAAATAATTAATGAAAAAGAGCACAGAACCAGTGGAGTGGGCAGAGGCAGTACAAGCTCCTGCAAACACTTGGTAACCCACCTCTGATATCACACAGAAGGATGATGTCCAAGAATTAAATCACAGAATGGTTTAGTTTGGAAAGAACTTTGAAGATCATCTAGCTCCAACTCTCCTGCTGTGGGCAGGGACACCTCCCACTATCCCAGGTTGCTCCAAGCCCCTCACAACCTGGTCTTGAACACTTCTCTGGGAAACCTGTGGCAGGGCCTCACAACCCTCACAGGTAAGAATTTCTTCCTAATAACTAATCTAAGCCTGTCCTTTGTCAGTGGGAAGCCATTCTCCCTTGTCCTCTCACTCCAGGCCCTTATCAAAGTCCCTCTCCAGCTCTCTTGTAGCCCCTTAGGTCCTGGATGATGCTGTAGAGTTTCCCTGGAGCTTTCTCTTCTCCAGGCTGAACAACCCCAACTTTCCATGGTCCATTTCTTGCTTTCCAAATATCCTACCTCATGCAGGTATCACAATGAGTACCCCCTGGGAGAAGGATCTGATCCCAGAATAGGCCTGAGGGATATCTTTAGTTCTGAACATCTCATGCCAGCGATATCCACTGGACATATTGTCCCACATGCTGCTAAATAAATCTGGACCCCTCACTACAAGAAAGACATTGAGGTGCTGGAGTGTGTCAATAGGGGCAACAGAGGTAATGAAGGGAACGGAGCACTATGAGGGGCATCTGAGGAAGTTGAGGGTGTTTAACTTCGAGAAAAAGAGGTTCAGGGGAGACCTTATTGATCTCTACAATCACTTGAAAAGAGATTGTAGTGAGGTGAGTGTCAATCTCTTTTCCCAGGTAGGACGTTATAGGATGAGAGGAAATGCCTTAAGCTGCACCATAGGAAGTTTAGATTGGATATTAAGAAACATTTCTTCAGGAAAATGGTGGTCAGGCTTTAAAGCAGCCTGGCCAGGGAATGGTAGAGTAACTATCCTTAAAAGTGTTCCAAAAACATGTGGCTATGGTGGTGGTGCTGTGTTGTGGTACATTTTTCAAAAGCCGGGCTTTTGGGCCTAATTTTTGAGAGTTTTAAAGTTAGCATAAGTAATTCTGTCTCTATAGTAAAGCTCGAAGTCAGCCTAGAAAATTTCTGTCTGAAGAACAGCTAAAGCAAAAGAAAACAACATCTTAGTTTCTCAAAATATGGTTAAAACTTTCTCAAAATACATCTGTAGCTTCGCACAAGCTAAAGTAGCCTAAATTTCTCACACAATAACAAGAGATTTCCTTTTATCAAGCAAGTGTTGTTCTGCAGAGCCTTTCTCATGCTCTTCTGATCAACAGCTTTGTCCAGTATCAAAATAACAGTCCAGGTTTCTCAAAATAAAGACAAATGAGCTAATGCTTCATGTCATCCAATAAAATAGTTAAAAACAATTGTGTGAACCAATAAAGATGCTAGTTTCTAAAAAGTATAAAAAGCTGTAAGTTCTCTCATTAAATGGCTTCCTAGAAGAAACTGTCTCCTGTGATTGCTAAGATCGCCGGCCTCTGCAACTACAGTGCTGGATTAACAGTTTGATTTGATGGTCTTAGAGGTCTTTTCCAACCTTAACAATCCTATGTTTCTACAGAAAGAGATGTGAAACACAATCAACAGCCTTGGGCTGTCTCTGGGGCCAAGATATCCCCAGGGAGCACAGGAGCTGAAGAGCAGTTGGTGCCAAAGCTACTCTTGTCTTTACAGTGCAGGTATTGGAGCAGCCACAGGTGCTCAACATGTTCCAGAGACTCACCTGTGGCTCCCTGTGGGCCTTTCTCCAAGGAACACGGGGTTCAGAGCACAATGGTTTTGTGTTGTGAAATGGAAAACTTCATCATTATGTGGCAGAGAGCACATCATGGGATAAGTGGAATGGAGTACCCACTTTCTTAGACCTTTCCTTACTAAATTGGCACTTCCAATATACGAGGAATCAAATTTGGCATAATGCTACACTATTCCATACATTTTGAGCCAAATTGCCACTGTCAAAGAGAGTACATGTGGTTTCTAAACAGAGGTTAAAAGTGGGAAAAACCATGATCTTTGGATGAATGTATGAAGAGTGTCTCTCTCATGCATGTGGCAAAAGTCAGTGTGTTGTATAAATTCCATAAACATATGTCAAACCACTGAGCTCTTCCAAAAGCTGCAAGAAGGTGCATAAACCCTTCCAGATATTCATGGTGCTCCCATACAAGTTCAGGTGCCATGTAAGTAATGATGTTGTATTGCACTATGGTTGCATTTTACTGGTGAAACTCTGAAAACTTGGGAAAACCAGTGGTTCATCAAGCTTATAAAAATTCCATGAAATGCATTCGGGCTTTCTGAAAATGCCCCCAAAACACCTTTGCAAATGTTATCTACAGAGGTATGAGATGGAAAAAGGCAGAGACCAACGCATATCCCACCTCATCCAAGAAACAGTTCAGCTGAGCAGCCCCTGTGCAAACATTTTCAAACATTGCACTTGAAAAAGAAAAACACAATTTGGGGACATGAGTGAATGAGAATGGAAATTACAAAGCTTCCTTGCAAAATAAGTGGAAAACAATGAAGTGAAAAATAAGTGGAGTAAGAGGGTGAACAAGCACAGCACTAATGATAAGGCAAACTTTTCCAGATGTGAAAATCAGTTTTATTCTAAAACTTCCCAGCCTTTTCATTTAGATAGCAATAAAATCCTATTTGTCCCCTGTTCATTTGCTACATAAAATACCACTAAATCTGGTAGCTCTCAGCAGCCACATGAAATGGAATAGGTTAGGACTGCAGCCTTAAAATATGTTAGGGTTTTTTAATGAAACCAATTTATATCAGTTTGTGCCAGTGAAAGAGCTGAAGCAACTTAATTTAGTTTCATTTTCCACACATTTGTGGCCAAAGCTAGGATTCACTTATTTCTAATTCAGCCCTGCTTCCACACGCCTGCCTAAGCCGTGTCTAACTGATTTAGCTGGTGACCTCTATTAAATAGCCAGGTGTTTGGCTCTATTAAATGGATAATCTCTTGGTACCTACACATCACCGCTGCAGCCACCTCCTCATTTGTGCAGTTTCTATTTGTACGTGTGCTCAATCAGAGAGCAAAGGACTTTTTGCAAATGAGGGCAATAATTATAGCCATAAAAGGGACTATTTTTGAACTAAAACCTGGCTATGTCTGTCAATGCTGCATGGATATCATCATAATTTGGGAATTAAATATTGCAAAAGCCCCAGACAAACAATTAGGGCTTCATTCTGTAATAATTAAAAAATTCCCCTCCGTATTGTTTCTTATTTTCTTTTTCATTGCCTGGACAGCGTTTCTTCACGTCATGAAATTACAGAGTCACACAATGTTTTGGGTTGGAAGGGACCTTAGAGATCATCTAGTTCCAACCCCTCTGCCATTGTGGGGGTTGGCATGAATTGAGATCAGTTTGATGTCAGTCAAACAGATTTTACAGGAGTGTGTATACATCTTTTATTAAAGAAGTGGAAATAACTGAAGGAAGAGGCAGAAAGCTTTGAGGCACATGAGCTGTTCTTCAGGCTACTCCACTCCAAGGGTCTGTGCTTCCTAAAGAGTCTGATTTTCTTTTCCAAATATATGTGTCAGCCTAATAAAAAATATAATTTTCACTGCAAATCCTGTTGGATTTCTACCTCAGAGCTCCACAGCCACAGGTAGTGCAGAATCAGGTGTGCATAGTCAGTCCTTTTTTCCAGTTTTGTGGTTCATTTTGAAGCTTACTTCAAAATTTAGCAACTCAGAAAGTACCAATACTATCAAAGCTGGTTTTTGCAAGCCTTCTTTTGTGTGGGTTATTTCACATCTAACAGGGAATGAATTTGCCCTCCAGCCCTTCCCTTCTGGAGGCATTAATGGTATTTCTCCTCTACCTGGGTACAGGTGCTTGCAAAACCTTGTAGGAATGTAAAACTGAAGATTCCTCTTTGGGTCATTTTGACAGAAATCATTCAAAAGGCTGCAAATTTATACAGAGAGAGGATACACAGATGGGAAGACCCACAAATTGCTGAGGCATAGAAGCAACATGTCTGTAGACAAAGTGGAATGGAGAAGAAGGGAGGTTTAAAAGAAAAAGAACTATCCTAATTTCTATAAATTAAAATCCAAAGTCAAACTTGTTAGAAGACATATTGGGAGAGAGGTCTTTCCATCATTCCTTTGAGACTCTGCCTTGGCCACAGGGATTAAAAAATCTCTATCCAGTGGGTTCAGTAGACCTGTGGAGAGAGTTTCATTTCATGTTCAGTGGAAAACAGGAAAACAAACTCTTGTGGCCATTTCCCAAAGTAATGATGAAAGGCTGAACTTCCTTTCACCTCTCTGAGTATGTTTATTTTGCCATAATTCTTTAGAGAATTAGTTTGGCACAACACAGTTAACTGTTATACAGGCACAACAACTTTCCTGTGCTGTCTCATGAACGAAAATGTTTGAAAAAAGCTCAATTCTCTCAACACCTGGGAGCTCTAAGTACGAGAATGAACAATGTTTCTGTTGGTTTGGGGTGGGGGTTGACAGTCCAAAGTGAATATTCTTTAGTCTGGGACTGTGTATTTGAGATCAAACTTGATATTAGAATCAAGGAAACTTCCATACTCTGTTTATTTACACTGAGACAAAAGTGGGGTGATGGTTCTTAGTGTGCGGAGAAGAAAAAGCTGGAGAAGAAAAGGCTACAAGGAGGCCTCACTGTGACACTCCAGTACTTGAAAGAGGCTTATGAAAAACAGCTTTTTACACTGGCAGATGGTGATAGGACAAAGGGGAATGCTTTGAAACTGAAAGACGAGAGATTTAGATGAGATGTTAGGAAGCAACTGTTTATTCAGAGGTTGGTAAGACACTGACACAAGATGCCCGGAGAAGCTGTGGCTGCCCCATCGCTAGAAGTGTCCAAGGCCAGGTCAGATGGGGCTTGGAACAACCTGCTCTAGTGGGAGGTGTCCCTGCCCATGGCTTGGTGTCTCACCCAAGTCTTTCTACAATTCTGTGATTGTTCTGTTTTCTCGCCTACAAAATGACAACGCTTTAGTGTGCAAATTAAAGTTACTGCTACACAGATTGAAATGTAGTCATGTCAAAGTGTTAAGAGATTAATTCCATACCTGATGGACTAAAGTGCCCATTCACTATGTTTGAAACAACAAAGCATCACATATTTGGCTCTGGTTAGACTGACTTGTTATGCAGAAAGTTATTTTTGTAATTCTCTCTCTCATTGCTGTTGCAATCAGAAAAGTGACCACGAATATTAATTCTTTTACTTTCCACATTTCTTCCTTCATCTAGCCTGAATTCTATCACTGTATACGGCAAAAGGCTTTTTTCTAAGAGACAGCATTTTAAAATTCCCCAAGGATTTGATTATCAAGATGTCCCTCCTTTCTCCTTTGCACATCCTCATCATTCACAGAGATTATAGAAAAGTATTAAATGACCGTGCTGTTGTTGATGCGCTAGGCAGAACACCACAACATCCCCCCTGCTGCAGTGGAGCTCCATCATTCTGCTGAAAAACGAGTGAGAAGAAAACTAATGCATTTCAGTGAAATCCATCAGAGTCAACGTCACAAAGGACAAGACCGTCGAGTGGTGGAAGTTGATGTAGTGCCATAGGCTGAGCCTTCACCAGCTTTTGCAGCTGCAAATACAGACCAGGGGAGGATATTTAATACCAGATATGGTATTAAATATAGCTTTATCTTATAGTTTCTGGTGACACTTTGTTAAGTCTGAAGGGACAGTGGAGAGGACGTCGAATCTAACATGCTTCTTTGTTTGCTTAAACCTATTTGGAAAGTTGAAAATCTTAGACCTACTTTTCTTCAAAAATTGAAACTGCCTTCTAAAACCCTTCTGGTGTCTCCAACTTTACTGGTAAAACACAGATCTCAGCTTCAGGAACTCTGGTTTCTCTTTGTGCCCATGTTGATCTTGCTTGTTAGCCTTTCTCCTCACAGTACAGCAAATCACTTCAATTAAAGCTTCATTAAAGCAACATTCCATAATCACCATATGTTACTTATATATTTTTAAAGCATAACTGTTACCAACTGATCAAAATACAGGCAGGCATTTTATATGTCTAAATTCTATAGTGTACATATACTATTTATGGTATATATAAATTTTTCCTTCTTTCAGCACAGACCAGAAGGAATCGCTGAAATCATTTCTCCATCCTGTTTACAGTTATATCCACTTGTGGTTTCTCAGTTTTGCAATCTCTGTGTTGGAACTGCTGTAGCTTGACGTTTCAGAAGGGCTCAGGTAAACAGCACTTGGGAGGGGGAAAGGATAATGAGGACAAAAACACCCAATTTTCTAAGTGAAAGAACAGAATTTCCTCAATCTCAGTAATAATAGGCTGCAGAAGACTGCTGGCAAACAGCACAAGCTCCTGTCCACCTGGTCTCTCTCAGAAAGCCATCTGTGTAGGTTTATAGTCCCCAGCGCTCAGTATTGAGCCAGTTCTGTTTAATATCTTTATGGTGATGTGGACAAGAGGATTAAGGGCACTCTCAGTCAGTTTGTAGATAACACCAAGTTGGTGGGAGTATTGATCTGCTGGAGGGTAGGAAGGCTCTGCAGAGGGATCTGGACAGGCTGGATCAATGGACCAAGGACTGACAAGGCAAAGTGCCAGGACCTGCACTTGAGCCAAAACAGCCCCATTCAGAACTCCAGGCTTGGGGCAGAGGAGCTGGAAAGCAAGGTGGGAAAGGACTTCGGGATGCTGCTTGACAGTGGCTCAACATGAACCTTCACTGTGCCCAAGCGGCCAGAAAGGCCAATGGAATCCTGGGCCATACCAACAATAGTGTGGCCAGCAGGACCAGGGCAGTGATTGTCCCTCTGTATTTGGCACTGGTGAGGCCACACCTCAAATCCTGTGTCCAGTTTTGGCCCCTCACATCAAAGAAATTGAAGGGCTGGATGATGCCCACAAAAGGGAAACAGAGCTGAGAAAGGGTCTGGAGCATAAGCAACAAGAAGCGGCTGAAGTATTTATCTTGGAGAAAAGGAGGCTCAGGGGGAACCTTCTCACTCTCTACAACTCCCTGAAATGAGGTTGGAGCCAGGTGGGTGTCAAGCTCTTCTCCCAGGCAAGAAGTAACAAGTGACAGGACAAGAGGAAATGGCCTCAAGTTGCATCAGTAGAGATTTAGACTGGATATTAGGAAAAATTTCATCATGGAAATGACAGTCAAGCATTGGAGGAGTGCCCAGTGCAATGGTGGAGTCACTATCCCTGGAGGGATTTAAAAGATATGTAGATCTGGCACTTGGGGACATAGTTCAGTGCTGGCATTAGCATTGCTGGGTTAATGGTTGGACTCGATCTTAGAGCTCTTTTCCAACCTAAACAATTCTATGATTCTGTGATCATTAGCTTTCAATGGCATCCAGCGCCCATGACCCTAACTGCTCTGATACTTTTCAGGTCTTCAGTTCTCTCTCCCATTTCTCTGTCATCAGTATTATCCAATCCAGAGGGCAAGAGAGGCAGTGAAACCTACAATGGAGCAGGGTCTGGGGGATGGACAAGACTTTGAGCAGGAAAGAGGAGCTCCAGCATTTGCCACAACCACACGACTCCACGGTCTGTCCTCACTGGCAGGAACACACTGGATATTGTGGCAGCAGTTCAACAGCCCTTTTGATGGCCATAGAAAATGATTCTCAGAGCAGTGAGGTCCAAGTGAAGAGGAGATGGTGGAAATGATTGGGATTTTCCTGGCGTGCCTTTCTAAACAGCCTGTGGTTCTGTAGATGGACCAGCTGATCAGATCACGCACTTCGTGGGATGTAAAAGGCAAAAATGACAAACAGTAGAGTTGTCAATCTACTGTTCATACTTGCATTCATTTTTCATTTTTCTGGAGCATGACTGAATTGCAATCAATAACATGATTCCAGTGCATTACAGAGCAGGGAATATTTCAGATCCAAAGCTCTCCAAAGTGGGGTTGCCAAATAGATTCAAGACCCTGGCTCAGACTCTTGTGAGATGATGTATCACTCCTAAAGGTCAAAGGGAATAAAGGCTGGACTGGGTACGCAATTATGAAACAAAAGTATAATTGTCTCAATTTGCCTTTTTCCCCACCCAACTATACAATGACAGTCTGGACTCAGCAACAGTTAATACCAAATAAATACACCTATTCTCTTTGTTTTCTGATGAAGGTCATATAATACAGTCCTGACTGCATCCTGCTGGTCTTCCAAAGATTTACTAAATGACACATATGAATTATTCTGCTGCTAAGAGGAGTAGATAAGGATTGTTTTTTCAATAACCAGATAACTTTCACTTGCTACTGCTGAAAACTGGTATTACGTGCTGTTATCTGGATTTGTTGCTGGTATACGTAAAGATGCTTTTTATTCAAAGTCGAAATTTCCAAAGATTTCTGGGGTAGCCAGCAAACGTGCATATATGCGAGAGAGAAAATTTAAAAAAAAAAACAATTAAGCAAACAAAATCAGAAAAAAATAACAAGTATATAAAATCTGGGAAAACTAGTCCTTGATTTATTACCTGTAATTGCATTTAGGCAACATTATTAGTACTTGCTGTTTGTGTTCCAAAGAAAAGATTAATAGATAAATTAACACTTTGTGTATTTTCCAAAAATGTACTAAACAGATGAACAGAGTACTTACTAAGACAACAAAGCTAATTGAAATTGCACTCCAGATTAACTTTACAAAGCCTAATGGTATAATTTTTCTTTTGTGTGGTGCTTCGTACTTACATCACTGCAGAACACCATGTGAAGTTCACTCAGGCAGGAGCCATTCACAGGGTCACAGAATAATTCAGGCTGGAAAAGGCATCTGGGAGGTTTCAGTTTGCAGTCCAACTTTCAGCAAAAAATAGGGCCACCTATGATGGCAGATGAAGTTTCCTGGGGCTTTGAAACCTTCTGAGAACAGAACGTACACAACCTTTCTGGGCAATCCTTCCAATATTGATGAGCTTGATGACCTTCGCCATAGATATGGGGAGCCACTATTAGGAGCCTCCAAAGCCATCCCTTCTCCAGGCTGAACAATCCCCATCCCACATCAGGCACCAGACAGGTGCTCCAGCCCTGACCCTCTCAAGGGGCTCTCCTGAGCTTGATCCTTTTGGTCAACGTCTTGTATTGAGGGTCTCAAACCTGGCTGGACTATCTAGGCAGAGTCCAACCAGTGTTGGAGAGAGGAAGATAACCATTTCCTCCAGTCTCCTGGTTGTGCTCCTGCTCACACAGTCCAGGTTACCTTGTCTGCTGGCATGGCTTACCCCTCATTCATACTCATCCATTTCCACCAGCATTCCAGGGCCTTTTGCCTAGAGCTGCTGCTCAGCCAGTCAGTGACAGTGTGTTCTGTCACAAAGGATTAATCCCTTCCACGTGCAGGATTTTACCTTTGTCCTTATTAAATGTTGGCAGACCCTGACCAGCCCATTCCTCCATCCTGTCCAGGTCCCTCTGGATGGCAGCCCTGTCCTTCAGTGTACCAACAGCTCCTCCCCAGTTTGCAGCCATCAGGAATGCGCTCTCATGATTGCATCAAAACATCTCCTTGATGCTGTTGACAGACCTAAGGACACCCCCCTGAATCACTGTCCTTGTTACAGGTCTCCAGGAATACTCTGACTCACCAACCACTACATTCTGAGTACAATCATCCAGACAGTTTTGATCCGTCAAACCAGAATTGTGCTCAGGTGGCCAAGAAGGCCAATGCAATCCTGGGCTGTACCAGCAAGAGCGCGGCCAGCAGGGCCAGGACAGCGATTGTCCCTCTATACTTGGCCACATTTCGAGTGCTGGGTCCAGTTCTGGGCTCCTCACGACAAGAAAGACATTGTGGTGCTGGAGTGTGTCCAGAGAAGGGAACAGAGCTGGGGAAGAGTCTGGAGCACAAGTGTGATGAGGAGTCTGATTTAGTTGACAAGGTGATCATTGGTCAAAGGTTTGACTCGATGACCTTGGAACTTTTTCAACCTTAATGATTCTTTGGCTACCTATCCAGACTGTAACATCCTAAACTGGATAAAGAAAGAGTGTGTCTAAGTAAACCTTACTAGATTTGGGTCAATTGCCATCTGCTGCTCTCCTCTCAGCCCCAAATCCAGCTATTTTATCATAACAGTCAACCAAGCTGGTTGGGCATGATTTGCCCTTGGTAAATCCACACTAACTGCTACCAATTGCCTGTAAAGTGTCCATTGTTGAAGTGGAATATTCAGCAGGAGTGTTTACCACCTGTTCTGTCCCTGAAATGAAACAGGGCAGCTTTACAGCACATACAGCACCAAATGCTTCTTTAGGGAAGTGCTAATTTAACCAGAGAAATGGATTTGCAGATATTTGCTTTTGCCTATGCAATTGCCCAAACCGTGGCAAATAAGGCTCATCTCTCTCATCCCACAGCCTCAAGATGCAGTTTGATGCTGAATGTTTTATCATTGTTGTTTTGTTTGTTTGTTTGTTTGTTTGTTTATAATATGCTTCTTGTTTAGGAAGAAACAGCAGTTTAACACAGGGTGGGAAGGTTTTTTCCTTGTTTGCACATAAGTAAGCTCAGATGCCTGTCACATTCAACTGTTTAATCCATATTTATAGTGAGGGTGATAGGAATAAAAGCTCTTTACAATCAAGTCACAACTCTGAGTTCATGGTTCAAAAGGGGTCATAGAAAGACAACAAAGGGAATAATTGATGTAAATCCACCCCTGCACTTTTAGACTGGCTTTCATCAGAAAGCAATGAGAAGTCAGATGGAAAACAGAGTTAAAAGGGCAGTTCCACACAAATCAATGCTGAGAAATAGAGGAACAGCTCTTAAAACTGGATTAATACCTCTTCTTTTTCTCCTACTGAGAAGCTATGATGCCACCCTAAGCCAAAACTTCAAAAAAGTATTTGGGTGCCAAGTGAAGAAAAACAAGCATTGAGAAATGTATGGTGGATACAGGGAACAACATTCAAAACCTCTGTAATGTAGTACATGAGCAAGTAACTATCTGTGCCATTGAAATCTGGGACACCAGACCACCAGAACAAGGTATCCAAAGTGTTTCCTTAGCAAGAATAGGTTAAGAAATGGCAGGGAAGACCACATATCTGGGTAGTCCCAGGCAGTAGCTCCTCAGATAGGAGCAAGAGGAAAAGAAGCAGGCTTTGAATTTGGGGCCTTAGTTCAGATGTCTAGGAGTCTAGCGCCTTTTGAAAGACTTCAGGGCATCCCCCATGGCCTCCAACTGCTGATCCAGGAGGCCATGAGTCTGCTCTAGGTCCTGTATCTCACCTGACACAGATGGATTTTTGGGGTATCCTGAAACCACTGAAATGTACCAAGCAGCACTAAAAGTTTTGTTGAATTATATTTGGTGATCTCTATCCTGGAGAGTTTATTCTATTTAAAATCTGAGTTCTCGCAGGAGGAGATTTTCCTTTGTGACATATCTACCTTGATGGAGGTCTATCTTAGTTTCAGAGGCACTGATATATAAAGTTATGTAAAAAATGGAGAGAAAAAAGAGGCACTTTTTTCCTTCTGTAGGATTCTGCATGCAAACCCTGATGTACACAGATCCCATGAATTAAAAAAATATTGTTCTGCATCAAAATCATGGGAAGCGCCCCGTAGATTGTCATTCCAGCAAAACTCAAGAGATCCAATAGCTAAGCAAATTCACCTTGAAATCCCTCAAAACCTGGGAAACCATGCATATGAAACAATTTTATTTTCCCTGTAGTGCTCCTCCAACAAAAACTGACACTTTATTTTGGCTTCCTCTCCCTCATACAATGGAAGCCTCTGGAAATGCTGTGTTAATGCAAAGGACCTTACTAATCATTTATACATTACACAGTAGATTACAGGGGATCACAACATCCCTTAAGAAGGGGTAAACTGACATATTTAAATGACATATTAGGACATGCAAGTTCCTGACAGACCATGAATACTATCCTGTCCACTATCCTATATATTGGCCTCTTTTTTTTTAACACTCTTCTTGTCTTTGTAGAAAGACTTGGTGATTTCAACTGATCTCTAAATTGACAGGTACCAGCCCAAACTCTGCAAAGAAAAAGTTTCCACCAGCTGCCAGAGCTGTCTCTTGGCTTGAATCCAACTGGCTAAAACTCAGCTCTGAAGCTTTTGGCTATGACAGAATGTATTTATTTTGTATTTAAGGAATAAAGCCAATTAATTTTTAGACCTTGCTGAATATGAGGCTCTTTCCCTTATTGTTGGCAGTACTTCCAATGGATCTTTTAATGCTTTTTGCACTGATCAAAAAAAAAATAAAAAATCACAGCTTTAGCTGAATAAGGCATTTCCTAATGGTGGTACAGGACCTGGAAGCATTAGAGCTAATTGAACTCACTGTTCTTGGAGTAGACACACAAAGGTCAAGTTGTTTTAACAGCTTGTATTCTGTCAAGCTGTATTTGTTCTGGAATACAGACACCAGTCCTTCCCACCCCAAGCAGTAATAACTCAGTGCACCAAGTCCAAGAACCCAACTTAAGAGCCAATTCCTTTCTTAGGCTCTAGTAAAATAGACAAAGGCAGGCAGCAAATACCGAGGGCTTTATTCCATGGATTCCCACAGATTGGGGATGAGAAGAACAATTCTATCATCTTCATTAATTCAGGCTGCCTGCCTTTGCATCACGTGTTTCCTATGCATCAGGTACAAATCATTTCCTTGAAGAAAGCCATCATTGAGCAGAGGTAATCACCCTGGATTGGAATACAGCAGGAGATGAAAAACCTTCTGCTCTTTAAGGAATTTCCACCAGTTTTCTATTACCCTTTCTGTTAGAAACAATGAAGTAAAGAAGAAAGTGTCTGGCTCCAGCTTCCAGGCATTGATTCTTATTATGTTTTCTCTCTGCTACATTTGAGAACATTGAATGCTCAGTATTTTCCTGCAAGCACAACAGAAGTACAGTGTAATAAAGTTTCCTCTAAGTCTTCATTCTGATAATCTATAGACACTTCTAGTTTTTTTCATATATTATATTCTTTTCAACTTGGAACTTTTCCATATTTCTTTTAGAATGTAGCAGAAAGAGGCATCTATTCTTGACCATTCAATGCAGAATTAAAGATCTTCCTGCATCCTAAAGAGGAGTCAGTTGTCCTAAATTTGTACTGGATGGAATGGCCAGTTGGCAGCACTCAAGGGAGTATATCCAAAGATATAGGTCTCAGTTTACAGTTATATAATAACAGATAAATAATAGCAAGAAAACATCATAGTCACCACATCCATTTAGAATGTTAGGAATGCTTGTGAAAACTGCTGCTTTCTTTCTACTGTATCATAGGTGTGGAAAGATTCCTCTCTGAACTACCTCACTAAATGAGATGCCTAAACTGAGCAATAATTAGTCCTCACACATGTAACATTCAGGATCAGGACATATCACTGCCAACCAACAGCATTTATTCCATTCCTCTTAAAGCCACTGTGGGGCTCCCTTCTAAGTCCCAGAGTCCCTTTCTCAACCTTCTGAACCCTTAAACAAGATTGATCTGGTAACTCAATCTCTGCGCTTGCAATTGCTAAGTTGATTATCTTCCCTCACAGGTTTGGAAAGGCATTATTTAGCTTTCTTCCAGCTTTAACTCCATCAGATTGTATGAGAAGCTGCCCCTTTCGTGAGCTATTTCTGTTGCAGCCTGCCAGGAACAGTAACTAAAGCACAGGTCTATTGATTAAAAATCCTTATTTTTTTCCCCCTGTAACAGCCCAAGGCATTTAATCAATATGGCAATGCCCCATATCATGGACCAAAGATACAATATCCAGTGATCATAAACTGTTGGAAGAAGTGGTATAAAGTGATTTTATGACCTGACACCTGCTGAAACATCCATTCAGAGTGGAATAGATACATACATTTCCTTTGGCAAGCCAGTTACATAAAAAGAACTAAATATCTTATGGAGCAGCTGCATCACAGAAAAGACCCCTATCATATTATGACTTCACATACATCAAAAGGAAACAGATTTTGCAGAAGCATTTCTATACAACACGCTGTTTATTTCTTGGAAGTGAGGCACAAACATATCCCAAGAGGAGAAAGACATGGCAGTCTATCTAACATTGTCATATGAATCCTCCTCCTATAAAACCTAAACTGCTCACAAGAACATTACTTCTTGAATTTAATTCTCCTCACAACCTTTTTGGGGAACTTGGTACTATATTTATCCTTATGAATGTAGACCTGATCTGTGTTTAAGTAGTTTTCAGTAAATAATGCCACTTAAAGTGTTGAGGCTGTGCAGGAACTAGTGAATGCCCCACTGCAGATACACCTGTTGTAGTCAAACAACCAAAATAAACCCTCAAATTAACTGAATAACAGCACTAATAACTTCACTTGTGAACACACTAAATGCTTGTAACTTTATGTTCTGTGGCTATGAGATGCTTTTCATAAAAATGCACTAAATATAAGCACCTATTCCTCCACACATTTATTTGTCTTTCTTCAAAAAGTATAAACATATATCATCAGCTTTATAAACCAATCTTTCCCAATGAAGATCTGCATCTTGACAGTTAGGTCAAAAATTCTGTAGTACAGAAATTATTTGAGTGAAATCCCCAAAACTCATCATTTTTCTGCTTTCTCTTATTCTCTATCTCTAAAACCCCTCTTTGGCCTTTGTAGCTATTATAAATTGAGGCAAACAACGGAAACAGGACAGTGACAACTGTTACAAGAGAAAGTACCTATGAACAAAAGAGTATTTTAGGGTTTTTTCTCCTCGGGACTTGGTAAAAGAATCGACATTTTTTGTGCCAGTGTTTAAAACCATGGTCCACGTGGCATGAATTTTAAGTGTTCAGAGGACATAGTCTTCTGTCAATGTCCTAATTGCTTGGTGGGACTTTGGCAACTGAGATTAATTATAAAAACTCAGTGGTCATCAGCAAAACTCAATACTCATCAGATCAAAGCTCTTGAAAATTAAAGGTCCAATCGATTTCTGTGGAAATCTTAGGACAGAAGCCAGGGTTATTCATCTGATCTAAGACTCATGGAAGTCTGGGAAGCAAAAGTTACTCTGGCAGTCACCATTAAAATCTGCATTTCCCTAAAGTTTGTCAGTCATTTTATCAGTAAATTCATTAATTCTCAGTCTTGACCATACTTATGAGCCTGTTCTGAAAGGGTAAATTTCTAAAACTTTTGTACTTGGTCCTATTTGACTACAATGTACATTCACAACACTCCTTCATTTCCCACCATCTCCTACTTCAGACCTTCAGGGCAAAAATTAAAGATGAAACCTGGTTTACTTGGTCATGACTTGGACTGTCTATTGAGGTACCTGATGTTACAGAGAGAAATTTGGGCTATGGCAAGCCCCAAGGCTCATTGTGGGAGATTCAATTCACTTGACATTAGAAATCTAAACCTCAATAATCAAAGAGAGTAAGTCAATAAATCCTGAAGTACATCTTTTAAATGGGGGAGGACCTTCTAATCTTTCTCAAGTGGTTATGAAGCAGAGCTTGAGAACTGGTTTAGCACAGGTTCAGAGTGAGATACATGTCGCCAACCTAACCATCCTCACTCTCCTTAGAGTTAGGAAGAGGGTGGGTTTGACTGGTTGGGGTCAGAAGGGACCTTAAAGATCATCAATCCCCTGCCATGGGCAGAGACACCTTCCACTAGAGCAGTTTGCTCCAAGTCCCATCCAGCCTGGCCTTGACCACTTCCAAGGATGAGGCAGACACAGCTTCTCTGGGCAACCTGTGCCAGGGCCTCACCACCCTCACAGGGAAGAATTTATTCCACATATCAAGTTTAAACATACTCTGTCTGTTGGAAGCCATTCCCCTTTGTCTTGGTCACTATATGCCCTTGTAAACAGTCTCATCTCTATCAAATGGCCCACACGGATAACCAAGGACACAGTGCAAAACAGTTTAAATGATAAAAACCAGTGAATGTGTCTTTATACACACACAAAAAAAGAGTTGCCTGAACAGTGTTTTATAGAGGAACATGAGACATAGCAAGGACTTGGGAAGGGGCTGTTTGTCTTGTCCCACACAAGTCATCCCAGCCACGCGACTTGTCGCACAAATCCTGGTGATTGTGGTGTTATGGCTGTATGGATCATGATATGTGGGTGTGTGAGTGTGAGCAAAATCTATGAGACTGTGAGCAAGAGTGAGAATGCATCGCTGGGATCAGCATTCTTCAAAACAAATATCACTTTTATGTTTTGTTGCAGTGATTTCCTAAAAATTGTGCTGTGAGCACATCTATTTTGGTTCCCTGATTAAAAGACAAGAATAGATAGAGGGGCATACATGTCTGCTTTTGACCAGCTTAGTCCCAGTCTTCCTCTAAAAAAATAAGCTCAGTTGAACCCCATTTTGTTTTCTGTCTCTCTGATGAAGGCAATAGTATTTTCTTTTTTCTTGTTCTCTGAATGAAAGCCACCAATATATTGATGCAGAGTCATAGAATCACAGAAGATTTGGGGTTGAAAGGGACCTTAAAGATCATTTGGTTCCAACCCCCTGCCATGGTCAGGGACACCTTCCACTAGACCAGATTGCTCCAAGCCCTCTCCAACCTGGCCTTGAGCACTTCCAGGAATGGGATGTCCACTTCCTCTCTGGGCAATCTGTTCCATTACCTCAACACCCTCCCAGTAAAGAATTTAACATATAATTTAACATATAATTTAAACCCATCATTTTTCGGTTTGAAGCCATTCCCATTTGTCCTGTCTCTAGGCTCTTGTAAATAGTCTCTCTCCATGTTTCTTGTCAGTTCCCTTCAGGTACTGGAAGGCTGTAATCAGGTCACCCCAAAGCCTTCTCCAGGTTGAACAATCCCAATTCTCTCACGGCAGAGCTGCTCCATCCCTCTGATCATCTTGGTGCCTCCTCTGGACTCACTTCTACAGCTCCATGTCCTTCCTGTGCTGGGACCCCAGAGCTGGAGGCAGCTCTGCAGATGGGGTCTCAGCAGAGCAGAGCAGAGGGGCAGAATCCCTTCTCTCCCCTGCTTCCCACTCTGCTTTGGATGCAACCAGAGCATTCTGGCACAAAAGTGTCTGGAATAAAAAAACTAAATCCCCCTCTTTACAACTCTTCATGGCATTAGAAACTGTCCCCCATTCTAAATAAGTATTGATATCCAAGTACAGGTTGATTGAGAAACAAAATTAACAGACAGACAGTGACTTCCTTCATATTATTTCTTATTTATGCAGTTATAAGGACTGTTTAATGAAATATATCTATAACCATATACATAATTGCCAGGCTGTTGTGATATAAAGTGAAAAATTATGTCCAATACTTTCTCATTTTACTTGGAAAGATCTCTGTTTTCCTTTAGGTATTTTGCAATAGCTCAAAAATTTCCTTTCTACTCCATTCTTCTAATTATTGTGAAAGAACACAATGTTTAATTTTGTTTTTCAAGGTCATTTTTTTGTTTTGCATTAATGTTTGAATATAACAGAAACATCCAACCACTGAGACCAGAGGGACAAAAGCACAGAGATTTGAAGAGACTTGACAGAAAACCACCCTTCTGCTTTTAAAAGGGGAAAAATCATCAATTAAATGTATAGTTCTCAGAAGCCCAGCAGGGATAGTACATAATACCATGGAAAAAACAATTTATAAAAATCTCACCAACTGAATATTTATAAGAATGTTGCCTTCAAAAGAGTCCTTTTTGTTAAATTCCATTGTAGATTTTAATGAAATACAGTTTTGTATAATTTAGTTTGATGCACCTGAAAATTAAGAGTGCAAGCACTTCTAGGGGGTGGTTATTGAAGGATTAGATAAAGTTCTGCTTTCACTGCCCTGATGATACGCTTAGCATAAGCACTGATTTCAGCTTAGTCCTGCTTACAGTGCCCTGAGTTGGAGTCAAATATTTCACAATGAAATAGCAATTTAAACCTCCTTCTCTTTCTTCAGTCACCCTTTCTTCCAAAAATCCACTGTCAAGAGACAAAGAAAAAAAAAGAGCAAACAAAACAAATTAAGAAAATATTCTTATTACTTGGATTTATCCCAGATTGAAAATGAGAAATCTGAGACCAAAATTTACCTTTCTTCAGCTCTAGATATAAGTACAGGAAACATCTGTAGTTTGGCTTGATCACTGGATCTGGGCATACAACAGCAAACAACTCTTCATATAGAGAGAAGGAAATCTGTTCTAAACTTGGATTTTCTGGATCATTCCTTGCTGGGAGGTGAGCTCAAATAGAAATAGACTTTGTTTTTATATGATTGCAAATGCAAATAAGCAGAAACAGTTATAAATATGGAATTTGTATGTGGAAAGAATGGGAACTGCAGGATAAAAAAGAAAGGAAAAATTGGTTTAATCCTATTAAGAGCCTGATTAATGCAAAAAAAGTAACATATTTTAATTAGGCCATGTTTCAAACTGCTTTGCTCCAAAGCACTTCTCCCCGTGGTACCACCCTTTAGCACACGAGATATGACATCGAGTTTGGAACTGGTAGTACAATATCCCTGTTCTATTTATCCAGCAGGAATTACTTTTGTTTTGTTTTGTTTTGTTTTTTTCATAGATTAATAATTTGAGAATAAAGGATTTAGAAATGGAGAATATGGGTATAGGTAGGATATATCACAAGTTCAGATTGCTTCATTTTGGGAAAAAGAATATGGGTCACTCTCCCCAGAAAGAGGAACGAAAATTTATTTAGGCTTGAAACTCAGCTTTGATTAGCCAAACTCATGTTGGTGAATCATGGCTGTGACAAGGATTGGTGTTGGTGGGCTGAACAAGAGGAAGCTGCTCAGTGAACATTCAGAGTGGTGTCAGGAGGAAACCTAAATAATTTTGTTGCGTTATCTTCAAAGCTCATTAAAAAATCTTGGTCACTAAATGAGGTTAAGGAGAGGGAATAATTCAGCCTCTGTTCACTAAGATCCAGAAAACACACCAAATTCACAGAAAACACCTTTTTTTTTTGACACTCTGGACATCATTTGGTAAAGGATGTCCTTAATTTGTCACAACTGTAAGAAGGACTGGAAGCTCCTGAACTGCATTTTCCTGTTCAGTTAAAAATGGGATTTCAAATGTGAAAAAAATTGACTTTCACATTATCATCCCCAAACTCCCACTAAATATGAGGTAAACATCTGTACAACTTCTCTCAAGAAAAAACAGGAAATATTGATTGTGAATGAGAGGGGGGAAAAAAAGCTTAAGTGATGAAATATCAAGGTACTTCCTTCTTCCCAAGTGCTTCAAAAAGATGCATTTTGCCATTGATTCATCCTGTACATTCCTCAGTTTGAGACAGATTGAGAGCAAGAGCAAAAGGGGAAGGCAGCTTTTCACCCTGAAAAGCAATTTTCTGTTTGGCTAGAAAAAAGAAACAAAAATAGCAAGGAAGAAAGAGAAGTGAGAAATAAAGCTATGTACAAGTTCAGTCCAAGGGACCTCACGGACCTGGGAATGAAAAATTCTAAATGAACCACTGATGTGCTCTGATGGAGGATGCTATGGAGGAGAAAAATAATAATAGAAAACAAACAAACAGGAGTGAGTTTCAATGGAAGATTGGCTTGTTGTCAAGAGCAGCATCTGCTGCTGTGCAAGCAGAACAAGAATTACAAGGGCTACCTCACACTCAGTGCTTCTGGGTACCAGATACTCACCAGCTGAGGTCAGGAAGACATTTTCACCACAGGGCACGGATGTGTGCATCTGAATCTCACTGCATGTTTATGCATTTGTCCAGAAAAAAAAAAAAATAAAAAAATAAAGGAATTCCATAAAGGAATTGAAGATATTCATTTTAGGCAACTTAAAAAATTTGAAAGCTGAGCAGAGCAAAATTTTGCTCAGATAAAGGACGAGTTTTCAGTGTTGGTCGTCTTTTCCTCCCCTGTCCTGGTGAGGGTAGAGATGGCTAAAACCTGACACACAAAATTAATGTAAATGGAAGAAAGACAACATAATTCAACACTTGTGTGGTGCGGGGATTTTGGATTTGGGGAAGATTATCCACCACACTGCTTAAACTTGTCTGTGTTGGTGCATCAACAGCCCATCCTGTTTCACTTGTGGTGAGATAATTTCTCATGACATGAAAATGTCTGTCCTGTATCTGCTGCCTTCAAACAAAACTGGCATAATAGACTTGCTACTTTCTCCTGCTTCCTTTTTGAGCATCAACAGGTCACAAATTAAATTGCTTTGCATGTAGACAACTGAGTTTGGAGGGGACCACCCACACATGTAGAGGTTGGTAAACAAGAACTTCTACAGATGGAGGGCTTAGAAAAAAGACTGGGAGAAAATATGGCCTAGAGAGACAGGTTAACTGCCTATAAATAGCAAAAAAAGTCTGTAAAAAAAGAGATGTTTGTTTTAGTAATTAATGAAATCAAAACAAGTGTCTTAGACCAACATCATGGCAGGGAATATTTAATGCTTCACAAACAAACACTCTCAAAAAGCCATTCAAGCCACTGATCAGTCTGACATGAGTGAAGAATGATTTTTACAGGAGTATATAAAACTCTCGTAATTTTCTTTGAAACATGGAGAAAAACAGATCAACTAAAATGAAAGGAAAATGACACCAATTGCTATACTTGAGTACTGCTGAACCATTCCCAGCTGAGGTGACCTAGGGCTTTCCCAGATGTTGGCAGGATGGGTGACGGGCTTTGCAATACAGTTCTTCTCAGGGGGCTGAAGAACAGAGCACAACTGCATATTTAAGAGATGTGACTAACACCTGTACTTTTCTCAAATCCAAAGTGTATAAGGTGGCCCAACGCTTCTTCTGAACTTTAGTCCCAAGTGACAGATATGTTAAGAAAACTCTCCGTTGTCTGGATGCCTTTTGAATCCATCTAGACAACAAATGCATTCTAAAAAGAAGTGATTGAGTACCTTCCTGTGACTGCAGGGTTGGAGCTTGATGTTCTTTAAGGTCTCTTCCAACCTAAGCCATTCTATGATTCTGTGATTATCACAAAGAAAGTCTCAGGAAGTTTGAAACTAAATATTTTCAGTGATGGAAACTGAGAAAAATGTAATCAAATGCAATTACAATAAATCTTGGTTTTGGTTAAAAGTTCTGTGCCTTGACTGCCAGTCACTTCCAACATGGACATTCCATGGTAACACAAGAGCAGTAGGAACTTCCCAGCACCTGTCACCTTCGGGACACAGATATTCATTTATTCACTTCCTCCTGCTCTGCCAGCAGTCTCTGGGGAAATCTACACTGGGGACATCTACACTGGGAAAAATAATGTATTACACTGCCACAGCAGAGCTTAATCGATCTGCAGCTTTTACCATGGTGACATCTGATGGTATTTTCAAGCACCAGTACATTTTGTTAGCAAGGTGTCAAGCCAGACCCAGCTCAACTGCAAAAGGTACAGCTGAACTGCACATAAATATCCTCAGTGTGCTGACAGACTTAATGAACCTGCAGAGATCAGGGTGACACAGAGGTTTCAGCCTGAAGAAGAGGAGGCTCAGGGGTGAAATTATCACTCTGTACAACTCCCTGAAATGAGGCTGTAACCAGGTTGTAGCCAGGTCTCTTCTCTCAAGTATCCAGTGACAGGACAAGAGGAAATGACCTCAAGTTGAACCAAGGGATGGACATCAGGAAGAATTTATTCACTGGAAAAGTTGTTAAGCATTGGAACTCAGGCTGCTCAGAGAAGTGTTGGAGTCACCATCCCTGGAAGTGTTCAAGAAAGGACTGGACATGGTACTTAGTGCTCTTGTCTGGTTGACAAGATGGTGGTCGGTCAAAGTTGGCCTCAACGATCTTGGAGGTCTTTTCCAATCTAAATAACTCTGTGATTCTGTAAAAAACAAGTATTCTCTTCCACTTCCTGGAGGTAAGTCCTTTTTTTTACTCCCCTCCATTGATAGGTCTGAAATGGTCCTTTTTTTTGCCATCTGGAATTACTATGAGGAAAGTCTGCTGACTCCTTGCCAAGTCTCTAGGCACTTAGAACTTGGACCAGATAAAACTCAGCCATTAGGCAAAGTTTTGCTCTTCTAGGTTGTTCTCTTTCTCACTGATGGACCATTTGTGGGTGGCTACATGGGAGCCAACATTTTATTTGTTTGTGCAAACGAAGCAGGTACACCAGAATTTTATGATCTGTTTGAGAACACTCAATCAAAAACCTCTTCTATTGCTCAATCCTAATTAGCTTTGGATGCTAAGATGCAATAAAGACCAGAGCAAAGTAGTAAAACTGCTGCCTGTTACTGAAGGCAACGCTGATGAAGACTGGGATACACGTTGGAGGAATAATCTAATTCCTGGTATCCATGGGTGTTTATGACAATGGATTTTGATGCAGCACAATGTGCCACAGCCAGACACTTCAGGCATGTCACTACAGTCTAGGGCTGGGAAGAGAGCAGACAACATCCCTCAGCTGGTCCAGAAGCTGATGGTCAATGTGGGACACATTCTGCTTTTCTTACGCCAGATTACTTCTGTCGTAATTCTACAATGATCCTCCAGCTTCATGGCAATGACATCAAAAGCAAAATCAGACTTTGTGGCTCCTTTGCCTCATGCTGGAAAGTACTCCAAGTAATTAGAGAGAAATTTAAAATTAAAAAAAAAATAGGCCATTACTGCTTGACTTTGTTTCTCACATCCCTCTGCTGCTTTTCACTGCTCTGTGGTCTCATTTCTTACTGCCTGGATTAATCTGCTGCCTGGCTTGGGGCATGCTGCTCTCATTTTCAAATCCTTGGACTTTCAGGTCTTACTTTACTGCATGCTTCTGATCCTCTGCAATGTTTAAATCTTCTCTAAATGCAGTACCCAGAATTCAATGTTCTCCCTGCGAACACAATTTGGCTTTGTGCAAGCAGTACCTGTATTCAGCATTCTTTTTCTCTCTAAAATAAATATGCAGGTAGATATGTTATCCCTCTTCTGTCCTCCAGCATATGAATTCCTAAAAAACCTGTGAATTTACTTGCCATTTATAGAGGTTTACAGACAATTAATGACCATCACCATTGTGATCATGGGGGAAAAGATTTGTTTCCATGTGTTATATGGGATTAGTCTCTATCAGAGCTCAAGGGTCCAAAGTAGCGCTTCAGTCACCTCTTCATGCTGAGTCTATTATCTCTTTTAGCACTGACAAAACCCTCTGTCTTATCAAATCACAAATTTCTTTCAGGCCATGGAAAAGTATCATCAGTAGTAAAGCAACTATGCAATATCCTTACTGATCACACTGCAACTATTTCAAAATCTATGGGTCAAGAAAGTGTTTATAAATATATCCCAAAAAGCAACAGGAAAAAAATCCTCAAAAACAAAAACATCCCACAAAACCCACAAAAAGTACCAAGTCAAGCAAGACCTCCAAGGTGCACACAAAGCTCATCTCCAACTGACCATCAGGAATAAAATTTAGGTTTCTTGACTTACAGCACAACTGTTAAAGCTGGTAGACCCTGGGCTCCGCTCTCTTAAAAATCGCTCCAAGTGAAAAAATGTATGCATTCTCAGGAGAATTTTTATTTTATTAGACAACCTTAAGTTTTCATGCAGCTGCAGGACAAAGCTGCTCCCCTGGGATGGACAAACCAGAAGAGGGGGTGACATCAAGGTGAGCTGTGGCAGAGCTTTCACCAACAAGAGCTCAGTCCCACAGCACCTGGGCGAGGTCTGTGAACAGAAATCAGGGTTATATAAAGGATCTCCAAAGTCCTCTGTAGAAATAAGGCAGATCCAAGGCCAAGACAGAAGCACAAACCCATGAGTTGGGTCAGGTTCATTGTGGTACATGGCTGGGTAGGGCAGACTTAAGGCACAGCTCAGGCAGGGACCAGGAGCAAGGTGCATTGTATGTCCCAAGAAAAAGGGTGCTGTTCCTGTGGAGGAATCTCACAGGTCTTCCTCAGAGCTGTGTAATCCAAGGATACAAAGTGTTGCAGAGCTGGCCTAAATCAAGGCCAGCTAAATCCCTGGGCAAGAGGAAGCTGGGCACAGACTGTCAGTTCACTCAGGCTCCTGCACAAGTTTTGGCAAAAAGCAGCTGTCCCCATACTCATTACTCAGAGAGGGATGAGGCACAGGCACAAATTGTGGCTCTCTCGCAACGATGAGTGATTTTGGATGCAGCTTTGTCCTATTTTCTCAAAGAATGACCCAGGTCCTGCATAGCACATGGAAGCAATCATTCCCAATGGAGAGCTTGGATGTTGTCACCTTCTTTCTGCACGGCAGATGTCCCTGCTCACTCCAGGGAAGTTGGAGTAGATGATGTTTAAAGGTCACTTTCAATCCAAACTCTTCTACGTTTCCACTTTATAATTTAATCATGGGGACATAACCAGGCCTTGGATCCACAGGATAGCCCCTGGCCTTATTTTACTCAGCAATATGCACAAATTCCCTCCTGAATTCTACCATCACATTAATTTTCCCTCTTCCTATAAATCCTCCTTATTTCCATCCCTGATGCTAATCAAACACAACCAGGTCTGAGAAATCCAACAGCTTGTTAAAATGAAATGTGATGATTATCTGTTACCCTTGAAGGAGAGAGAAATGCCAAGCCAGCTCCCACGTGTCACATCAATGCCTGTGTGGCTCATCCAAAGGACTACCGAGGACACATATCATAATTTTATTGACTCCTCCTTTGTGAAAATAATTTGGAGAACAAATGGTAATTGCAAACCAAGTCCGGGTCACCTGAAAGCCAGGTGGAAAGTATTTGGGTAAAGTAAAATGATTCATGGGATTTCAATGGCTTTAAGATGAAAAAGGATTTAAGATTTAGATTGAATATTAGGAAGAAATTTGTCCCCGTGAGGGTGGTGAGATATCGGCATAGGTTGCCAAGAGAAGTTGTGGACGTCCCATCCTTGGAAGTGTTCAAGGCCAGGTTGGATAGGGGCCCTGATAAGCCTGGTCCAGTGGAAGGTGTCCCTGCCCGTGGCATGGGGTTGGAATGAGATAATCTTTAAGGTCTCCAACACAAACCTATGGTCCTATGATTCTATGATTTGTACCCAACAGCCAGTCTAACCAAAGCTGACAGAAACTGCTGAATCTCATCACATTTGTCAAATTACATCAGAGATTTTGTCCCTAAAGCAGTTTTGTAACAGGAAGACATTTCTTTGGGGTGGGATGGGAGGGGGGCCAGGGGAGGAGGAGAGGATGAGAATGAAAAGTGAAAAAATGATTCATGGCTGCAACATTTTCTGATTAGATAATGATGGTTCCTGATACATTATGAACATGTCCTGTTTACATTGCACCTTGCAGCGTGATCTGACAGGCAACAGTAAAAGCAATTATACAAACCCCTTTCCTGCAATATGTTTCACGAGATACTGTTATAGATATCCAGTGCTGGAGACTCCAAAATCTCCCCAGAAAGTGTTTCAATCTCCTTATCATTAAACAGCTTTTCTTAATATCTACTCTGGTTCTTTCTTATTGTAGTTTAAGTCCATTACTTCTTGTTCTTCCCAACTGTAATAAACAAAAAAGTACTGATTATTCTTTTCCTCTTTGCAGCAGACTTTTATGTGCCAAGAGAGTGTTATCTTCACTTCCATCTTTTCTTTTTTAGCTTAACCAACTCTTTTTGTAATCTCTCACGTGCAGTCAGGCCTGCCAGCTCTTGGATCACTCCTGCTTTCCTGTAAATTCTCAGTAACTGCTGCATGCTTCAAAGTGAGAGCCCAACACCAGAGAGCAGATTAAATTGGCCCGGTCTAATGTGGTGAAGCCACACTGAAGCCACGCTAAAGAACTAAATTTATTAAAGCCACATTAAAGTCAAGTTAATTAAAGAAATATTTTTTTAAAGAAACTAAAGTCTACGGTCTGAACCCAGGCACCATCCATCACTGAAGTAAGAACTCAGACTCCAATAATAACATGAAATAATTAACTGCTGTGCAATGAGATCTCTCAAACTCAGTGTGGCTTCTAATCCAGCCACCTAAACACAAACATCTGGATATGAGATGCCCTGTGGTATCCTACACACCCACATGGACCTGAATGATACAGCACAGGCCCTGTTTGAGGCCATAACAGACCCTTCAGCCAGTGGGATTCTATGGCATCACTGATCCCATCTTTGAGTAGCCACAGACAGGAATCATAATGCTCCCTAGATCTCTAGTGAACATGTAGGGGACCTGGACAATGCACTCAGTGATGAATTCCTAATTTGGATACATCCAGAGTTAGTTGAGATGACTCCCAACTCACGCATCAGCTGAGCTGTAATGAATTCTATGTTTGTGTTCTTTGCTTGTGGCAAAGAGAAGCAGTTCCTAAATTTTCTTCTGCTTAAGATGCAACGAAAGCATGTTAATAGTCAGCAGAAATTAACTTTTAATAGTTTCTTCACTACTTTCAGATTTATGTAAGTCTTGCATGGACAGGGAGAAACACTGCTTAGAATCATCAAGATGTCAGTCCCTCAAATTAGATGGTGCAGATAACAGAATAAAATAAAATAGAAAAAAGAAAAGGAAGTTTTAACACTGAAGAACAGAGTATTCTGATGTAGAAAGTTGATTCATTAAAAGAAAAAAAAAACATATTATTTGGCAGGAAAAGGCTGAGTTGATTTGGAACAAGAAGTGGACAGCCTGGTTTATGTCCCTGCCTTCATGGCTGCACATCTACCGATATTATTGAGGAAGAGCTGAAAGACAAACCTGAGTCTTTGAACTTGAAATGAAAGTAACTAGAAAGAGCTCCATGGTACTACACTTCCCTGTACTTAAACGATTCTCAGAGCTCTCTCTGAAGCATTTGTGTTCACATCTATCTCACTGAACTTGAATAATGCTCTCAGGCACACGTGGGACTCTTGGGGTGCTCTCAGGGCCAGGAGTAGAACTTGGATGATCCTTGTGGGTCCCTTCCAAGTCAGGATATTCTATGAATGTCAGATGTTTAATTCAGGAACTCAGAACAGGGACCCAGCTGTCCTACACTCCCTCCAAAAGCGACAGAGTGAAAAAGGAACCTCCAGGCAATGGTTCAGTCCATGGGTGAAGATGATTGAATTCCTTGGAAAGGTGGGACTTAGAAGTAAGGACAGAAGGGTCTCATTTGTGGTTTCTGAGCCCTGAGTGCTCTTGCAGAGTGCTTCCAAGTAATAAGGGTGAAAGAAGATAGCAAGGTATATCCAGTTACATCAAAACATTATATTCATATTTCTTTCAGGTCAAAGAAACTGAAACTTAGAGAAAAATGTGATCCTGGCAATTTTTATCGCTGATGGTTGAAATCAGTTGTTATTGCATCTTTATACTCCCCAGTATAGAATAATATCTCCTTTTAAAGACACAACAGGGAAGGCAGTCAGGGAAAGCCTGGAGATTGTGAGTAGAATTTAAGATTTCTCTCCTTAGAAAACAATAAACTTACCTGCATGCTCATGAATTCTCCCCAGTCCTATTAAATCAGCAAATGTGACCCGTATAGTGGATAAAGCTCTATTCTCCTTCCATTAATGGCAATGAGAAATGTGCCTTTGACATCAGTGGAAGTCTGAAGTTACTGATTGTTTCCCTTTCTTTAAACTCTTAAGCAAAAAAAAAATGTTTCAGGAAAAGGATAATATCCTTTGGGATAGAGTATAAAGAGGAAAGATAAATACAAACAAAGTTTATTTTACTTTTTATGCTTCAAGTGTATGTAGGAAAAATGTGTGGTACAGTAAAAAGAAACTGATGCAAGAATTGTTTCTCATAAATGGACAGCACTGTTCTCTATAAAATAAAAAATACATTGTGGCTCACTAGGTAAAAAATGAAATCTGTGAGGAATATACACAAACCCACTGAAAATGGATGTAGTGCAGTATTTATTGTGGCATAAAAAAAAAAATACAACGAATTTGTGACCCACCATGTAAATTGCTCTTCTAGAGTCATCTTATACAAAAAGTAATAATGAAGTTGTGCTTTATGAAGAGGACTTGGTTCCTATAGATGTTTATTTCTAAGATCATGCCAGAGAAGACCTTAATTCCTTAAGGGAATTCAGGAATGACTGAATAGTGTCAAAGGGTTGAGCTGATCCTGAAATCATTAATAGTGTGTGATGGAGAACAAAATTAAGATACATCAGAGTTGGCCACACAAGAACAAACTGTGGCCCAGCAGCTTCTCTTTTCCTATGAATCTTCGAAATAAGGACAACTTTCATGTGACAGAATTGTAGCAGATATTCCCCTGAACATCAGGAAGTCAAGTCTTTTTCATCACCTTTGTCTAAGGAAATCCTTTCTCCTGACAAAGAAAGATATGCCACTTGCAAAGTAAAAAGAAATCCCACGTTGTCCCACCCGGCACAGAACTCCTTCCTTTTAATTCCACATTTCAAAATGTTTTCAAGAGCTTTGTGTGTTGCTGAAGTCAGATTTAGCAAGACTATAATTGACTCTCTTTTCTCTTCTTGAGCATAAGTTGAACTTAACAATTCCCATTCTCCACTTCTGATCATTCCAGGCCATGACCTGAGAGCTGTGCTACAAAGGTGCCCTACCAGGCCTATGATTTCTTTCAGGAATATGGAAAAGACCTTTGATTAAAGTGCTTCCAGGCTTTGTCAAAATGGGAATAAAAGCAATTTCATTTTCTGTAACTCATTTCTCCTTACATATCATTTTCCCTTCATGATCAATATAGTTATTAAAGCACAACAGGGGAACAAGCATTTACTTTTCAGCTACTTCTGACCACTGGAGTTGCCCCAGGTTCCCTGTAGCATTTAAACACAGCTGGCACAGGTCAGATGTGATTTTGGGGGAACAACAGCCTTCCATAGCGGAAGCCAGAAACACAACAGGATTCACTAATCAGCACAAAAGAATACTAAATATTAGTTTTTAGGCAAAGAAATCAAACCCAAGCTGCCTAGTAGTTAAGTGCTTTTTTGAAGCTACAAATCTATCAGTGTGAAAGCAAGATGTTCCCCTCCCAGGCACTATTCATCACAGGCTGAGGTACAATATCCAAGAGAAGCAGGAGGAACTGTCTTCCAACGGCATGTGAGAGGAACCTTAGCTTGTCTTGTTCTAGCTGCCTAAATTTCAAGTACCAGATCTGAAGAGGTGACACTACACTGACTGTTGGACCCTGCACGGTCTCTGTGAAAAGATGATCTGATAAACTGATGCTTATCAAGTAAACCAAGTGAAAATTCAAGACATGGAAATCAGAATATAAACCCCAATACTAGAATTGAACTTTTAGTGTCACTGTGGCTTTGAAGACCAATGTGACATCTTTAGAATCACAAAGTGGTTTGGGTTGGAAGGGACCTTCAAGAGCACTTAGTTCCAATACTCCTGCCATTTGCAGGGGTACCTTCCATTAGAACAGGTTGCTCCAAGTCCCATCCAGCCTGGCCTTAAACATTTCCAGGGATGAGGCAGCCACAGCTTCCCTGGGCAACCTGTGCCTCACCATCCTCATAGGGGAGAATTTCTTCCTAATATCTAATCTAAATTGACCCTTTGTCAGTTTAAAGGCCCCTTGTTCTATCAGTCCATGCCCTTGTTAAAATTCACTCTCCAGCTTTCCCGTCAGTCTCTTTTAGGCATAAAGGAAGGGGCTCTAAGGACTCCCCAGAGCTTTCTCCTCTCCGTGCTGAACACCTCGAGCTCCCTCAGCCTGCCTCCAGAGCAGAGATGCTCCAGCCCCCTGAAAATCTTCAGGGCCTCTTCTGGACCCAGTGACACTTTAACGACTTTACATTAAATACTTAAGGAATGGTGGCACTGTTGGGACAGTGTCTCTGTGCCAGAAAGGAAAATTGAACAGAAAAAAAGAGCACTTCTGCCTCATGTGCAGATTTTCAGCAGAGGTTTCCAGTATGTCCTGACAAAACTTGACCATTTTGTTACTTGATGAGATGTGACAAGCTCACAGCCCAGTGCAATTCCACTTCAGGCTACACAGCTGGGACTCAAACCAGGATACTTAACTTCTGTTCCTCATTTTCATGGATTCCGGTTAGGTATACATTTCCAGTGCTAATATTCCTAACTTCTTAGTATTCCTACTCCATTAAGAGGTAAATTTAATACAATTTCTCAAAGCTTTGACCTTTGGGCAGTGCAATTTATTATATGTGCTGCCACTGGGCACAAAGATAACTCTTAGCGTGGTTTTCCACTCAGTAACCAAGGATTTCCATTCACTCCTCTGTTAAATGAGGCCATTAAGAGAAATGTAACTGACTAGTTTATGCTGCTGCTAGCAAGGGAAAATTGCTTTTTAATCTCTGACCCCTCAAAATGAAATTGTACCCTGGAAAGAGATTTTGTTAAACAAATGAATTGGAAAAACAAAAGACAGTCTGTGATTTCCTTCTGCCATCTCTGAATTGTCATAGATTAGACTTGTTCAGCTTTCAAATACAGAATTCTTGCCTTTGAAATACTGAATGCAGACCATCGTAATGAATGTAACTGATATTCTTAAATCCTTACTTGAAACATCCCAGTGCTCCATTCTACCAAGGGGAACAGCAGTAAAGTCAAAGTCTAACTTACTCATCTTCTCACTTGAGAAAGCAGATTGACCAGCAACAGCTCACCATTAAATTTGCTCCCAATCCTTTCATTGTATCACACAATCATAGAATGATTTGGCCTGGAAGGGACCTACACCTCATAGACCACCAAATTCCAACCCCCTTGCCATGGGCAGGGACACCTTCCACTAGACCAAGCTGCTCCAAGCCCCATCCAACCTGGTCTTGAACACTTCCAGGGATGGGACATCCACAGCTTCTCTCAGAAACCTGTTCCATTGTCATACTACTTCCTCAGTGAAGAATTTATCCCTTACATCTAAACCTGACCTCTGTCAGTTTGAAGCCTTTCCCCCTTGTCCTGTCACTCCATGTCCTTGCAAACGTCCCTCTCCTGATTTCTTGTAGTCACTTAAGGTACTTAAAGGATACAATAACATCATCATCTTCTCCAGGCTGAACAATCCCAATTGTCTCAGCCTTTCCTCATGGGAGAGGTGCTCCATCCTTCAAATCATGTTCCTGGCCTCTTCTGGACTCCTTCCCTTCTTCCCCACTCATGTTCTTTCTATTTCCTGCTTGGATGGTTTGTGCTTAAATCAAAACAGAGCTCACAGTGGATAATTTTTAATTTTTTTTCCCTCCCAAATATTTTACAATGTTAAGAGATGTTGCCTGAAAGACTTTACTTTTACTCACAAGAACACAAAACTGCCTGACATCCTAAAGCTCTAAATAAACCCTTTCTTAATAAATATTTGCTCATACAGATCCATTATTTACAGAAAACAAAGAGAGGTTTAAATAAATGTTGTGGCTCAGACCTTGCTAAGGTTAAGTTGCTGCATTCACACAGTTCATTTATCTCTTGGACTGGCACTGACTAGAACACCACTTCCTACAGTAAGCAGCTGTTTTGTAAATGGGCTGCATTAAAATACAATAAAAAACCCAAACCAGCACAAACAGAAGTTGCCTCAAAATAAAGCACTCCTAAATCTGAAAACTCATCCTGCCTTTCACAGGGAGACAGTGAACAAGGAAGAAAAGGAAATATGAGTTTTATCCCAACCACCTGCTGGTGGTGAAGGGTCTCATAAGGAGCAGCTGAGGGAGCTGGGGGAGTTCAGTCTGAGAAAAGAGAGGCTCAGGGAGCACCTTGTCACTCTTTACAATTAGCTGACTGGAGGTTGTAGCCAGGTGGGGGACAATCTCTTTTACCAGGTAACAAGTTACAGGTTAAGAGGGAATGGCCTCAAATTGTTCCGGGAGAGGTTCAGATTGGAGAGCAGGGAAAAATTCTTCACTGACAAGGTTGTTTAGCACTGAAAGAGGCTGCCCAGGGAATTGGCGGAGTCACCAATGGATGCATCTAGAAAAACATCAAGATATGGTGCTTAGTGACATGGTTTAGTGGTGACCTTGGCAATCCTGGGTTAATGGTTGGACTGGATTATCTTAGAGGTCTTATCCAATCTAAACAATTCGATGCTTCAATTTAATTGTTGAAAGCACTGCCCCAGGTAGCCTTGTTTGCTGCCCAGACCATGCTGCCAAGACAAAAAGAGCCTGAAAGAAGGGACAGGCCTGCAGCAAGGAGTTGCTTCAAGGCTCTGTAGCAACACAGACCATGTGGGGACATAGGTGACAGGAAATACAGGCAAACATCCTTATGTGGTTGGTTTTGAGCAACCTGGGCATGAAAACTAGTGAGATCATTATAAGGGAATGGACTATTTGAGGCAGCAGTGATGCTGGCAGCCATATTTCAACAGGGGAGGAGTGGGAGGTGGCAAGAGAGAGTAAAAATGTAAAATGTATGGCTTAATTGGGAAAGGGAAGGGGTAGAATGAAAACAAGTGTTATGGAGGAGAAATTGCTTTGAAGTCGAAGGAATTCAATCTGATTGGGAAACCCTAGAAGATGTTTCTTAATTGAGCTGGTGTGAGTGTGTTGCTGAGAAACACAAAGTAGAAGGTGTCTGGAAATTGGTTGGGTTCTATGAGATCCAAGCAATTTGGTTAGGATTTCTTTTCCTAACTGTAGTTCATGGTACAGAATTAGGAGGACTCTGGATGGCAGCAAAGTTTCCTTCCGCTGCTGAAGAGGGGGATTAAGACTCAGTCATGTAATTAAAAAGTCACTTCAATAATGGCTTTTGCTCAGAGTCCTTACAGAGCTCCGAGTTCCTATTGCAGATTTAATTCATCTCCCATCACTTTCACAGGCAGAAACTGCCAGAGGAAAGAATAGCTTCATAATCCCTCAAATAAAACTTCCAAGTGCTAATTATCCAAAGAAGCAGCAAACTCAGCCATCTCAGAGTGGCAACAGACACAGACAAGCCACACCAACATGAGGTTTGTTGTATAAACTGCATCTTATAGTTTGCAGTAGACTATCACTACATCTCTGTCACAAATGTGCTTTACAAGCATCCACCCTCTTCTTGTCCTAGAAGATTACAGAATTACAGAATTATTTAGCTTGGAAAAGACTTCTAATCTCATGGAGTCCAATCTTTGGCTGACCATCACCTTGTCAACTAGACCATGGCACTAAGTGCCACATCCAGTCTTTTCTTGAAGATATTTAGGGATGGTGAGTCCACCACTACTTTGGGCAGTCCGTTCCAATGTTTGACAACCTTTTCTGTGAAGAAATTCTCCCTCAGCCTCTTCTCACATGATTTACTCTCGGGACACTTCACTAGCTTCATTGCTCTTCTCTGGAAATGCCCCAGCACCTTGATGTCTTTCTTGAAGTGAGGGGCATAACCACAGTGAAGGGAAGACAGTCTTCATCATCATAATATTTATAAGTAACAATGGTGTTTAGAGGGTAAATGCCAGAAAATTCCAAAGACTCCAAGAAGGTGATTTTTGAAAATCAAATCTTCTTATGTTTTTAAAACCAATCACTTATTTGTGCAAAAGTTGAAGCCAGACCTTTATTTGTGGTCCCCAGGTGATAAGATCTCTACAAATGTCACAGATTTACGAGGGTTTTTTCCTTAAAGCTCCAGCCTTCAAAATGTCCCTCTCTGCATCCATGAAAGCCAGACCCAGCAACCACTCCTCTACAGGAAAAACCTCATTGTTCTTAGACTACACAAGTGGGTCACTGAACTGCTGTTTGCCCTTGTGATGCCAGTGAATCCAAATTAGCTTGACTTCCACAGAGGATATAGGGAAGGAAAGCAACCAGCATTAATCAGAGCAACACAAGCAGCTCTCCCAAGACAAATTAGCTTCGACAGTTAGCATACAGAGTCCTTCAGTTAGTGTGGCCAAGATGAACTTAGGCCAAACTTTGCATAAGATAAGCAGTAACTGGCTTAATATTTATCTGTGGAGCTTGAATTGGTCTCTTTTTCTTCCTCTCAATCCATCTGCAGGAAACTGTGAGCAAACTGAACAAAGTGAAACTGCTCATCTCCACGCAGCCATACCCTTTGTGGGATGTTCAGCCCACCTGAATTAAATCCAAAGGCAGGTACTGAGACTGTTGGGTGCCTAGATATTCCCTTTTTTCAAAAAAAAAGATAGGTATGGGATTCATTTTCCCTTGAAATGTTAGTGGTATAATCACTATCATTTGCACTTTTTTTAGACAAAGGAGAGAACAGACACGTTCTGCCAGAGAGGCAGCCATCAGACCTGCCTGTGTCAGACATCTCCTGTGAGATGAAACAAGATGTGCTGAAAGTTATTCCTCCTCCTGGAATAGGGAGTTCAGACACTTAGACACACATTTCTCCACCAAACAAAATCATATTTGGTCCAATAAATCCCTCTCTTCCAGAGAGCACTCTGACCCATGTTAAAATTGGTGTTTTAAGCTGGGTGGAATGAATCATTTTCTCTGGAGTGTGGACAGGGAAGTTCAAGAGACAAATCTGGGCCATTGGTATGTAATGCCAAGGGTCACCATTTCTACTTTAGGTCCAGGATATATGATACCCTCACTGAAATAAAGGCGCTGAAGCAAATCTAGTGCAGGAAATTAGATCTACTGGCTTCTTCTTGCTAGATTTGTTTGTTTCTCAGTCATTTCCCAAACTCAAATTTTCTAGTGAAAGTAGGGCAGCAAAGTAAAACTTCAGTTTCTGTGACCAAAAGACCAGCTTAACTGCTATCTGTAGAAAAATAAGTTTAAGCACAAACAATTATTCTGTAATAATAGTTTAAAATGAAGGAAAAAACCCTGCTAATAATTGGGGGGGGGGAGTATATATTCCAAATACCAGACAGCTTCCACTAAACCTTTTAGAGTTTACATGGGGCACATGAGAATGCATTTAAAGTAATAAAATATTAATGTTAGCACACGCATCTCAAGATGAAGGACCACCTTACCAGATCTAAAATGCAGACAAAAGAGTTCAGCAGGAAGATATTTATATTTATTTAAACATTTCTATCCTTCCAGGGAACCTAAATACCTTACTTTGTACTACTTAAGGAAAAAACTAATTACTAATGCTTTGTTATGTTAATGTACAGGTTGGGATTAGTGCTCCAAGTTTTATTGTTGAAGTGAGTGCATGGATTATATGGAAACATTATGTTAAATAACCAGCCACCTGATCTTTACTCCTGACAGAGATCCCTTCATTAAGATCTACAGAAGGTCTTAAGCTTGAATGTTTCAGCAATGTTGACATTTCTGATTTCTCCATTTATGTGTAGTTTGTTGATAGACTCATAAAAATACTATATACGTGCACACTCCTTTATATACATATAAATAGTTATAAATAACAAATGTATGGAAGCCAGCCTGCATTTACAGAATAATCACATTTTTCTACAGGTTGTAATTAGCAACCAATGAATCGGCACTTTAACAAAAGAAGGAGGACTGCTCAGTAAGATTTAAAACACAGGCTGTGCTTTTGATCCCTGAGCAGCACAGATGAGCATAGGAGGTATTTAAAGTGTGTAAAGCCATGGCAGGTCACTTCAAAGCAGTTCACCACAGGGGCCCTGTGGCTGATCTTTCTCCCAAACTCATCTCAGATATTTCTAAAGCAGCCAAACCCAGACATACCACCCAGAAGGGTGACTGCATTGCTCACAGGGATGCAAGTGGCATTAACATTGTTTCCTACAGAAGCCCTTGAGAGCCTTGAGATCAGGATACTTCTTGTCCCATCATGAAAACCTTTGGATGTCAGAGGAGCAGATAACATGACAGAACAAAGGAGGCACCACCTACAATTTGACCAACCCCAGGCAGCAGGCAAGGAATCGAAGTCACAAAAACTTCACCTAATTTTCTGTTCACAGCTCAGGGAACTTCATGAAAGAGGTGGCAGTGAGCGAGCTGGGTTTACACATTTTTGTCTAGTGATTCTCACCCAGTAATGCACAGGATAGTTCCTGTGCTCTACAGGAGATGTGGATTGCATATTTTCTTTAGCAGCTCGATTTTAATAAGTGATATTTGCCTATATGAACTTGTTTCAAGGGCAAGAGAGACTCTGAAGTGTTTTCCCATCCATACCACTCAGTACATATTTATGTCCTTAGCAGGAGTTGACTCACTAGAACTGACTAAATCTTTACCTTGATCAACATATTTGAGGAATAAAGGGCCTCTTAACTGGGCAGGCAATTTTAGCATCTCCTGCTGGCTGAAGAAAGCAGATCTTTTAGACTGTGCTGCATTCATTTTCTGCCTGACTACTCTTTGACCTTCTCAGCCAAAGTCATCATTAACTCATTTGCAGCTCTGCGATCAGCTCTACAGTCAGGTCAAGCATTAAATTCATTCTAGTCTCATTTTAGACTTCATGTGGTATGTAACAAGTTATTTTCAAAGTGAATGCAGGATTACATTCAGGGTGACACACATTATCTTGCATATATATACATTTTAAACCAAAATGTAGCCAAAGACCACGCTTATGTTCTGCAACATCAAAATTCTACAAAGTTGTTCTTAGTCACAATTTGCAAAATACACTTCACTAGAAAATGAGCTGTAGATAATTTTAAAATCATATTACTCCTTTACATTCGAGTAAAATGCCTGTGGCATTGCCCCAGACCTTCAGAATTCATCGTGTCCAAGGACCAACAAGGAGGCACTATGTACTGTCACGGAACTCAGCTAAATTTTATCAAAACATGACTCCAGATACATGAAAATCACTGATTTATGGCTGAGGAAAAAGAAAAGCAACAGTTTTTGTTCCGTCAATCCACTGCAAGAGATGAACATTTTTGCTTTGTCCACTTTTCTCCAACCCCTTCATCCCTAGAAAGTAGTAATTATAACCATACAAGAGTTTTCTCTGGTCAAGCTATTTTCAAAAAGATTAATGTTTGTGTATGTGTTTTGCTCCAATAAAGAAAGAAAAAAAAAACAATTCACAAAAAAACTCCCTCAAATTGCTTTTAAAAAGTGCTGAACACCATCCCCATAACAATTATTCACCAACCACATCATGTTGTTTGACAACTCAGTTGGTTTTGTAAAGGGTTGTTGCCTGATTATAGGGAAACACTCCAAATAGAAGCACATCTACACTTCAATGACGTGCTTTTTTATGACATTTTTCCAAGAACAACAGGAGCTAATTGTTGATTTCCTACTGGGAAATGTCTGTTTAATATGCAGATCTCTTAATGACTACTCTAAGGCAAATTGTCTATGCTACTGTAATTTAATCATATCTATCTATCTATCTATCTATCTATCTATCTATCTATCTATCTATCTATCTAAAGTTTAGCTTTTACTTAGAATATGTTTTATCTTCTTTCCAGGTAGCACAAATCCGACACAGCCCATGTGCCATGTGGTTCACAGCTGCCAAGTGTCCTTTCTATTTTAAATATTATTATTGAAAGTATCCATATGAGTTTTTTTAGATCCACTTACTTGGTGCTGACTGGCTTTTGCCAACTGTTCATTGGCTGATTCTACATTAGAAGACGCCGCCTCAATGTTGGCTTCAATGCTATCTGCAAATTAAGATAATAGAAGATGATTACAGGGTACAAACCTAAACCCAAGACTTTGTACCAACAGCAATTCAGCAATTTACTTGCAGGCACAAACAGAGGAGCAGCCCCTTGTTTGTGAATCCAGCTCTGCAGGGAAGCAGGAACATCACCCCTGTTAATGAACACCCAACCCATCAGTCAGAGGCAGGAAGACTGACAGGATGAAGGTTAGGTCTCAACTCATTCCTACTGAAACCAGTGGGAAGAGCGACAGGTAAATCAAAGGAAAGCAGCTCAAGCCTGATAAATCTACAAGATTAAACTGTAGAAGCAACGTGGCAGATTGTACCTGGAATTGTCTTATTATCAGGGCTCAGAGATAAGATTAACTGGGTACATGTGGGTTTTGACCATCCCCAGATGTATGTACATCTTAGACACCCTCACAGTCCACAGGGAGCACGGCGTGCAATTCATTGAAAACTACAGCAGTTGATCAAATTAAATGAATCACCATCCAAATTCCTGGACCACATTTCCAGGCTGCATTGGAGGTCTGGACAGATGGCTCAGGCTGGGACACATGCATGGAACATAAAATTAAGGGAGAAGAATCTCATGGTTGCTAGGCCTGACATTGGGGAAGCTGGAGGAACCATGAGGAATCAAAATGAGACTGTAAAAGAAAGATCATCAACTAAATATTGCAGCCCACAGCTCCCCACTTCCATCAAAACCCAATATTACAATCTTGACTGTGCTCAGAAAGCAAGGCACAGATGGTATAAAACCTGCAAAAAATGGTTTTATGTTTCCAGCAGAAATCTTGGAAATCTCAACCAGATTGTCCACTAAGAGATGTGCAGCCAATAATTTGTGGCCACCGTGGAAGAGGATATGCCCTTGGTCTGCTTCCAAGTGGTTTTGAACAGAAAATACACCACAGAGTAAGTGAACATGATCACGAGGAACTCAATCACAGGTAGAAATTTGAAAATAAGGTTTCAGGGATTTCTCTAATCCTTAATAAAACTCATGAAAATTCTTCAATTAATAGTATTAGGAGTCAGACTAAGACATGCCACAGAAGATTCAAATAATTTATTCTTCATTTCTGAAGGAAAGAACATGAATTAATCTGGCCATTTTCATGGTAGGCAAAGAAATGAGGGTTTGCAGATAAACTGTGCAAAGTGATGGAATTCAGGTTTTGACAATTTTAAGTGAAACAGTGTTAAAGTCTGCTAATGTAATTAGGCATTTATGATAATGACTCAAAATGAAATAAAAATACTTAGATAAACAAAGAAAAAGGAGGAGAAAAGAAAAGGAACAAAATCCCAACAAATGAACAGAACCACAGAATATGCAAATTTCATCTTAAAATTAGGAACCCTGATAAAAGTCTTTTCTAACATCTGAGAGAGATGGTTTTCCTTTCCTTTTATTTTGGATTATGTACACTGTAGGGCACAAGAAAAAAATCTTTTGTCATACCTTTTTATAGATTGATTTAACATCATTTTATTTGCTATATCCACTGCTTCTAGAAACATTTTTATTAAGACTTTAACATTGTGGTCTTTGGTTGGCACCACTGACCTCTGACCAAATGCTTTCCTTGCATTCAGGACTCAGCAGGAAGGGATCAAAAGGCCTCTAAGGAATTCATCCTTTGTATATCAAGAAATGAAAAATCTCTTCCACAGAGCCTAAGAAGAGCTACATTCACACACATACACACATCAGTGTGACAGCCTTGAAGAGTTTGCCTCATGGAGTTGAAGGCACTTCTAGGCAAGTGTCTGACTTTTTTTTCAATGCCAGAAAAAAAAAAAGTGCCAAATTATTAAAATGATGAACAAACCCACAAATGGCACAGCGACACACTGCAGTGAGCAGCAGTTTTTGTCATTTCCATCCAGGGTCAGAGGAACACCGAATGGTTTGTGTGGGAAGGGACCTTAAAGGTCATCTTGATCCAACCTCCTGCCATAGGCAGGGACACCTTCCACTATCCCAGGTTGCTCCAAGCCTTGTCTAACCTGGCCTTAAACACTTCCAGAGATGGGGCAGCCACAGCTTTTCTGGACAACTTGTGCCAAGGCCTCATCACACTCACAGGGAAGAATTCCTTCCTAATGTTTACTCTACCTCTACCCTCCTTTAGCCTAAAGCCATTGCCCCTTGTCCTATTACTACATGGCATTGGAAAAGCCCTTTTCCAGTCTTCCCTTCTCCATTTTGAAAGTCTCTAACGTTCTCAGCCTGCCTTCACACAAGCACTCCAGCCCTGTGATCAACTTGGTGGTTCTCCTCTGGACTCATTCCAACAGGTCCATGTCTTTACTGTTTAGCAACACTCCAGGTGGGGTCTCACAAGAGCAGAGTAGAGGGGAACATCCCCTCCCCTGTTCTGCTCACTCTACCTTTGATCCAGCCCAGGACACAGGGGCTTTCTGGGATGCAAGTGCACTTTGCTGGGTCATATTGAGCTTTTCATCCTCAAACTCCTCCAAGTCTTTCTCCTCAGGGCTGGTCTGTACTTGTGCTTGGGATTGCCCCAGAGTCTACAACCATGAAGGGTGTGCATGAAAAACCATGGTTTGTTTGTAAGTGAAGTGTGGTAGACAGATTTCAACCTGTCCTATCACTACATGCTCTTGTAAAATGTCCCTCTCCAGCCAAAATTAAGAATATATCCTACTGGAATACTTGTTAATTTTAGAAGCACAAAATCTGACCATGGTTTTGGGCTACAAAATAGAAAGTTATGTAGGAAAGCACCTACCTGCATGTGTTAACCTACTTCGTGATGGGGTTTGGAAGAGATGGATTTGGGAAATTTGGAAGGTGTGTGGGAAATGTGCTGAACACCTTGACCACTGCCTGATCACAGTAATAGAACTTGCTCATGTATAACATTTCCCAGGATCTAAGAGCAGACACCCTTCATTGCTCAATGTCTCTTAAAAGCTGATGGGCTCCAGAAAATTAATCAGTTAAGCATAGAGGAGCTACAGAGGAGAAATTTATGAAATATATCCTTCTAAAACAAGAGTAATCTGTCTGTGTATCTCTTGGGGAAGAAGGAAATCATAGAAGCAGCTTAATTTAGCTTTCTTAAAAGGCCCTCCAGAGGAAACCAGTGCTTTCTGCTGCCTGCAGGGAGGCCTGAGGAGATTTGCCTCCATTAGATAAAATTAAACACTGTGAACGCCCCCTTAGTGCTGCCTGGAATGGGATAATCAGATCTCAGGCACTGTGTTTTGCAAACATCATCAATGTTTTTCCCAGCACAGGCTTTCACAAGTAGGATGGACGTGTGCTACATGTCCTTTACAAGTTGATGGGATGCTACAGGGGGAGGTTGGACCCTGTTGGCCCTGTTTCTGTTCACTTGTTCTCCCAGTGGGGGAATGCCAGCCTTGGAATAAGCAAACCTCCCATTTATATTCTATTTTTGAAGCAACTTGCAATCATGAGGCACAGGGGAAAAATTAAAACAAACAAAACCCCACCAAAACAGCTCTAAAATGCTTTAACAATGAGACATAAAGATGTAAAGCAATTTAACCAGATATTTCTGCTGATTAACACAGGAAGGCAAGGGAACGAAAGAGAATTTGGGTCAAATCACAGAGAAATAAGCAGTAACTCAATAATGTTAATAAGTTAACAACGAATGTGCCACTAACAGCTATTTCAGTGAATCTTTGCTGAACTAGTGATGCTCCACAGCTTCAACTTGGCCACTTTGAGACTCCATCCAAGGCATCTTGCTTGGGGATGGAAAGGCAAAGGTCGTAGGATCCTTGGTAAACTTAAAAAGCCTGTTGAAATGATCTGCCTTTTCCTTTCTCTTTCTCTTTGGTAAGAAGAAACAACGACTTTGTTCCCAAATAGACATGACAATCCAGATCTTGGTCTGGGATTTCTCAAAGAAAATGAACTCCACAACAATTTTATGTCTTCAATCTGTGACAATAAATTTATGGTGCAGTTTGAAATCAAAAACTTTGGGGGGATGAGACTGACATTTCTGTAAACTAAGGGACAGGGCTGCAGCAAAGCAGATAGTGGCTGCAAACAAATACTCCATGGAATTAGGAAAATATTTATAATTTTTCACCTAAAGCACAGGCTTGCAATAGGAATAGCGAAGGTGACAGAGAAAACAACCTTTTAGATGCAATTTGATATGATTTTATGACACACTTGTCACACAGAGGCAGAAATACTCGTGACTCCAAGAGGTATCTTTCTATCCCAGCTATTTATCTGTCTCCTGAGAGCAAGCCCTTCTAATGAAGAAAAGGAGTCTTATATGCAAAATTCCTGGAGTGACAGTGGCTGGACTGGAGGTTTTGCCCCAGTCTCTCATGGAATCACCCCTATTACTTGAGTCTTTACAGCAGCAACAATGGATTGGTTTCACCAGGTGGAATTTCAGTGAAACCCCTTGAAAGACAGGAAAGTGAGCTCATGAATGGGAATTTTAAAATGCTCCCACTTGGCAGCAACCAAAATGGGCCCCTTCAGGTTTCATAGTATGCTTTTATTTTTAGCACTTTAATAAGCTTAACCCTCTTTTATCACTACAACTTCTGGCTAAAAATAATCAATATAACATACTGAGAAGCACAATAACAAGAGGAGAGAAAAAGAGAGTATTTTGGTAATGCATAAAGGTTTCTTTCCTAATTAAAAGCCAAGTTTGGAGGGAAATTGCTTTCAGTGTGAAAATGAATTTTGCCCATTTGAATTGCCACGTACTTGGAAAGTTTTAAGTGAGTATCATTCCACGAACAAAAAAGACCCTCAGGCTTAGAAGAGGCAGAACTTTGGATGTTAAGGGGAAGGAAAACTATGACAACTCTTCCAGATCGAAGTTTAAAATGGCTTAGGGTTAGTCATTTGCAAACTTCAATGTAAATACTGAGTTAGAAATTCTGCACGCGAGAGGATTTATAAAATAATCGTGCTCATATGTTAAACTCAGGCTAAATGGGTCACACTGGCTTAAACTGGTGCAATGAAATACAATTTTCAGCTCTGTGAGTCATCAGGAGCTGTGGTTATTGGTCCCAACAAAAGGCAGATAGAACCTAAGTTCCTATTTGATTTTATTAGAGTCCTAATTCTTCCACACAGCCACACACCACGACCCTCAGAGGTAAGGACTGAGGCACTGAACAACCACTCACCATCATTTTCCAGGCAGGCTTGAAAAGACTATTTAAACCACCCTAAAGTGTCATAACCAGCTCTTCCTGTTGGTTTTCTTCAGTCAACAGCCCCAAACCCTTGATCTGAATGAATAAAAAGTGGCTTTAAGGCAATGGCCAAACAACAGCCTAAATTTACAACATTTTTTCTTCTGAATGATTTATACTGCCCTTGAAGTGCATCTTGGAAATGTCAAGTATCTGTTACATATGTATGCACTGAAAAGTGGTATTGCCCTGCCAGGGGTTTGCCATGTCTACTAGGATGTGCCTCCCAGGGATTTAAAATTCAAACAATGTCCTGTGTGTATCTATCAAAAAATAGCATGTTTTAGCAGGGAATAAAGTACCTCAGATCACCTGCTCTGTGCTAAATGGAAGAATGCACAAATGTTACGGCTTTAGCAGATGCAAAGCAAGTTACTGTCCCTTCTTACAGAGACAAGTGGCCTCAAATTTCTGATATTTATCACAGGAGAAGAGTATCCTGAGAGTGTGAGTATGGACTCTGCCCTCATTGACCAGTGTACACTGTCAGTTACCTACCTAAGTTGTCTAGTTCTCATACGGTTTTGAGTAATCCAAGGCTTTAGTTTTAAATCCACAAAATTTGCACATATGAGGATATTATATCAGCAAAAGATCTGATTCACTTTTATTTTTTAACCACTTCCTTCTTTTCTGATTCAAAAAAGTATTTCAACATGAGTTTTATTTTTTTTCCTTTTTGGTAAAGAAATTCATGGGTGTTTCAAATTTTTTTTTCCAAAATAATTTCTAAAAGTAACCTACAGAGCAAAAGAGCTCAAACAGCTTTGATTATGAAATAAGAGACACTTGTCTGCAGCATACTCTTTCTTCTCATAGAATCATGGAATGGTTTGGCTTGGAAGGGACCTTAAAGTTCATCTCATTCCAACCCCCTTGCCATGGGCAGGGACACCTTCCACTAGACCAGGTTGGTCAGAGCCCCATTCAGCCTGGCCTTGAACAGCTCCAGGGATGGAGAATCCGCAGCCTCTCTGGGGAGCCTTTTCCTTGTGATTTACACATTCAACAAATACATTTTTTTTAATTCAGTAAGACATCCACGCTAAAGAAAATATTATTTCAAACTGCAAGAAAACATGTTTCTTTAAACTTACAAATAAAACAAAAAAATTCCCAAATCCAGCTCTTGAATAGATGCAGTTTGGACAAATCTCTTAATTTCATTTGCATGCAGATTTTTCAGAAGTCTGATTCTGTCTACAATTAACACAAAATTCTCTTTCCATAAGTCCTATAGCTTATTAGAGAAGGTTTAATCTGAGTTTGTCATAGGAATAAATAAGGATTATAGGGGTGTTGATTCATAGAAATAGATATACTTTATTTCTGCCTGCTGTCTTGGAAAGATCATACATTTTATCCACAAAGTAAGGTCATTGGTATTTATAACTTGCTTGACCTCTTTTGCTTTACATGGCTCCTTTGATTTACTCAACCAACTCATGTCCTGCTTCCCAAACAGTCTGTCTATGGCACAGTTTTACACCTTCCAGGGAAATAAACCAACCACCTGGGCAGCCTCTGCATTTATGACATTTACTGCTCAACTGCAACATTATTAAACTGTGAGCACAACAGTTCTAACTTCCCAAAAATTACTTTGGATAAATTGGTGTGAGAAGAATCCTACTGGTGGCAATAAACCTCGTAAAAGGAAGAGCCCTGTTTCTTGTACAAAATTAGCTGGCTCATTAACTGCAATTATATCAGCCCAATCACATTAAGAGGGTCAAACACAGAAACAAACACAGCAGACAAATCTTCAGGCGTTAGTAAATTTGCAAGTGTAGAGTCTCCCATTATTCTTCTCCTGATAAACCAGCACATGCTGCTATCCCAGCACTGCCAGTATTAGAGTTAAATGCTAAAGTTCTCATACCAGGCATGACACAAAAACTCACACTCATAGAGATCAGGAAGAGGAGAGAAGCACAAAAGCTCATTCCTTTTTTTGTGCTGCCTGTTATGTCAAGTAAAATGAGTTAGTCAGAGGTCATGGCAGCTCAGAATTGACTCCAGCAACTCACCCATAGCAGTGGGCATCAAACGTGCCTCACAGAAAACGGAGCACCCTACAGGCCATTCAGCACCATCCAAAACCAAGGACATGTGAAAAACTGTAGTGGATGCTACCACTGCTTTAGTCCAGATAAACAAGGAGAGCAAGACCAGTGATATAAAAAACAAAACAGAATCCCAGAACAGTTTAGGTTGGAAGGGACCTTAAAGATCATCTCACTCTAACCGCCCTGCCATGGGCAGGGACACCTTCCACTAGACCAGATGGATCAGAGCCTCAATGAGCCTGGCCTTGAACACTTCCAGGGATGAGGCAGCCATGGCATCTCTGGGAAACCTGTGCCAGTGACCCAGTGACCATGACTTTCAAATTGTTGCCTAAAACAAGGCAATTAAGAGGAGTAAACCTACACAATTTCAGCAGCTGAGATAGTTTGCAAAAAAAGCTTTGTTGGACCTAGATAGCAGAGCAATAAACTGGTGACAGGGAATATACCAAAGGTGAACAAAAGAAATTGGAAATTTCTTGGAAAGTGAATGGGAAATGGAATAGATCACCCCTGATTTGGAAATACCCCAGTGTGCCCTTCCTGCATAGCCTGTGCTCTGTACTGACATGTAACTCCGTGTCTTAAAAAGTGGCTGAAAAGAACACAGCCAAGAGAAGATTTCCCAATTCATCAGGAACCAATAAGAACATAAATGTACCCATTCTCATAACAGCCTCCTCTGAGATCGCTTAGGAAACTTAACCAAATGAGAGACTTTTCAGACCTCATTCAACTGAACGTAGATATTAAAGCTGTTACATTCAGGTATTTGGGGACTATTCTCAAGATGTGTTAATTTCCTGCAGATGCCCCAACCGAGACACATAACTCGGGAGGGTTTAGTTAAGGATCCAGTTGAGTGATTTCCCAGCTCAGTTTGCTCAGTTTGTGCTTGACAACAGACCCTTGGCTCTGCCATCCAGGCAGTCAGACTGGAGCAGGAGGTGCTGATAGTCCCCCTTGCCAGCCTTTGGGTCAGAAAGGCAGCAATGATAAATCAGGCAACAAAGTGGAGCTGATTTCACAGGAAATAAAAAAACCCAACAAAACAAACAAAACAACTAAGAATAATCCCAAAACTGAAAAACCCTCCCCGTATCCCAAACCTTCCAAAATAAGCAACACATTTGCACTCATGCAAATAGCTGGTACTTTGAAGGAAGTTTATTATTATTATTGTCATCCTTAGGCAATTGATGACTTAAGGGGTATGCTTAATATTTTGGGGAATTCACTTTACCTAGGTAGCTGGATAACGTGGAATATTAAAGGCCAGAAGAGCCTGTGTTCCAGGGTGTTTGCATTCCTGTGCATAGATAAGTGGAGTAGCAAGTCAAAACATAGAGTTAGGCTTCCAGATCTACCAGGGGCTGGACTAGGGTGGAGATAGGTAACAAGGGATCGTCCTGTTGGATTTTTAGGGGACATAGTTGTAAGATGGACATTAGTTGGATAGTATAGGGGGAGGGCACTCTGAAAGCTATAAAAATGAAAAGATTATTATGATTTTTCTCTCTGGATCATTGGACATCACCAGTAAAGCTGCTTCCCCCCTTCATTCCCTGTTTCTGAATTTTGCTATCTGTCGCTCTTCAGGCAACAAAATAAGTGACAACGTGTTACATCAGCAATTATCAGCATTACTCAAGGACTGAATAAATTGATCCCATGAAGAAGTTCCTCTGAGACTGAAAGTAAAGCACAAGCTGCTACATTTATACTTCTTTAGCCAGGCCTGTGGGCTCCTGCCTGACAGACACTGCGTAGAGATGTTTGTTAGGTAAGAGAGCATTGACTTCAGATCATGTTAAGAAACTTTTTCACCCTCATATTTCCAGAAATAAAATGTTCAGACTTCAAGAGTGAAGGGAAAGCTTAACAGCACCAAGTTCTGTGTCTGGATAAGTATTGGTAGAAAAAGGAAGTCTGGGGAAGACTGAAGCTTGACACAGTAGGGCATCAATGTTTCAGCGACTCTAGAGGAGGCCACCAAGTTAATTAGAGGGATGAAGAACCACATCTATGAGGAAGGGCTGAGGGAGCTGGGACTGTTCAGAGTGGAAAAGAGAAGACTTTGGGGTGAGCCTATGGGAAAAATGGAGTGGGACTTTTTACAAGGGCCTGGAATTACAGGACAGGGGGAGACGGCTTCAAACTGAAAGAGAGTATGTTTAGATTAGATTTTAGTAAAAAAAATCTTGACTGTGAGGGTGGTGAGATACTGGAACAGGTTTCCCAGAGAAGCTGTGGCTGCCCTAACCCTAGAAGTGCTCAAGGCCAGGTTGGATGGGGCTTGAAGCAACCTGGTCTAGTGGAATGTATCTCTGTCCACATCAGTCAGGGGTCAGAACTAGATGGTCCTTAAGGTCCCTTCCAACCCAATCTATGATTCTGTGATTCTTTCAGCCAGTGAGATTTGCTGTGTACAGACAGATTTGCTTATATTTGGTCTGGACAAAGAGATACAGAACTAGTAAGTTACTTCTTTTGTCTCTGCTGTTGTAATCTTAAAATAAGTGCCCAGTATGTGACCTTGGGATCTTTTTCCATTGTAGGGAGTTGGGAGGTTACAGATACACTGGCCAAAGTTTGATTCCAAAACTGCCCCAAAAAGGAAGAAACATGACTTTTAAAAGCATAAAATATTTTCAGGACAGTGAACGTCTTTCCTTGTGGCTTTGAGAAATGCAATGGAGCTGCAAACAGCGATCTAAGTTAAATTATAAGGGATGTAAGTCTAGTGTTTTATTCTGGCATAACTATTAAGGTCACATACACAGGTAGAATGGAAAAACAACTCTTCTAAAACACAGAACAGCATTCCTTTTGCCATAGGCAAAAATAAAGTAATAACTGTATTATTCAAGCCATTTTTATTCTCTATTACAAGACAAACATAAGCCTACAGAGGTGGACAAACATGCACTTGCTATTATCAGGTACAAACATAAATATTGGCAGCTGTTTTGTTGGCACTTTCTTCACAGGCAGTGGGGATTTAAGGATTCTCTTCTCCCTAACATCAGTTATAAAATAGTGATGTTCAGAATGAAACACTGGGAATGTTTCAGACTGTCGAGGGTCAAATTTAAGTTGAGTGGCCATCCATGAGTATGGAAAGGAATGATTGTTGTTGTAGAAATCACCTCCAATGTAGTTTACTTCCCTCAGTGCCAAGCTCGTAATCCTTGGATGCTCTGCCTGCAGGACTCTTGCTCTACCATGACAGTAAAGTTCAGGGGACATATCCTCTTCTAGCCATCTGAAGACCTTGCCATTTGTACATCAGATCCCCAAAGCTGTCATTAATGCACTCTAGAACCTCTTGGAATACTTACACCTTGCTATATTGTCCTTTCAACAGATACTGCAGTGGTTGAAATCTCCCATGAGGACCAGAGTTTGCAAATGTAAAGCTGTTCCTATCTGCCTATAGAGGGCTTCATCCACTTGGCCTACCCTCTTCTTAATCCTGATCCATAAACTCTCCATCAGCTCCTCGTCCATCCCCAGGCAACATTTCATTCACCCCAGCTGCTCTCTCACAAAAAGGGCGACTCTTCCTCCTTATCTTACTATCCTGCCCTTCCTAAAATGCCTGTATCCTTCCAACCCAATACTTCATCATGAGAGCAAACCCACTACATCTCCACAATCCCAACAAAATCATAGCCCTGTAACTTCATTCCTGTTCCTGCAAACTACCCCCTGTTTATTCCTCATGCAGTGTGCAGTACCATACAGGCACTTAGAGGTGACCTCAGCATGTTCAGCCCCTGGAAGGGTGAATCCCATCTCTCCCAAGATGCTGCTGATCTGCAAGCATAGTCCTATGGGACCCAAAACCATGTCACCAATACCAATTCACTGCCACTGCCTGATTTCCCCTATTAGTGTCTGCCTCTTTGCACCTTTTCCCTCACCAGCTTCCAATGTGATGAAGCTACACAGGGATGTTTTTGCCAAGAATTCCTGTAAGATTGTGCTGAAAAGACTCTGTCGATTCACAGGTAGCCCGGCCATTAACTTGTTTTGGCTTTGAGGGCTTGGACTCACTGCTGTGGTAATGCTTAACTAAATATTCGTATCAAAGGAACATGACCAGGAACACAAGCACTGAGATTATTTTCAGAAGACAGAAAATAACAGAGCTATCCTGCATTTTATTTCTCCTTTGCATGACAGAAATTGCACTCTACCCTAGGGAGTGTTATCCATGTGTTCATTAAGGAACTGGCCCATATGCTGGAAAAACTCCTTTTAGGATTTTGTAAAAAGCATTGATTACTTTGCCTGTGCCATTTACAGACCACACAAGCTCTTCCTGCAATTCTCCCCAGCTCAGGTGAACTAGAGAGGGGTTTGCTTTACAGCCCTGGGAGCATTTTGCTGAGAGGCACATCCCACGTTCCCTGGTTTTGAATTTTCCCTGTGTTTTCTAAACAAGCACACAAAGAGCTTTCATTTCAGGCATGTAAGATGAATGCATTAAAAATGAAACAAGTGCCAAAAGAACTGTCTCTTGCCATCATCAGATTTTTACTGGGGGGGGGGGGGGTGGTTTAAGTCCCTTTTGCCTCCTGATTCTTAATCTCACTTTCGTGTAATATAAATGTCAAAAGAAAAACAGTGAGACCCTTCATCAATTGGTTGGGAAGATGCCTTAACTGGCTGTTAGGATTAAAAGATAGTCCTAAAGAAGCTATTAAAAATCTGCTTCAGTGTAAGAGGAAGAACAGCAACAAAAGAGCAACAAAAACCTTATGCTGTCTCAAAGACAAAATGTCCTACTTAGTCTAACAGCTTCTCACAGGAAAGTTAATACTGGGGTGGTTTCTATGCATGGGTAACATCTTAAAATAATAAATATTGCCTTAAGAAAAGGAGTTTCAAGGATCTTGAAGCTAGCTGATGTATGTTGTCATGTCCCTCAAGGCATTAGCATCTGATGTGCTTTTAGAGATGAATCAGGCTCCAGAGTTACCCATGTACAAAAATAAGCTTTCAAAATTGCATTAAAAGAAGAAAAAAAAAAACAAACGAAGAAAAAAATACTAAAAAACTAGTTTAAAATATAATCTTGATCCTTTTCTCTGGCTCTGTGAACCTGAGAGGTGTTTCTCAGAGGATGTAGCTTGCTCATTTCAGTATGAAAGGAAGTATCTTATGCTAATGGAGACTAGCAAAGGTATGAACTTGGCAAAGAAATCCAGACTGATTAAATAAAGAAAGAGAAGAGTGTAGTAGCTGTCTCAGGACTTGATCCTTCTCCCAGGAGCACTAGAGAGAGCTCCAGCTGAGCACTTAAGGTGAGAAAATTTTGCTCCTGTGTAGTTTAAGTCCCTCAGCCAGCCTTTAGGACTGTTAGCTCTCAAATTCTGAAGTGGGCAATTGTTTTCAAAGCACGTACACAAAATAAGAGATACAGAAAAAGAGTCTGATTTTTCTTAACTTCATCAGAAGAAAGCAGCGACAAAGGTCAGAGGGAGCTGATCTACTGTGTCTTATCTCTATTCACAAAAAATTGGTGGCTGTCAGTGATTGTCTGCTCTCAAAAACAATACTAAGGGTTCTTCTTATCTCTTTTTCTAATATTCTCCACCACGCTCCTTGTCAGTGGTAGCTGGAGAACAAGAGGAGGTCAATCAGTGGGCAGAAAGTTCAGACTATGCACATGAGCACATCATGATGTCAGGCTTCTGTAAATTGAATTAGACACACCCTGCAATGTGGAATGAAAATTCTATTTAGGAAAAGCAAGCTGCTTAATTTTCTCAGCCATCATCAATAATCATAACAATAATTGCTACTACTATTGTTTTTTTAATTACAGTTCCAGGTAGAAAGGAAGAATTGGATCCCTTTCCAGTTAATGTTATGCATTCTCCAGCTTCCTTTTCACAGTCAAAAGGGAATAGATTAATCTCCCTGTGAATTCTATTTTATGCTAAATATACCAGCAAACTATCCTTAACAGAAGAACCTTATTGCACAGGGCAGCCTGTCAGATCTAAATGTCTCTGGATGTACAAAATGCCCCAAACACAGGAAAAATAATCTCAGCATCAACAGCTGCTCATGAGGGACAATATCACATTGGAGTGGTGGAAGAGAGTAATAAAGCCCATAATTTAGATGTGACACCTACCTATTGTGTCTCCTTGCTCGTGCACCATGGAGGCCAGGTCTTTAATGATCTGGTTCACATCCAACATGTCACTCTGAAAAGACAGAAAGTCTAATATTAACGAGGAACAGGGGATATCCAAGCATAAAAGGCACGTTCCACAGTCCAGTTCTGCCAAGAAAAAAGAAAAAAAGAAAAATGCAAATCTTCAGCTGTGTAGAAGTAAAGGAGAAAGTTATAATGCTCCCACAGCAAATAAAAAACTCCCTTAGAGCCATGACTTGCTGGCTGTAAGTCAGGCAGCTGACTCAAGCTTTGTGAAAGGAACAAGCAGAATGATCAGATTTTATAGTTGCTTTTCAGAATTGTGGAAGACTAAGAAAAACAACAATAAAAACAACAGCAGCAAACCTTTCTCTTTCTAAAAAAGTTATTGTTGATGCAGGCCATTCATCCCAGATTGTAGATTCTTGCACATAAAAAGGCCATCTTTCAGCACAGCATCCATCTGATAAGATGTTATTCATACACTGATGGAGATACAACCAAAACCTCACTGAATTTGAAATCTCCTTATTGGTAAGGCAATAAGGAAAGACCTGTTAGAGGAAGGGATTCATTTATATGTTTCCAAGTAGCAAAAAAAGAAAATGTAGTAACTGGATTCAGCACTGAAATTTTCTCAGTGAAAACACAGCAAATCGTCCATGAGTTTGTTTCCTTCATTTCTGAACACTTACCATATAAAAGAGCAAATGTGAGCATATGTTGACTTTCATATGACACTGTTTCTTATAAAAAGAATTAATTTAGCAATAATGGGCATAATAATATAGACACTGCTAAATACCCTATCAGTAAGGGAACATCACCAGAGCAGAAAAAAAAGACACTCAAAGAAGATGTGCTTGTTGGGTTTTTTTAAGCTTTACAAATCAGAGGATCACAGAAACATTAAAATTGGCAAGAACCTCTGGAAATCATTTAAGTCCAACATCCCTTCTCAGTGCAGGCAATCAAACCAGGCTGCTCAGGGCCATATCCACTTGGATTTGTCTGTCTTAATATTGGAGACTCCACAGACGTCTGGCAAACATGTAACCCTTGTGGTGGGGAGCCCAGCATGGGATGCCTTCTAAAGCATTGAGAACATTTCCTAAGAATCTTCTTCTCCTGCTACTAATTGCACAGTGATTCATTTATTGATTTTGTTCCTGTTGCAACTCCAGTTCATCTGGATAGAGATGCAGGAGGGCAGCGCTGATGAGAAGGATCCTGGGGTTCCTGGTGGACAACAAGCCGTCCATGAGCCAGCAGTGTCCTTGTAGCCAAGGAGGCCAATGATATCCTGGGGTGCATTAGGAAGAGCACTGCCAGCAGGTCAAGGAGGTGATCCTGCCCCTCCACTCAGCCCTGGTGAGGCACATCTGAAGTGCTGTGTCCAGTTCTGGGCTCCTCAGCACCAGAGAGACACGGAGCTCCTGGAGAGGGTCCAACAGAGGCTACAAAAATGATTAAGGGACTGAAGCATCTCCCTTACAAGGAAAGGCTGAGGGAGCTGGGGCTGTTCAGCCTTGAGAAGTGACACTGAGAGGGGACCTCACTATCTGTCAGTGTCTTTAAAGGGAGGGGTCAGAGGATGGACCAAGCTCTGCTCAGCAGTGCCCAGCAATGGGACAAGAGGCAATGGGCAGGAACTGATGCACAGGAAGCTCCAGCTGAATACGAGGAAGAACTTCTTAACTGAGCATTAATCCAGCACTGGAGCAGGTTGCCCAGAGAGGGTGTGGAGTCTCCCTCACTGGAGACGTTCCAGAACCATATGGATACAATCCTGTGCCATGTGCTCCGGAATGACCCTGTTTGAGATGGGAGGTGGGACCAGACGACCCCACTGCGGTCCCTTCCAACCTCACCCTTTCTGGAATTACATGATCGTGCCAAAGGGTCTGATTGCTTCCACCTCACTTTTAAGGAATTTAGTTTCCATACTGGCAAATTTAGAAAATGGTGCAAAATTGATCTATGTCCTTCTATTGAAGTTTGCTGTGAGAATATAAACAGCATAACATTTAATCACAGAATTGCCTGGGAGGCCCACTGTGAATTCTAGAATATACCAAACTGTTGAATAACGGAAGATGTAAAAAAACCCAAAAGGTTTAAAAAGCTGTGAGAAATCATAGGGAAGCAAAAAAAAAACAGCCTTCCCAACCAAAGACTGACTAATTCACCACAAAATGCACTTCATTCCTTCACTTGTCAAGCATAATGAGGTTTTAATTATGAGTGTATTATTCCTAACTTGTAAATACTGCAGAATATTTTGCAAAACAAAGAAGTTTTTAAGTAACTTGAGATTGCACTTGAGCACTGTGGTAGTAAATCATTGCCAGGAAATGAGGAGAAATTAGTTGTGATTTTTTTGGGGTGGGGAAGTTTTTCAAGCTTTTTTAAAAAATCTTTGAAAGGAGAAAACTGAAGTTTAGTAAAATGTGAAGAATTTAAAATTGACTTTAATGTGTTGTTCTGTTCTCATTTAGCTGCTCAGCAAAAGATGATTAAGGAAAAATTAAACAAACAAATAATAATAGTAAAAGAGACCAGAATGCTCATTTGTCTCTCTTGGTTAAATTGCCACTGACATCAGTTTTTGGCTTCTGTTTTAAACACAATTCTTTCTATACTTCAATATGGTTTATTTTGTTCTGCTTCTTTTCTAGCACTTTAAGTGAACGTGGCTTAAAACTCCTGAACATATTTTTGCAGGTGCATCTGTTTAGATAGAGTTTATTGCAATATATGGAATTATACACACCCCTCCACTCACCCACTCTAAGTATTTCCACTGGAATGGAACAAGAGGGCACTTCTCTCTAAGAAGGATCAGATGATATACTAAGTTCTAATAGTGTCCTTCTCAGCTAATTCAACCACAAGGAGCTGGGCTCTCTGTGTCCTGATACACAGATATTATGGGAAGAAGGGAGGAATGAGAAAGGAAATGTGAACAACACTGTTTCAGCTTTGCCATTTATACTCAGGTGCTCGGAATAAACCAGCCATCTGCTGCTGCTTGAGTACAGACCCTTTTCATAATGTTGCAGCATTGAAATTATTGTTTAGCAAATATGCATTAGTTAGAGCCAGACACTGAGTTGTTAGGAAGGAAAAACTGCCACTACTGCAGTTAAGGAAAAACAAACGGGTGAGTTATAAAGCACAGAGCACAAAGCAAAGAATCTGACCTGAAGCAAAAAATCTGCTGAATAATTTAACCTGGCAATGTGAAGTTTCAAAGTCCCTGATACATGCAGGCAAAACAAAAGAGGAAATACAAGAAAGAAAAATAGCCAGAAATAAAGGCCTTCCATAATGGAATATACCTTGGAGCTACATTCCTGTTCCTTCTTGCCAGGTTGGCTCCATCACCAAGTACCTCTGAACTTGCCAGGCATCAGAGTTTGTTCAGCAAAATCAGATTGCCTTTAGTTTCCCAGGTTTGCACACACTGTGAAGAACCCTCAATGAAATGCAGCTCCTCATGAATCTCTTTGACTCCACAGAAACCAGGAGTACAACAGCCAGCATCATCCCCAAAATGCTGCCTCCCTGCCAGCTAACCAGGCTGGGATTTCTTCAGTTTAAATTAACATCAGCCTTCCCTGTCTGGCAGCAAGTCATTCACTACATTCTGCAGCAAGAGGGAGACAGATTTAAACTGCTCCATATAATCCCCTCCCCCCCTTTTTTTTTTCTTTTCTTTTTTCTCCCCAAAAGGAGAAATCCATTGTTCAGATTAGACAGGATTTAATGTCATCCATGCTGGAACAAAAAGTATTAAACTGGTCAACAGTAAAATGAAATGGCAGTAGCTAAAGATGACCAAAAAATCAGAGAAGTGTCAGATGAGAAAACCAGAGAAACGAAAAAAGTTTGGGGCCCTATAAATCTGGAGGATTAACTCTCACTAGGGAGAACTTCGGAAACTTCTTAACAGAAAATACTACATTAAAATGGCAGGATTATTTGAGTCATTCAACCCAACTCAGTAAGTAAATAATGTCACTGCAAAGTACAAATATTTAGCAAAAAACTCTGAATTTCCAACTTTCACATAGAAATGACTGAATACGAATTCAAGAAATATGATTTTGCAGATAAACTGGAGATTTCAATTTCTCATTTTTTACTTTAACAAGACCACAATTTCAACATTTGTCAAATTAATCTGTGAGCAAGTTTGGTTATAAAACCCAGACATTGTTGCCAATGTGGGAACAACAAACCTCAGCAGCTTTCTCCATGGAATGAGCTTTACTGAAGTATTTACCAAGACAGCAAATAAGTAAACATCCCCTCTCTTCCACTCTCATGCTTTGTGAAGATTTATCCACACTGAAAACTTCTAACATAACCTTGACCTTAATGATATCCTAAGGACACCGGTCTATTCCAGCCCTGGGAATGGTATTAAATAAACTAGAGAGGGGAACATGCTCTCCTCAAAAAGGGCATAGACCAAGCCTGTGTTGTCAATAATTCCTCTTCTCACATATAGCCAGATCCCAAACTTCTTTATCAGTGTCAGCTCAGGTCCTCAAGGGAAGAGTCACACTTATTTCTAAGAACGTTTGCCTTAGGTTTGCATAAAAATGAGATCAAAAGTATCAGTGATCTATCCTATTTAGCACATGTGCTTTTGTGTTTACCCACAACCAGCCATCCATTTTTTTAAAGGACTACAAATTTGCATTTAAATTAATTGCTGACTCAATATTCAGGAGATGCTGAATTCTACAAGCAAGGTCTCACTGTGGCCCATCTTCTACTCTGCAACAAGCAGCTAGGAGAGCTGTAAAATAAACCTGAGGGAAGTTCTAAAAGATGTAATATAACATCCAGGTGTGTATTTCTGTATAAGGAAGCACTTCAAAACAAAATAAAGCAAAACCAAACCCTAGTGCTCTCTGGGGGGAAAAAAAAAATAAGCAAGAAAAAACAAACCAATAACTCTTTGTAATGTCTGTCAGGTTTTACCAAAGAGATTCCGAGATGTTCCTTGTGTGTTGTCCCATCTGCAACCCCCTTGGGACACCTTCTATCCTGTGGTCCACCAGGTGTGGACATGGAAAAACTAATCAAAGCATGGTGTTTGTCTGTCCTCGTTCTTTTCTGAGAGTCAGGAGAAGGAAAGGAAATGGAAAAAAAAATGACAAACATGAGCAAGGTTCTGATGCGAGATGGGCAGAAACTAAATCTTGCTGCAACAGCCTTTCAACAAATATTTTTCTCTTGTCTATGGCTGGGGAGAAAAAAATGACATTCTCTAAATCAACCTGATTCAGCCTAAGCAACAACAGACCAGCAGAAAATTGTTTTGAGGGCAGAAGCTATCCAGAACAGCAATTACAGACTGAGTTAGATCTCCTCTGGGACTCAGCAACAGCCAGTGTGTGGAGTTTCTCTCTCCCTCTTGCTCACTTGTGTGTGTCTCCTCTCTGTTGTGCTGCCTTAGAGGTCTGTGTCATCTCAGAGAGGCAGAGCACTGCTCTGCATAATTAAAATAGTTGTGCTGAGCATCTACCTGGGGCCACCAGCTCAAGGAACACAACAGGAAAGGTGTTCCTGTCCACCAAAAGCGAAATGGAGAAGCTGTGGAAAGAGAGATGCCTTGAGCCCATCAGGGATGAATAAAGAGAGATCCTGCAGCCTGCCAGCCAGTAATAGTCATTTTGCCTGGGCTGGGTTGACCCTGACTGGATACCAGGTGCCCACCAAAGCTGTTCTGTCCCTCCCCAGCTGGAGAGGAGAGAGAAAATATAGAAAAAGCTTCATGGGTTGAAATAAAGACATAGAGAGAAACCCCAACAATTGCATGGGCAAAACATACCTGACTTGGGGAAATGAATTTAATGTATCATCAACCAAAATCTGAATAGGATAATGACAAATAAAACCAGTTCCCTTGGAAAACTCTTCTCCTTTTGGCCATCAAACCTCATTTGAAGTCATGTCTTGACAGCCTTTGTTAATGACAGGTGTCATAATTTCTGATAGTGTCTAAAATGTGTGAGGCATATGAGGTCAGCAGCAGGTTACTGGATGCTGTATTAATGTCTTTCAGCCACCTCTGGAAATGCACTCATTCTGTGAAGCTTCACATTCATAGACCTGGAACAGACTGCCTGCAAACATTCCCTGTCTCCCACGTACTCTGTGTCCCTCAATGGATTCAAAACCACTTCTTTCACACTAACATTCAGCTCCCAGACTGTGCTGAAGATCAGAACTGGACTGTGGTCTAAGGGATATGTTACAATATAAATACAGAAAGAGATGATTTGCCCTTTTTAAAAATCTTTTGGATCTGGAAATAGGAGATGTGTTAATGGAGGACGTTATCAACAGTTCTCTTTTTTAGTAGCTATCCTCACTTAATACTTGGGAAAACAGGATAAACTATCAAAGATCACATAAAGTGTTTTGTTACTAACCTTGATTTTGATCTTCAAACTAATTAACATCTAAAATTTCATTTAAATTCAGCAGTTTGTAAAGATATGTGAATTCATACATGTGCCTATGTGTATTTTTACAGGTACACATATACAAATGTCCTTGTGTATCACAAACACATCCACCTGTATAGACGGCAACTGTATATATAGATACACTAATAATTTTAAGATCTAACTTGCCCTCGACATACACCAAGTGTTAAATGAGAGTTTGAGGCTTAGCAGATTGCAGAGATATAAACACAGCCTATTTCTGTCTACAGTACCAGAAAACAGACCTTAAATCTCAGGGGTTTTTTTCCTGGCTAAACACTCTGGTGTAAGATAAGCACAAACACTGATATGTTCTGATAACAGGCAAGTAAACAAAAGGCAAAATAAAATAAAAATTTATTTGCCTTGATTAGTTTTAACAAAAAAAAAATAGCTGCATTGATTCCATTTTGCCTTCAAGTTGATGTTCTGAGAGTTCGATATCAGGTAAAGCAAGAGCAGGAATGGCTTCTGAGAGGCAACACTTGTATCATTGAATCATGAAGCATAGAATAGTTTGGCTTGGAAGGGACCTTAGAGATCGTCTTGTTCCAACCCTCTGCTATGGGCAGGGACACCTTCCACCATCCCAGGTTGCTCCAAGCCCCATCCAACTTGGCCTTGAGTATTTCCAGGGATGGGGCAGCCACAGTTTCTCTGGGCAACCTGTGCCAGGACCTCGCCACCCTCACAGGAAGGAATTTCTTCTTAACACCAAATTTAAACTTACTTTGTCAATTTTAAGCCATTCCCCCTTGTCCTGCCACTATATGCCCTTGTAAACAGTCCAATATCTTTCTTGTAGCTCCTTCAGGTACTGAAAGGTCACAGTAAGGTCATTCCTGAGCCTTCTCTTGTCCAGGTTGAACAATCCCAATTCTCTCAGTGTTTCCTCACAGGAGAGGTGCTCCACCCCTCTAATCATCTTTGTGATCTTCCTCTCCATCTGTTCCAACAGGCTGATGCCCTTCCTGCGCTGAGGACCCCGGAGCTGGAAGCAGCGCTTCAGGTGGGGCTTCACAAGAGCAGAGAAGAGGGCAGAGGGGTGTGGGGAACAAAGGAATTAAGGCAGAGAGATGTTTAAAAAATCTTCCATGATGGAGGAGAGCATGTGTGTTTATGTTTCTTGTAGTGTACTGCCCTTCCTTCATCCCTCCCCCCAGCCTCCTCTTCCACTAGTCACTCATGAAGTCCACAAAGAGTCAAACATAGAGACTCACAAGCCAAGTAAATGCAGAGGGAAGTGATTTCATTACTCTCTCAAGTGAACACCAGTTCTGCTCTCCAGAAAGGGACACGCCCCAGTTTTATTTCCCTTCAGTCAATGTCTGATATGCTTGCACTTTGTTAACACAGCTGGACCACGTCTCTGGGGTTTTATAGTGCATATTTGGAAGCAATAACCTTGAGCAACACGGTTCATGGCAGGGGGGTTGGAACTAGGTGATCTTTAAGGTCCCTTCCAACCAAAACCATTCTATGATTCTATGTTTTCTTTTTTCAAAGTTGCAAAAGAAAGTATCTGCACCCTACAAATGCAACCTTTTGTTCTCCTACAAGTTTCTACCTACTTTACCACCAAAGAAAGATTAATATCCTTGTGTTTCCAGCAAACCCTTGGGTTGGATATGAAAGAGACTTACAGAGCAGAAATATTGCTTCTGCTTTCGGATATGCTAGGAAGAATTTTGTGGGATTTTTGGCCAACTCACCCACCCCAGCTTCCTGGACTTGAATTAAGGAGTCCATTCTGAGTTAATTTATAGAGGCTTGTAGGGTAACCAAATGGCATAAAATAGTTGGATGAAAGACCTGAAGTGAATAGAGTTAAGGAAATGCCTGACATTGTGGTCTTTGTAGACCGACAGAGAATATCCATTTGTATTTAAAAAACAGGTTGTAGCTTAAGGTTTGTGAAATTTGCTGCCTGACACTCTGAAAGGAAAAAATAAATACAGCACAAAAGGTAAGAATAAAACCCACATCAAGAGAAGAAACATCCACCCACAATAATTCACAGCTTTGTCCAGTATAAAGCTTTTATGAGCAACAGGTCACTTGATTCTTTCTGCAGGAGCTGGAAAGTAAACACACTGATTAGATGCAATTGTCATGGAGTGTTTCATGTGGTAGGTACCTGTCCAACAGAGCTATCAGTCTCTACTGCTCATTTATTTTGCCCTCCAAAAGCTCCAATGAGCCATTGGTCTTTACAGCAGCAAACTGCAAAAAGTAAAATATACGAGTTCTTACAGCAGCCTCTCGAAAAAAAAGAAAAAAGTTATTATTTTTTTATGTGCAATAGAAATTATTCTTGGGGACACTTAATCTTTTCAAATAAGAAAATAAAATGCATTTAATATTTACAGCTACACTTTTTTTGGTTGCTGCTTAGGTGAAAAAGGTCTCCTGAGTACTAAGGCACCGAAGATATGGAAATCCATAAGGAAACTCCAAATTCAGTATCTTACTCACTGACTTTTCCTTTAGCATCTCCTGCTTCCTGCCCTGGGCTGCAATGTATAAACTAATAGGAGTAGTGAGGGAAGTACTTGTAATCTATCACCCTGACTGATACCAGCCCCAGGAAAGGCACTTTATTGCAGGTGGTATGTTATCTTCAAAAATAGAAACTCTGCAAAGATTATGACAAAAACTTCCACACTTTCTACACTTTGTTTGCAGCACTATTAATTCTTCACTCTGGATTTATTTCCAGGAGGGTCATGTAGCCAGAAAAAAAATACAATGGAGGAATTCATTTTCTTTTTAGGAGTGTTCTGGGAAACCAAGCAATTAAAGCAATCTTAAGCTGTCATGTATTATCCATAGCCACTCAATTATTTTACTTAAATAAAATACTGATTGCAGAGACTGATCTGCAGCTATCAACTGAGTGATTCATTTAGGTGCACTATTTATTCTTGACAAATTAAAAAAGAACATCTAACTCTAACTGAAAGGAGAAAGACAAAGGGGCAAGGGAAATATACAGAATTTTTTCACGATTCTCTGCTCTGCTGCCAATTCTCTGTTTAGCAAAAGCTGAATCTACTGTACCCTGTGCAGAGCTCGGAGACAAGTCAGTCCTTATTACAAGTGGAGTCCGTAGTTTGGTGCAGAGAGGAAGTTGCAATCTCTTACAGAGGTTGGAATCATATAATCATAAAAGGGTTTGGATTGGGAAGGATCTTAAATGACCATCTAGTCCAACTCCCCTGCCATGGGCAGGGACCATCCACTACACCAGATTAATCAGAGCCAGTCCAGCTTACTCTGAACACCTCTAAGGATGGAACATCCACAACTTCACTGGACAACCTTTGTCAGTGCCTCACCACCCTTATAGCAAGGAATTTCCTCCTAATATCTAAACTAAATCTACCTTCCTTCAGCTTAAGGCCATTTCGCATCGTCCTGTCACTCCACGCCCTTGTCCAAAGTCCCTGTCCAGCACTCTTGGAACCCCTTTATAACCTGGAAAGTGCTCTAAGGTCTCCCTGGAGCCTTCTCTTCCCTAGGATGAATAGTCCCAGCTCTCCCAGACTGTCTCCAGAGCAGAGATGCTCCAACCCTGGAGCTTACTGGTCTCCTCTGGACTCATTCCTTGTCCTCCTTCCCTCATTTCTTGTGTTGGGGCTCCCAGAGCTGCATGCAGTGCTCCAGGTGGGATCTCACAAGAGGAGAGAGCTTGTCCTTTTTCATCAGGAGACTAAAGTGGAACAGTCAAATCATGAGATATGGCTGTCCAGGTCATCAGGGGCTCCAAAAGAACACCAGCACCATGAATAACTCCGTATCCAAGGTCTATCCAAGGTTCATGGACTCCTCAATGGTACAAAGTGGGCAAAGAGAAGACAAAGGCTCCATACAAGTCAAAAAACCTCTGTGCCCTATATTTCCCAATACATTACAAAACCAGATGCTTTGGCCTCTCCCAGGTTTGGCCTCTGTTGCCTGCAGACCATGCTGTTGACAATTTTTCTACGCATTTTCAGTCAAAAATGCAGGTTATTGACATAAAATGCACAAATGCTTGAGTAAAGGTATCTGAGGGCCAATTGATTAAAACTGTAGCGAAAAGGCCTGCAAAAGAAAGGTTGATGACTGTCATCACCTTCTACAAGTGGACTCTCCAAAACACCCTCACATGGTTTTATTCTCCATTCTGTACACAAGAGACCTTCTGTTTTATAAATATTCATTATATCCAAAATGATTAATCTCATTGTTCAAGGATTTTTTTCTTAATGTTTAATTTATTTCTATCTGTCCTTAGTTACTGCTTGGTAATTTGTTACTACCTTCAACCTTAATATTTTAAATTTTCTCCCCTTTTTTCAGTGTTATTACACATCAAGTATTTCTACAGTCATCATGGCTCAACTAATCACTGCTGCACTTTCTGAGCCTGCAATTGGTAAATTCCTGTAATCTCTCTTCATAAATTATACTTAATACTTCTTCCTCATTTATTTCCTTCTGGATCACCTCCAAATTTCTAATAGAAAAAGCAGGCCAAAATGCCTTCATTTCTCACACACCTTCCTATCATATAAAAGGTGCCAATGTCTAAGGCAGACACTATAGACTGTGTGACAGTTCACTTTATTTTCCAACTGTCCATACTTACCATCCAGTTGCAAATTTCCAGTTTCTGGTTAAAACTACCCAACAGGTCCAGTGGCACAGCTTCCCTCGTTGGCTCCCTCACTAGTAGTGAACAAGCAGCTCACTCTCTGATCACAGCAGGTACAACTCAAATAACTGTTCATTTTACTTGATCAGTTTTGATTTTGTGTCATTGGCAGCTGAGGAAGAAGCTCTCACAGAACAAAGTCTGGGTCATTTTAATCTCTAAAGGAAAAGGGTGTTATTTATAGAAAAGAGTTGGTGAATTTTATGTTGATGTCTGCTACACCTACATTTACAGCTCAGCAATTTGCCCTGTGCTCCCTTCAGAGCCAATGGAGAACCAACAATGGGCTTGAAGACTTTAGATTAAGGGTTAGATATTTTCAAACTGTCTGGGGCTCATAAATACTAACTTGAGATTCTTAGAGGAATAGAGCTCCTTTAGAGCTGTAAACTCTGAAAATTCATGGGGAATATGATAGGACAAATAATCAAATGTGTGATTTGCTGTTGCACAAAACACAGCAGGAGAATGAGCAGCACAAAGCACGCATTTGTTAAAAGTGAGAGACTGGAACAGTTTGCAGTGGCTGCTCCATTCCTGGAAGTGTCCAAGGTCAGGTTGGACAGAGCTTGGAGCAATCTGGCATAGTGGAAGGTGTCCCTGTCCATGGCAGGGGGCTTGGAACCAGACGATCCTTAAAGATTCCTTCCCACCCCAGCCATTTTATGATTTGATGATTCCCTAAGTTTTTGTATTTTCCCTGGATCCAGAACTAACCACTATTTTTCAGAAATGGTTTAGGTGATGGAGTATAAAGGACAGTACTTAAAATGAAGGTGAAGTTCAGAAATATTTTGAACCTGTCAGAAGGCATGATTATAATTCAAAGCTATCTTGTTAACTTGGGAAAATAAAGGTGAAGTCTAATAATGAAAATACCACATTCTGCATTTAGACATAAAGAATAGGAGGCAACTTCCTGGGGAGAAGTCCTCAAAAAACCCCTAAACAAGCAAAGGTGTTGAGGGATGCTGGGGACAAAGCAAGCACTTGTGAGATGAAGCATTATGTCCCATTTTGCACAATAAATCCACCTGGACACAGTTAAGGAAAAAGCCATGGGAATGATCAAAGGTGTCAGAAACACACACTGATAGGAAAAACAGAATGTATGTGATTTTCAATGTAGAAGAGGTGTTGGGGGGACACAACACACAGGATAATGATTTTCTAGTAAATGGAACTGTTGCAAATAGGAATAAGTTGTTCTCTGTATTTACCATCCATCTGACAGAAATTCATGGACTGAAACTGCAACAGAAGACATTCACACAAGTTAATGATTTGGGTTGTTGATCCCGTCTTAGAGCTGAGAGAAGGATTTGATGATGTTTAAAGATTGCTCTTAACTCTGCTTGTCTAATATTCAATGCAATCAATGCAAACCCTTGAAACTGGAGAGAGAGAGAGACTATTTCAGGCTACAGACACAAACTTCCCATCAACTCCAGTCACTAAACTGATTAAATCATGCCCCTCTCCCTCAGACTTTACCTGTCAAGACAAACTCAGCAAATCTCTGTTCTGCTAAACATCCCTGTCTCAGAAATAAAAGGGTGAAACTCAATAAGCTTTAACCAACTTATCAATAGCAACAAAGACACTTTCTGTCATTAGATAGTAACAGATAACAACCAGACAGCAGCATCTCCCCTTCAGCAGCAGGGAATCCTGACAACAGTGTGCCATCTATCAGCTGTGTGTAACCACAAACCACAGCCAGCCCCTGTCCCAAAGGTTGCATTTAGGACCCATCAAGCACATCTACAGTGGCAGAGCAGATACTCCTGTGCTTGTAAAACCACCAGTCACCCAGAAGAGAAGTGAATTATCCTGCCTTTGCTCCCACCTGCGTTGCCCTCTCCCCAAGGAAATGCTAATTTGGAAGAATTCGGATTCATCTCTCCAGTTTTTTAGAAAGTTCTAAGCACTTATATTCAATCATGCTCAGCTTGTGCTCCCTGAGTTCAGATCAGCTTTCAAGGGACCATTTTAATTTTGTTTTAATTTGCAAATGAGGCAGGTGAGAGTCTAGACTGGAATGAAGGACGGTTCAGCTCATTCCCAGCAACACACAGGTGTCTCTGGCTCAAGGGGTGAAGTATTGGGAAAGCTGGATGTAGCCAGAGGTGTGGAATGAGAAGTGGAGGAACCGGGGCATAGCCTTTTCAGACAGAAAGTACCTTGAAAAAGCTACTGTTAAAATTGCAGATAAATTTACTTTTTTTCCATTCAAGGCAGACTGGTAAAAAAAAGAATTTTCCAGCATAGAGGACTTTAAGCACTATACATACCTACCATACCTCATACTATGATATGCCACAGAGTATGATATAGAGTCATAGAATTACTAAGTTGGAAAAGGCCTCCAATATCATCAAGTCCAACCTTTGATGAAACACCTCCATGACCACTAAGTCATGTCATGAACTGCCACATCTACTCATTTCTTGAACGCTTCCAAGGATGGTGACAACACCACTTCCCTGGACAGCCTGTTCCCATTCCTGACTATTCTTTCACTGAAGACATTTTTCCTGATATCCAAGTTGAACCTCCCCCCGGTGCAACATGAGGCCACATAAATATTTGACTTATATACTAAGTAATATAACTATATATATGTATTTATATATATATTATAGACTATAAAAATATATATACTTCATATAATAATTAATAGCAACATCAACATAAAAGGCCTTGATGGACAACATTGAAAAGTCACTAAAGTAGTTCCACCACTTCTAAAAGACAGAGAAAACAGAGTCACTGGTTTGGTTTTCAGCTGATGACAGTAAGTTCTCACTGTTTGGTGCCTTCAGTTTAAACTGATGGTTTGAGCTCTGTCCAGTCCTTACCAAACCTGCTCACCTCCTCCCAGCAGGACTAGAGGGGCACTACTGCCACTCACATAGAACTGCAGCATTTCTTTTTTTGATAATATGAGGAGGCAATTGGGAAAAGAAACAAATAAAGTTTTAGTTGCCATAAGCAAAAATCCAAAACATTAATTGCATTTGTTTTCTTTTGGTTGGACATTTATAGAGACTGGCAGCAGACGCATTCATTTGATGAAATCTCCCAGAGAAAGCCTTGTCCTGTAAGACCCAGCCCGTGCCTTCCTCAAGGCACTGTGGCTCATTGTTACCTTCCTCTGGGTTGGATAAGTATGTACCATTCCTGGAAGCATTCAAAAAGCATGTGGACATGGTACTTGAGGACATGGTTTAGTGGTGAATATGGTGATGGCACTGGGTTGACAGTTGGATTTTATGATCTCTAGAGATCTTCTTCAACCTTAAATGATTCTATGACTCCACAATCTCATCTTTCCAAGGGCCAAAGGCCATCAAAGAACTCAGAAATCATTTATTAGTGGGTGCACATCTCCCAAGGTATATACAGTCCTTCATCTTCTCATCAGAGCCTAAAGGATCCTTTAAATTTAGGCTACCTTCATGAGCAGCTACTGTCCAGCCAACCTCAGCTCAGCAGAAAATTAAAATAATACCCTTTTGCATATTTTGCCTGTGAAATAGCCCAGGCCATGCCTGTAGAGTGGCTCCTGCCTTTGCAAAGTGTGCATTATCAGGAACCAGCCCCCCCTCCCTCCTCAGTACATTCACACAGAGCCACATTTCGATTTATTGGTCTTTCAAAATGCTTTATTACAGGAGAGTGTTTCTGCCCTGATTCCCACCCTTACACATGCACTGAGCCCTCACCTCTGTCTGAAGCCTCTCTGGGTTTAGTTTTGTATCTTTTCATTATTTTTTTTTTTTTACACAGGAAATAAGTTGCCATAAATTTTGCCCTTTCAAGTGTTTAGTGACTGAGTGGAGTTGCCCTCAGTCACATCTGTTTATCCTGGTAAGCACATTTATAAAGTGATTTCCCATCCTCGTTATTCTGTCAATGGCATTTCACACTGCAGCTACTTTAATGCAGCATTTTATCACTTGTCCTGAGGGCTGCTGACAGCTGCCAATTTCAAGGCTTCTTTCCAATCTTAATTTTCTCCTTTTGCTTTTCTTCACCCCCAACCCTCCACCATCAAAGTTTCCTTTACTTCCAGCAGAAAGGGGAGGTAGATGAGTGCATTGAACAAGGATTTCCTCTCCTCTTTAACAAGACACATTATAATCTCATAACATGAAGTTGCATTAGTGAGGAAGAGTTAAACTTAAAGGAAGTGTAGCTGCATTTCAGATGGCTATTAGAATTTAATTTTTTTTCTGCCAAATTCTCCATTAATGCTACTGGGTTTAAATTTCCCTGCTCCCTTGCTGTGCAGAAATTGGATTGTTCATCTTTCATGGAAGGTAGTTTGCATTCTTGCTTGCTGTGATCCTCCTGCCATCCAGAACTACCTAAATCAAACCAGAGTAGGCAACAAAAGAGCTCAAACCACAGGAAAACAGAAATTTTACCCAAGGAATGCATATTAGACCGCCTTGAGATAGTTCCCTTTTTGCCACAACACCTGTATTCATTAAACTATAGTATCATTTAGGATGGAAAAGACCTCTAAGACCATTTAGTCCAACCATTAACCCTGCACTGCCAAGTCCACCACCAAACCATGTCCTCAAGTGCCACATCTACATGTCTGTTAAATCCCTTCAGAGATGGTGACTCGATCACTTCCCTGAAAGCCTGTTCCAGTGCTTGACAAGCCCCTCTGTGAAGGATTTTTCCCTAATATTCAATCTAAACCTCCTCTGGCACAGTTTGAGGTCATTTTCCTTTATCTGCTGGTTCTTCAGAGAAAATTGGTCTATCCATGACCATCTGAGAAGATTTTTTATCATTGTTTCAGACAGAGTTTTCTCATACCTTAAGAGTAATTCCTAGTTTGCTCAGTGTCGCAGCAAAGAGATCTTAAATAGCAAGACAGCTTCGCCACCAGGAGCCTTTGTAAGACTTGGATTATTAAAACTTATTCCTCTGGAAACATGGGACCAGAACATGCATCTACAGTTTCCCTCCTCAGCACTTTATTTGGAAAGATACACAAGTATCTCCAGTATACCTCCCAGACTCTGGATATACGTGCAAGTTGACACATTGATCTTTCATTTGACGAAGTGAATCCTGAAAATCATTTAGGCTGCAAGTCTTTTAGATGTCAAAGCCACAATAGGAAAATCATAGAATATTCTGAGTTGGAAGAGACCCACCAAGATCATCAAAGTCCAACTCCTAGCCCTGCACTGGACCATTCCCAAGAGTCACATCATGCGCCCGAGAGCATTTTCCAAAGACTTCTTGAACTCTGTCAGTCTTGGTGCTGTGACCACTTCCTTGGGGAGACTGTTCCAGTGCCAAATCAGCCTCTGGGGAAAGAACCTCCTCCAAATATCCAACCCAAACCTCCTCTGACACAACTTCAGGCCATTCCCTTGGGTCCTGTCACTGGTCACCAGTGAGAAGAGATCAGTGCCTGCTCCTCCACTTCCCCTCACAAGGAAGTTCTACCTGCAATGAGGTCTGCCCTCAGTCTCCTCTGCTCCAGGCCAAACAAGCCAAGTGATGTCAGCTGTTTTTTGTATGGCTTCTCCTTAAAGCCCTTCACCAAAAATAATGTTTTGCTAGCACCAGAAATCCTGGCCTGACTCAAGATACAGTCACTGCTTTGCAAGGTCTTATCAAAGGATGTGTTGCATCATTTGCCAACAAAGACCAAGATAAGAATTTCATCCTGGCGTGGGCCAATGCGTTACTCACATTTTCACTTACTTTTGCAAAATTGTAAAAATAATTTTCTTCTTCTGAGCTGCAATTAACACGAGATTCAATTAATGTGGACTTGTTTTTATTTCAATATAATTGATTTTTCCCCATTTTGTTGCTGGAACGTACAGTCACATCGGTGAAAGGGCAACGTGCCAGAATGCTACTTAGACAATCCTGACATGACTAAATGAAAGGCTTTTCATTTGTTCAACTAAAAGGACACATCAAAATCAGGACATTGTTTTTCTTTAAATTCATTATCCACACCGATGACTTATAAATGCATTTCCTCATGCCATCACCAGTTCATGATTATCAAGAGAATGGAATCATAGAAAGGTTTAGGTTGGAAGTTACCCTTAAAAACATCTAGTTATGCCACACACTTAGTATTAAGCAGAAAACAAACAGGTTAAGATTGGTCTCTGAAAAATAAATACTTGTTATTCCTTTGAGCACTTCCAGGGATGCTTCATCCCTGAGCAACCTGGTCTAGTGGGTGGCATCCCTGCTGAGGGCAGGGAGGTTGGAACTAGATGATTTTTAAGGTCCTTCCTAACCCAAATCTTTCTAAGATTCTTTGATTTTTATGATTCTACCAATGAAGTTCAAATTACAAAAGCTTCAGTTGGCAAAAATCTCAACTTAAAAAGAAAGTGAGGAAGCACCTTAAAAGACATGGATGAAAGAAGCAGGGATGCAGCACTGCCACTCAAATTAAAAAAACAAAACAAACACCATAAAAATAATATTTTGTCAAAACATTTGGTGAAGATGCTGACCATGGGTATCAGTGGTCATGGATGTATGTTTGAGCTTTTGAGATAAACAACACTTGTAGTAAATTAAAAGAAAGAAGCTGATCAGGGGTCAGCTTATGATAGAATTGATGTCTAAAATCATATTGGATGAACTATGTTATAAAAGTGTGTTTCATTAGATTATTTGAGACCTTAAAGTCAAGCAGAGACATCTGAATCCTGAAAACTTACGGCTATGGAAGAAGTGATGGGAGGTCCTAATAACCTGCACTGTCCTCCAGCTGACTGCCTCACAGGAGCATCTAAACTCTGTTTAAAAGCAACCCCTGTTGCAGATTGTCAGGTACAAATATTTGAGCTTCACAAAAAGTCTTGGCTGTTTGAATGATGAATAGAGTAATAAAACCTTACACATCATGGTAAAATGGCTAAAACAGAACAAAAGAACAAAGTACATGCAAGGCATTGATAGTCTGGTGCTTGTAAGGAAAATCACAGCTCACTTAGCCCTTGCAATTCATTAAACAAGTCGGCAACCCAATGGAAATGAAAAAGAATCTGCAAACCAGTTGCTTTAATTCTTTCTCAGATTATAAAGGTCTGTGATGTTGTCAGTCCTCAGGTGACTACAGAAGGTAACTACCACAGAGCAAGGTACAAAGCAACGTCAAATGCAAAAGCAGGTCATGAGAAAGAAGAGAAGAGAAGAAAACAAAAACCAACCAATAAGCCAACCCAAAACTAAAAGTAGGTCAGTTTTCATCACAACAAAAGGTTAACAGCCAGCTCCCTCCAGGCATTTTGCTTGATGCCACTTTGTTAAATACATTTATAAGTGATCCAGGAAGACAAATCAGTGATGGAGAGAGGAAAAAAAGATATCCTAAAAAAAACAAGACCAAAAAAAATTCAATCTGTCATGACAAACCTGCAAATTCCACGCTCATATGAAAGCTCTATTCAGGTGCAGAAGACTGTAACCTTTGGTCAGCTCCCTTGGGGCAGATCTCTGAAACAGAACTATCAACAAATCCAGGGACCAATCTAACAGTCTCATCTGGAGATATATAGGTGGAGTAGGCACCAAGGACACACAGGATACAGGTACAGACCGTACTACCCTGTGCCAAAATCTCCAGGGACTGGAGGATGGAAAAACCTGCCAGGAAAAATGGAACATGGATCTGAGTCAGTAACTAGCTGTCTAGTGAGAAGCAGGGGGTCTCCAGAACCTGAGGAGGACGTGAGTAATCATAAACAGGTCTTAAAATACCCCAAAATGTGGCTAGGTTCAATAATACTGAACTTGGGCAGCTCAGCATGGACTTTGTGAGATACACCAACAGGATGGTAGAGCAACACTGCACTCAGAGTACAAGGCTCAATGTGTAGGGCAGTAAGGGGACAGTTGTCTAGAATGGATGTAATAATGAACAACAGACTTGGTGCACAAAAGATGTAGAAATGAAACACTGGGGGCAATGCATAATGCCAGACTGTATTTGTAGTCAGGCTCGCCAAGACAAGAAAAAGCTGTTACAAGCATCAGAAAGTCCTAAGCATTTTCAACAATATGACAGTGAATGATGTTCAACACTCATGAATGCAAGTGTAGGAGCTGGAAATTAAAATTGCTCATGCAGCTCATGTGACTCTGCATTTGGCACCTGAATTCAACAGAGAGACTCGAGCAGCCCAAGGAAAACCACTGCTTAATGCATTGATGCTTTCCAAACCAGCAAACAAGATATTAGGAGGCACAATGAACTGGGCAATAAATAACACAAGGTTGCCAGTCTGGCACCACTTACCAGCTCCAGCCTCACTTAGAAGGGAAGGACAAATTTATCTCTGTGCTAATGCAATATGGACAGTGAGTGCCAGTGCCTTTGTCACAGACAGGGACAATGTGGCACAGGCAGGTGGCACTTCAGTGGCTCTCCTGACCCTGGATCTCCGAGGACAAGGTCCTGGCCTCACCTTGCTTGAAGGTCACCAAGCATCAGAGAGCCTGCAGTACAAAGTCATCTGCTCAGCCTCCCACTTGACTCAACTCACCACGACGCGGTGCCATCCTGACGCCTACGGAGAAAATCCACCTGGGAAACAAAGCACTGGTTTCCCACGGCTCTTCCAAAGCTATTGTGGCAGTCTTTTTGTCGGCATGCAACAAAAGATGCTCTACCTCCATAGGCATGGGGAGAAAAACAATAGCATGAGGTATTTATATAATAGTCTTTAACCCAAACCCCGCCACTCCCACATGCAGGGATGGAAAATTCATCAACACCATTTTCAGGGGGAGCAGAGGGATGGAGAAAGAAGAAAAAAAGAAAGAAAAGAAAAGAAAAGAAAAGAAAAGAAAAGAAAAGAAAAGAAAAGAAAAGAAAAGAAAAGAAAAGAAAAGAAAAGAAAAGAAAAGAAAAGAAAAGAA